>CANSZD010003080.1:0-357500 GCA_947648045.1 Beta corolliflora | reverse complement strand
GCCCTATAGTGACATAGACTCGATGGGAAAGGATAGAAATGGCTTAGGGTAAGGACTCTCTAACTCAACCTAGAAGACTGGCGTTAAATGACTAAGCCCCCTGCATTATGTAGGCATTGCTCAAGGGGTTGTTGTTGTTGCCGAGCTTTTCTTTGCGGGCGGGATCGGAAGTCGACCATTATCAACCATATCCTATAGAACATTCTTTAAGGTCCAACACACGAGATGTTAGATGTCCATTCCCTTGGTGATATTTGCGGTAAGCATTAGGATTCCACATCTTGGACCTATTCTCGGGTGCGGGTGCGCGTGGGGACCAATAGGTTGGATTGCTCCTCTTGCATAAAGCCTATTGAAAGCTTCTTCTAAAGTCATACCTAGGGGAGTAAAGGTTCTTTGAGCCTTTTGATAACCTCCCTTTGTAGTTAGGGCATTGACATCATTGCTTTTGGAGCTAGAAGAGTTGTTGTTACTCTTCTTGAAAGAGTTGTTGTTATTCTAACTCTTATTTTTAGAGGCTTGTACCTCTTCTTCAATCAGTAGGCCTACCTTGTAGAGCTTCGTGAAAGACTCCATAGGTTGGAATTTAATATGTTCTCCGTACTTAGACTGCAGGTTACGAATCACCATTCGGACTTGGTCCTCTTCAGATGGCCTGTTAGTCATATGTGCGGCCTTTTCCCTCCATCTATTAAGGAAGGTGATAAAATCTTCGTTGAAGATTTGTTTAGTTAACTCTAACTCACGAAGACCAATAGGCAGCTGAGTGTTGTATACGTACTACTTGCGGAACTCTTCTTTAATGTAGTCCCAATCATTCAGCTTTGTTTTGTTCACTGATCTGAACCACTTGGATGGATGTGCATCCAAGGTCAAGGCAAAGACATAAGCAAACAGGACCAAGCTCATGCCTTTGATAGCCATAGAAATGGACAATGCTCTCAAATGATCATCTAGGTCTTCGACCCCCTTGATTTTTGGGAGGTCACCCAATGCTACCTTTTTGGGAAGCTTTTCCCTCAATTCAGGATCAATGATGTAATTTCCATGGGACTAATTGTCGAGGGCAGGAATTGACTGGATCACTTGCTCGAGCTTTTCGAACCTCAAATCAATCTTGGACTTGATAGGAGGTGGTGGTGGTGGAGTGTCACCCTGTTCTTCTTCCTCAGTTATCAGTTTTTCTCTCAGCATTTTGATCTCTTTGTCTTATTCCTCAAGATGAGATTTCATCAGTTGGAGCTGAGCCATGATTGCATTGAGTTGTTCAGAAGCGTCTCCCATCTCGGATGATGATTCAGAAGTTTCTGAAGATTCGTCTGAAAAAGTGAGAATTCGTTTGACGAGTCTGGGAGTAGGTTGACCTTGTTTCCTCTCTGTTGGGCATTCCCAAGTTATAATTTCATGACCTGTCTTGAACAGAAATCGAATGGACCTCGTAAATTTTAAGAAATAATTTTTTTGAAATAGGAAATGGAAATGAGAAATGAAAATGGAAATGGAAATGGAAATGGGAAATGTAAATGGGAATGGAAAATGGGAAGTGGGAAATGAAAATGGGAAATGATTTGAAATGGAGGATTAGAAATGGACATGGGTTTCGGATTAGTATATGCTTGACCATGATGCTGACATGGGCCTAACTATATGCATATGCAGACATGGATTGGACCGGACTGGACTATGCAAGCAAACTGGACTCAATGACTGGGCTTTGCTGAATACTAGACTTTGAACTTACAGGAGAGATAAGCAGACTAGACTCAAAGAAGATTGCCTATGTTGACTTTAGGGAATACTAAACTTTGAACTTATGGGATAGTAAGTAGGCTATGTGATAGGGAAGGCTAGACTTTGAACTTACATTTAGAGTAAGCAGGCTAGACCTAAGGGTTGCTAGACTTTGAACTTACAGGGTGAGTAAGTAGGCTAGAAAATAAGGAAGGCCAGACTTTGAACGTATATTTAGAATAAGCAGGCTAGACCTAAGGGTGGCTAGACTTTAAACTAACATTTATAGCAAGCAAGCTAGACCAAAAGATTAATGGGTTTAGAGTATGGACTTCGTCCTATATGGGTTTGGAATTAGATTTAGCTAGGGCTTACATAGAGATGCAAACTAGACCTAGGATTGGGCTTTTATAGTCGAAGACTTGACTAGGGCTTACATCGAGATGCGAAACTAGACCTATGGTATGAATTGGGCTTTCATAGTCCTAAGACTTAACTAGGGCTTACATAGAGATGCAAACTAGACCTAGGATTGGGCTTTTATAGTCCTAAGACTTGATTAGAGCTTACATGGAGATGCAAACTAGACCTAGGGTATGAATCGGGCTTTTATAGTACTAAGACTTAACTAGGGCTTACATAGAGATGCAAACTAGACCTAGGGTATGAATTGGACCTAAATGGGCCTAAGTTTTGGATTGGATTACGATTAGACTTAGATTGGAATGACTGAGATGAGACTTAGATTGGCCTAAGATGGATTATAATGCAAGTCGACCTAATATGAATATATGGACTCAAATTTAGATAGGCCTAGGATGAATGCAAAATGGATTCTAGTGCACATGGGCCTAAAATGAATGCAAGGACTCAAACTTATATGGGCCTAGGAAGAATGTAAATGAATTGGGATTGTGTTCATTAGATTGGATTATAGGTATTTGGACTGGGTTTAGAATTTTCGAAATTCATTTAGAAAGGGACCCCTTGTTTTTATCTTTTATTGGAATTTTTTTTTTTCAATGTCTTGTATGATGATGATTAATAAATGTTTTCGAAAAAAGATAGAATAGAAGTGGGTGTAGGACTGGTTTTGAAAAGGATGAGTTTTTTTTTTTTTTTTTTGAAATTTATGGAATGTGGTAGGGTAGATATGATAATGGAATGTGGTAGGGTAGATATGATAGGGAAGATTGGTTGGATAGGGATAAAATGGGTGAAGGTAGGCATGCATGACGACTCTAACTCTACCATGATCACTATTCTAGGTGCACTATTTAGGATAGACTCGACCTTAGATGATATGCATGAAAAGATTGATTTTTTTTTTGCTTGAATTAGGTGAGTTTCATTTTTAGACAAAAAGGACTCCTAGAATGATCATGGTTCTACATGAATGCAGATCGAAAAACGCATAATTCGACCACCACCATGACTAAATCGACAAAAACATGAGATGCATAGGATGTGTGCCATGCAACATAGTTGCACGCGGCGCGCAGCCTTTGCGTCTGGCGCGAGAGCGGTGCGCCAGGAGCAACTTAATGCGCTAGGCGCACTGCTCGCCAGGATGCTTCTTGGCGATTTAGGCGAGGTTTTAGTCATTTTTATGATCTTTTTAGACGCGATTTTAGGTGCAATACATATCAACGTTTTGACAAATTAATAACATGCAAAAATCGCAATCACAAGCAAATATCACATAACATGGATGCAAAAGTTCTCAACCTAAAGTCCAGTTCTACATTCAAGTATGGTCAGGTTTAGGTTAAGACTGAAAAGGGTCCATGACTAAGAGATTGATCCCACGCTTCGTACCTTTGCCTAAAAAGGTAGCCACGTGTAAGACGCACTCTCGTTCTCAAGTCAGGAATAAGAGAACGTGGTTGGGTGAGTTTGCTTATGACTAAGATCCAACACTATCGCTCAGGAAGCTTTCGAAAGGACAAATCGCAAACCCCCCCGGGGGTGGCCTCACGCATAGAACATGCGCTAATGAGGCAAGGAAGGTTGTCCTTATGGTGGCTTAAACAATAGCCATGCATATGCAAAACAGTATGTTATTCTAAGGCATAAAAAGAGAATGAATCGTATTTTTTAAGTTTCACTCACTCATTTAAAAAAATTAATTTTTTTAAAATCCTCCCCAGTGAAGTCGCCAAATTGTAGGCGTGATTTTATTTCGCCTACGCGGTGTGAGCGCGTATTTGACTACCCCATTGTTAAGGTTTTATGGAAAACGTTTTGAAGTCGCCAACAAGTCTTCAAAGGAAGACTCATAAACCTAATTGGATATGGGAAATCATAGGGACAACTAAAGGACTTATAAGAAAAATAAGGACACTCAAAGGAAGACTCATAAACCTTATTGGATATGGGAAATCATAGGGACAACTTAAGGACTTATAAGAAAAATAAGGACCCTCAATAGTATATATATAAGAAAAATAAGAAGGAATAGAGGTTAGAATGTACAAAAGAACGATTTTTTATTTAAAGATCTACATCATCAAAGAAATCGTTAGTAACTTCAATGTAATAAATAAGAAAGATTTAAGGACCCTCAGGAGTATACCTGCAATCCCCCACAATTTTATGAATTTTGTAAATATATTTCTAAGTATTTTTAGTATTTAAATAATTAAATTCTTGAGTATTGACTTTTTTAAAGTCAATGATTATCTAATGTTTTAAATAGTCAAAGTATTTAAATTATTTTAAGATGGACTTTGAGAGTCAACAATGAATTTAAATAAGTTGAAGTAGTAGTACAAATGAATTTAATATTGGGTTAGAGGAGCCCAAACTTTTGTAGCCTTTTCATATTGTCATCTTTCATTAAACTAACCAAGCAAGCCTATTAGCCTATTGGACTCTGATGGGAACCTATAAATACATTTCTTCCTCACAAATTTTGCCTATCATTAAACAAGCAAAGCCCTAATTTTTCTCTCCTCTCTTTCTCTCACCCGGTTTCTCTCTCTCTCACCCTCTCACCCGATCTCTCTCTCTCTCTCTCTCTCTCTCTCTCTCTCTTTCGTTCTTCTCGGCTGCCGCCAGCTACCGCCGGCGACACCTGCCACCAGCCACGCATGGCCGCCGCCAGCCCAGCCGGTTCCCCTCCTCCTCGGCACCCTTGTTCCTCTCTCTAATTTTGGTTTATTTCCTCTCTTTTTCCTCTATATTATTTTAATAATTAGTTTTGATGTTTTAAATATTGTTTTAGTGGTTTAATAATTAAAGTTTGTGACTTTATTGTTTTAATAATTAAATTTCTGATTTTAGTAATTCTTAATTAAAGTTATAAATTTCAGATTATATGCTTTATATTTAAAGAGGATTTTAACTATTAAAGTAAGGATTTTTAGGGTTTTAAATGGCTATTTGGTAGTACTATATTAAGGGATATTAAAGGTTGAAATTTTAGTGTTTAAAAGAGTTTAAAAATATTTTTAAAGAGAGTTTAAAGTACTTTAAAGTTGCTGTAATTTTATTAGAGTATTAATACTTGAATGTTTTGATAATTGGTAGGCAGAGACTTTACTTTGAGTGACTTCTAAAGAGTTTAAAGTGGCCTCCCGTATTGTTTACACAAGGTACGTACATGCCTATGTGTGTTTAGACTAGTATCATGTCCTAAGGTTAGGATTGATATAGTATCATGTGTAGGGAACTTTTTATAGTTCATATGTGGCTTATATTTAAGTGGATTTGCATGTTTTGTACTGTTGTGTGAAGTATGTTGCCTATTATGAAGTATTACATGTTTGTGTGGATGATTGATGCAAGCATGTAGGTTGGGAACGTTTAATTTATTAATTCACATGAGGGATTAATAAATGTATTGTTTATTGGATCATGAAATGTATCATGTTGTTCCCTTGAATTCATTATATTATTTACTTTATAAGGACCGTGGGCCTTGTTTAGTAAAGTTGGATATTTACCTATTGACAGGTTGGTTGGTTGTTGATTTAAGTCAACAAATAAAGGTTGGTTGGTTATTGATCTTAGTCAATGAATAAATGGGATTAATTCTCGGTCAATTGAGTTGTATGATCACAGTATTTAATCTTGAGATAAAATTTGGAGTCTTTGTGTATTCATGTCATTTGTGTTGGTTGTCTTATTGTTGTGAGTCCCAACATCGAATTAAATATTAATACTTAAAGTGAAAAGTGAATAACAATAAGCTTTGGACTTGTGCACGTCTGAAGTGTTGGACTAGTATGAGTTGGAGTACATGGTGGTAGTCCATGACTTTTCTTGGGACCGGATTGATCATCGTGTCCTATTTTTATTTAATTAGTACCTCGATATCATTGGTCGCGGGAGTACGGAGTCGCGCCCGTACTTTGTCTTCTAAATTGAAGACAATGTTTGGTTGGATAACTCTATCCATTGACTATTCAAATTTATTAATAAAATAATATATTGGTTTTGTGGAGTCAAGTTCAGTCGAGTGAGTCTGATATTTTATTTTGTTATTATTTTATCCCTGATTTAATGCTTATTAGTATCATGTTAGGTTATGTGTTTTATTTATTATGTAAGTACTCAACTTTGCTGATTACGTGCTTTTCTTTGTGTCGATCATGTGCCTTATTGATCCTTTGATGACCTTATTTGGTGAGCAGTCCTTCAGGATCAATATAGCATCGACCATTCCTGGTTTGAAGATGATGCATCCAATGGGATTTTGGGAAACAGTTGGGAGAGCTTATGATTTGGCCTCTTTTAATATTCTTTATACTTTTGGTTTAATTATGTTTCATTAGTTTTACTTTTTTTTATGTTTGGTTTGACTTTGGTTTGTTTTTGGAGTTGACTTTGTGGTTGACTTAGTTTGAGGACATTATGGTTCTTAGACACTAAAATATCTTTTATGTTTAATTAATGATTTCAAGTACTTCATTTATTTTCCGCTGCAAAATTATGAGTAAGCCGATACGTTTTCACACGGGCGATAATATCTTGGTGATTCTCTATGTTTTGTGGGAAAAGGTATTTTATAAAATAGAGAATTATCGGGGTGTTACAATACCGGTGTGGCTTGGGTCTGAGGGAATAACAACCTTCGGGAAAAGCAATCGTGAAGCCTTTAAACGAAAACTTGTGAAGATCGATCAGTGTATGTGTTTGTAAATATGTGTTTGTGTGTCTGTAAATATGAAAGTGTGAGAGTTTGAGAGTTCGCAAGTATTCGAGTGTATAGAGCGTATATGTGAGAAGTTTTTTTGTTAGATCCGGGAAATCATGGCCTATTTATAGAAAATATAATAAAAAAGATAGAAAAGCAAACTACGCGTTGCACACGAGAGTGCGTTGAGCGCACGTCCCTTGCGTGTCACGGAGTCCACGTGTCGGCGCGGATTGGTGCCCCCGACGCTTTCAGCCAATGCGTCAGACGCAGGGTCAGACACTCTTACAGTCTTTTTCACTTAACACGTTTTGTACGATTTTCTTTTATCCTTTGAATCCGGAAATCAACTTTCACGAGATAAAATCTAATTTTAATTTTAAAATATCTATGAAAATATTTATTAAAATAATAATAAAAACAATTAATTATCATGAATAATTAAATGGGATTTTTCAAAGGACTGGGCTCAAAATGCAATTAATTATCAGTTTTAATTAATTGGGCTTTAAAATAGGACTTTAGATCATTATCACAAATAAATAGGTTTTACACTTTAAAATAATTTTGGGCTTAGCTATTCAGACTGCTCTCCCCTTGGGTCGGATCAATTAAGACCGTGGTATGTTTCATAATTGGGTCCTTAAATGGGGAGACACGATTATGTGTCTACATTGAGGGAATGTCTTGACATTTTCAATTGCCCCTAAATTAAGTTATTTATATATTGCTTGGATGATTGATGATCTATAATTAATGTTGTAAGCAACTAATTACATGATACTATATAAATTTGATCATTTGTTTTGTATATAGGGTAAGTGATGTCTACTACTTCAATTTTCCATTATTATGTTGAAATAATTTGACAAAACAAATTCAAATCAAATGAATTAGTAACAAATTTAATTAAACATTTCAAATATAATTAAGGGTGATACTTGCCAAAATTAAGGACAATATTCATTATAATTGTAGTTATACTTTTTATTAATACATTTATGTAAATAAATGACTTTTTTCCAATAATTATAGGTGAAAATTTGGAAAAAATATATACCAGGTCAAAAAAAAATCTTGAGGGGATACAATTTCCGAAAATTAATATAGACCATGATGAAAAAATTGCTTTAAATAGAAGGATCATTCCCACAATAAAAGTGTAAATAGCATTATTATAAGACAAAAGAAAGTGAAAAGTGCTAGGATTGCTATAGAGCAAAAAACGTATTAAAGTTTAATTTACATTAATTTCAACTTACAAGACTACAAACAAGTTATATAACGAAAATAATATGATGAGACATTTATGACAGGTCATTGAATTTTCATTTTTGTGCAATCACTCTCTTAAATTGTACAATCTAACAAAATTATATTGTAGATAACGCGTGCCATAATTTTCGATGCAAGTAGTGGTGGCCTGGTGGGTGGTGGCCAATAGGTGGTCTGGTACAAGTGCAAAGGTGGTAAGAGACAATAAGAGATAGTGGCTGAGCGGGACTGTGGAATGGGGAAGCGAAAATGGTTGCATGATTGAGTAGTGGTGCAGATTGAAATTTTATATGAGCCTCTGAATGAAGCACGGGGAAGAGCGAAAGCTTCTTCAATCAACTTTTTTTTTTTAAAAAGTTGGTCACATGTTCCACCATGACATTAGCTACATTAGTCAAAGAACGGGCGGGTTATGAGCCGATTTCAGAACATATTTTTAATACACGATATGATTATAAAAACTTTAAATGACGAGGTAATATTCAAAACATGATTTTAGGAGAAACATCCTAAAATCTTAAATTTATAAAAATAAAAAATTATCGTGCTTTTTGATGTGTTTTTTGTTCCATTTACATATTTATAAATTAGAATCAAACGATTATACTTCCTCCGTTCCAAAATAAGTGAAACACTTCTCTCATTTATGTGAGAGCTTTTTGAGACAAGTGTTTCACTTATTTTGGAACGAAGAAGTAAGATTTTTAAACTTGAAAATGTTGTAACAAATGATTTTTAGTTTAACATTTTATATTCTTTCAACTTTAATGCATGGATTCTAATAATTATGGATTTAATAAATTTGGAATAAAAACAACTACTTAATAAACAAAACAATTCCCGTGCATTATGCACGGGTCCAAATCATATCAATATAAAATCTCCCGTGCATTTTTGCACGGGTTAAAAACTAGTATATTAAAGAAATAGGCTTATACCATCCAATTTCTCAATGTAATGTTACGCAATAAATTACACATATATTAAAGAGATTAGCATATATCATCCAATAATATCAACCTATAGTACATTATGATACATGTTCGTTTGTCATATTGAATAAAAAGTTGCGAATGATCAAATTAAACTACAATAAAATAATATTAGTGCCTCTAGCGCTTTTTTAATATCAGTATTGATGTTAATATGTCGTCGCACGCATCGCATGCATATGAAGCTATTATATACATAAGTGCTTTAATAAACCTAAAATTAGTCACAGTTATCTTGTGAATATTAAAAACCGACAACTGAAAAATTGGAAACTATTTTTTTTTCTTTCTATTTCCATAATTTTGTTTTTAGTTTTTGAAAATATTGTTAAGTAGAAACTAAAAACGATAATGAATAGACCCTAAACATTTCGAATTGTTTCCAAAACAAGTCTCTAATTAAAACATGCTATAATTTCAAAAATTTACTCGAACTTTACGTTTTTTTCTTCTTAGGGAACGAACTTTACACTTTAATAAGTCCAAAAATCCAATATGGTCATCTTTTACGTTTTTCTTCTTTCCCCTTGGGCCTTAGACATGATTAACATACCGTCCATTGCACACTAGTCGACATCCTTTACGACGATTAAGCTTCTTTATAAAGGGCCTCCTTCTAAGCTTGAAATGGGCCTGCCAAAATCAAAAACAAAACCCTTGCACAATTCAATCTTTTGCCCTGCTATTTCCTTCTTCTTCTTCTCCCCTGTTTTCTTCTTTTCTGCTTTCACCGCAATAACCAAAAGCTCGCACAAATTCTCGGTGTGCTAGTGTTGTTCAAAAATGGGCAAAAAGCAGAAGCAGAAGGTAACTCTACCGCCGCAACTCCCACCTGAAGTACCCGAAGAAGAAATTGAAGTTTCTGATGAAGATGTCAATTTTGTTACTAAAAATCGTGCTTATGCTGGTTTTGTTTCTCGTTTGGATACTCAATCTATCACCAAGTATGAATATTTAGCTTTTTTGTACTTTATTGTAGTTGGGTCTGCATTCTTATTTCAGTTTCATGTTTTGTTAAGTCCAAGAAATATTATGTGGGTGGTATTGTTTCAATGATAATTATGTTGGAAAATTGGGTGTATTATAAATGAAGCTGAATGACCAAATTGAAGAATTTTGTTGGATAAGTATTTGTTAAGGGGATGTAGTAAGCATGTTTGAGGAGATACTAGTTGGACTGTATAAGTTTGGAGGTTTGTAGGTGGGTTTTTGAGGTTTATATGTGTTTAGTAGGACATCTGGATAATTTTTTAATCTGTGTAGGCATGTGAGTCGTGTTGCGAATACGAAGGAAGATGATTTGGAAGCATTGTATGAGAAACGGTTGCGAAAGAAAACACTTGAGAATGAGGAAAAGAAGGGTATAGAGGTTGATCGTGTTGACGCGCTTCCAGTTAAGACCTTGGACGGAAAGCTTTATTATAAGACAGGTTTGCAATCTAAACTCAGTTTTAGTTGGGGTGGTTTAGATGTCATTGCTGTAGTTATTGTAACCAATATGCTTACTCATTTCAGTTCCAAAAGACGCAAAAAAATCTGAAGATTCTGACAAAGAAGATGAGAATGAAGGAGATAAAGGTGTCTTTAAATTAAACAAAGCAGAAAGGAGAGCAAAGTTGAAGAAAAAAAAGAAAGACGAAAAGAAGCAGGGAAAAGAACTCGATCAGACTGAGGAAGATGTGCCTCAGAACCCTCAATCTGATGTTTTGGTAAGCTTGTTTACGCTTGAGCTGATTTATTTAGTTCTAATATATGCAAATCACAAAGGGTCACAAAATAGTTGGACTGAAGGAAAATGTCATTAAGTTTAATCTTCCTGAGAGCATGTACAATGGGGTTCTTGGGAGCGCTCTTTAACTAGCTCTTCAAGGAGAGAGAAATTGAAGAGCTACTTTTTACCCAACAATGGGGCTCTTGGGCGTGTCTGTCACTTGGAGGAGATACCATTTGGGAGAAATGGGAAATGCCTCGCCATTGCCCCCAACTAATCAATTGGTGACACATGACAAAGAAATGAGTTTCATTATTTGACATGGGGACCAATACATAGTGAAGAATGGAGAGCTCTTTATAGAGCTTTATTGTTGTTAGCTGTTTTTTAGATATAGTTTTTGAGTGTAGCTTGAAGAGAGAGAATAGTGGAGAGTTCATTGGAGAGCCATTACCATTGTACATGCTCTAATGAATCACTCAAAATCATGCTAGTTAGGAATATTAAGACATTGTATTGACACTTAATCTTCAATCTGTGTACATCAAGACAGAAATGCGGTTCTGAGTTTTTTAATGCATTCAGCTCCACCGAGAACGGTCTTTTTCTTGTTGGTTGGCGTTCAAGCTTCTCTCTCTTGCTCTTTCTCCTTTGGACATGCCTCATATGTTGAGTTGTACGACCTTTTTCATATGCTTAAGAAGAATGCTACTGTTTAAAGTTGCATTGTGATATTTCATAAATTCTAAGTGTTCTCATAGCCAATATATCTTTTTGTTGCCCATTTATCATTGTTTCTTCATACAATCACTCTATCTTTCGTAGGTCTAGTGACTTAGTCACTGGTTCATCATTCTCCATATTATATGTTTTGTTCAAGGCTTCAAGCAAATAAAGCAACCTCTCATTATTCATTCTAGATAATGTACAAAACTACAAAGAATATCTTAGGATTCCAACTAGGAAGGACAAGGAAATTTTTGGGTTCAAAACCAAACTTCCAACAAGAAGACGTTAATTATCCTTCACCTCTTGAGAAACGCTTTGATTTCCTCTCCTTCTTCACACCTTGTTCCCACGTGTTTTCCCCCCAAAAATCAATAGAAATGCCACCACCTTGATCTAACTTTTCTTTACCAATACTTCCTTTCTTCTCTCTCTCATCTTTTCGATATATCCTCATGGGTTTTCTTATGTTTGTAGCTCGATCTAAGTTCTCTATTCAATTCATGTTGTAGTTTTAAACTTCTAGGTTTTGTTGTGGCCTCATTTTGGTTTCAATTTGATTGTAACTCTCCATTCAATCTCATTTCCCTCCTCGCATCACATGATTCTTAATGTGTCTTGAAAATTTTGTTATCAGCACTAATTTATACTACCTCCGTTCTTTTTTTATTGCAACAATTACCACTTTGGGTAGTTTCACATCTATTGCAACAATTCCACTTTTGGACTTTAGTTGACAATATTGCCCTTACTTTATCTTACTAAAACCATCATTAATTACTCACTTTTCCTCATAAAGTTGCTTTTATTTTATTAAAAATTGAATTCTCTCTTACTCTAGTTAATTAAAGGGGTCCTTTTATGCTAAACTACCCACTTTTTCCATTTCCTTAAAACCGTGCCCAAACCCATTGTTGCAATAGAAAAAGAACGGAGGTAGTAGTAGCTTTTATTATCTGAGTTTTTCTAAAGGTGTTGGATTGATTAGACCTTGCTATTTGTTTTTTGTTGGCTTTTGATCAATTAAATATTGTATTTCTTTTCTTAATTCTTTTGTTATATAGATTTTAGTTTGAAGCTCATAGTTTGAAGATTGTAATGACAAATAGTAGGGTTTAAAAATTTCGAGTCCATGGTTCATACTTCTTGTGTGGCATCCAAGAAAGATATTTGTCTTTTCGGTTGCTTTTGGAATATAACCTCTTAAGATTATAGGAACATTCATTACAAACCTATCTTATAGAAGGGAAAAAGGAAGAAAATGTTCATGCAGTCATGCCATTCTACCTTCTCTAACAAGACATGCATTAACTTTATTAATGATCGACAAGTCTTAACGTTGTTTATGTTATCTTGCTACTCGAGCTTAATTAAGGAACTGAATGACTATCCTTAATCAAGCCACTGTTGTGTTTCCCAAAAAGATCTTCACATTTTAGTACACATAGTTGGTATACAACAACAATAATAACAACAACAACAACAACAACAACAAAGCCTTAGTCCCAAAATCATTTGGGGTCAGCTAAGGAAATCGTCACCGTGACCAAAGAAACAAAAAAAAAAGAGTGGGGAGTTAATAAGAATAAAACAAGGAAGAGGGAGAAAGTGAAATTAGTAAAAAGTAAAACAAAAAGAAAAAAGAAAATTAAATAAAAATAACATAAGGGGTAAGAAACATAAGAAAAGTTAAAAACGAAAAATGTAATAGATAAATAAATAAATTCATTTGAAAATATCATATAGAAGAGAGCCAAGAAAAGACGGAGAGAGAAAAAAACAGCTTTGTAGGGAAAACAAATGAAAAGGTTAGAGAAAACCTTAAGAAAGGCAATATGTAAAGAATGTTCAATGCCAAAGATTTGTAAAACGCAAGAAGTAAACTAAGAGTGGTCAAAAGGGGAGATATATAAAGTCACGACAAGTCATCGATGTATATTCTCTCCCTACACTCTGGCCTATCCAACACCATATTTTCCTCTATCCCAAGTAGACTCACATCATTCTCAATGACCTTCATCCAAGTTTTCTTAAGTCTTCCCCAACCCCTTAAAACCCTATCACTTTGCCACCCTTCCAGTATCTTAACCGGGGCATCACTTGGTCTCCGTCTTACATGTCCAAACCATCTTAGGGGATTCTCCATTATCTTAAACTCAATCGGTGTAACCCCTACTTTCTTCCTAATAATCTCATTCCTCAATTGATCCTTTCTTATATGACCACATCCAACGTAACATGTGCATCTCCGCCACATTCATCTTATGCACGTGACAATGTTTCACTGCCCACCATTCCGTGCCGTACAGCGATGCCGGTCTAATTGCCATGTGGTAGAATTACACGTAGTATAATTGATATATTTTTTTTATGTAACTAACACAGGCCTTTTTCGTATCGTGTTTCAAGATGTTCTAGTTTTTTCCTTCTTGGTAGTTGGCACCTTTGGCTTTGGTCTTTGATTTTTTAGTTTAATGTTTTGGGTGTAGTTGTAACTTGTAGAAAAAATACGTCTATGCTTTCTTTGCAGATATTTTCCTTTGGCAAGATTTTTTTTTTCCTCACCCTAAGAAGAGCTTCAGTTCATTTGTCCAAAGAAGTTCTCCATAAATAAAATTATTTCATGGAATGTTAAAATTTTGTATATGGTGTGTTGGTGATAGACATGTCAATAAGTGACCTGATCAAAAAATCCGGCCCTAACTCGAGTCGACCCAATTTTATGGGTTTTGCACAAGTTTTTACATTCTAAAACCTGATGTGACCTAGACACCCATAAGCATGTAAATTAGTGTGTCAAAATGGGTTAGCTTAGGGTTAGGGTTGACCCATTGGGTCAAAGGCATAAAAATTTGATAAATATTTTTTGAAACAACTAGCATAAGTGGGAAGTGATACAAGAAAATAAAGTAAGGTTTTCTTATATCATTTTAATCCCGTGTTCTTCTCAAATAACCCCCACGTTTGCACTACTAACTCTAACTTGTAAAACATCAATAATCTTACGGTTTTGGGGACGACGTTACTAACCTACTAATCTTGTCCTTACTTGGTGATGATCTAGTGGACATAAATAGCTTTGTCGATC
This sequence comes from Beta corolliflora, assembly GCA_947648045.1. Taxonomy (NCBI): domain Eukaryota; kingdom Viridiplantae; phylum Streptophyta; class Magnoliopsida; order Caryophyllales; family Amaranthaceae; genus Beta; species Beta corolliflora. The sequence goes on along the minus strand of CANSZD010003080.1, from coordinate 342,837 downwards.
GGAAGTTGAGAAATAGAGCTTTAGAAAAACTTTAAAACCCCAACTTTTTACAATTGAAAGCAGAAAAAGTCGAAAAATAAGAAGTGTTTTAGACCCATTGGGTTAACCAAATCCTGATACTTTTGGTTGGGGTTGAGCACTTTTGAACCCGTATCCAACCTGAGATAACTTGTGACTTGGACCTGACTGGCCTGATTGACAGTTCTAGTGCTTGGTGATTATTACTAACTGAATTTTTGGATTAATTGTTATAATTGAACAACTAAACAAGTTCTTAGTGATTGTGTATCAAAACAAACGAGCCTCACTGATGAACATAAATAAATGAGCAATTAGTCAATGTAAACAGACAAGTTGTTCGTATTGTGTTTTTTTTTTTTGTGAATTATATAGACAACTTATGTTATTGTGTTTGTTTTCAAATTTTTTTCTATAAAAAATGAGTTTCAGAACCTCTTAAGCGTGGTTCATTTTGTAAATAAACAAACAAACCAAGGTTCCAATAGAGTCTCAGGTCATTTTCAACTTTATGAAACCCTTCACTGGCTGTATATGTGGATTTTTGTCCACTTGAGGAATATAATTTTTTGTAACAAAATGCTATTGTTTAGTAGATACTAGATAGTGTATGCATTTATTGAAGTGTCCTTATAGTGTAGAATATTTTGCATTCTTTCTCAAGAGTTACTGCTTTGCTACTACTTATACTTGTTGGCTATAGGCTGAGGTGAAAGAAGATCTTACTGCTGCAGAAGTTGCTGAAGCTAAGCAACATAAAATTGCAGAGTTGGGTACTGCCTTGCTTGCAGATCCTGAGTCAAATATAAAATTTCTGAAAGAGTTGCTAAGCTTATGTAAAGATGGTGATAAAGCTATTGCAAAGGCAGCATTGTTATCTTCCTTAGTTGTTTTCAGAGATATAATTCCCGGGTAAGAAATGCTTTTAGTAATGCTCCTTCATTAGCATCTCAACATAAGTCTGGTCGTTTCTTATATATATGCTGGTTGTATGTTGCAGTTATCGCATCAGGCTTCCTACTGAGAAGGAGCAAGAAATGAATGTTTCTAAGGGTGTAAAGAAGACGCGATATTTTGAAGCAACACTTTTGTCATCATACAAGGTTTGTCCTTGTCTATGCAGTTCTTTGGTCTGTGCATCATTTAGCTGTCATTCATTTTTGTTGTTACTGGTATTAATGAAGAGAATTAAAATCAAGAATGATTGATCTCTCAGCTCGCTCTCTTCATTGCCGGCGAACTTGACAAAAATAATGTTCATAGTGACATGTATGAATTATCTTGGGCAATGTCAATGGATCTAAAGTCATGCTTACTGTCGATTGACTGCTTTGCGATGGCGTCCCTGTTAACATGAAAACTTGATCTGATAGCATTGTCTGATTTGTGAAGCTGTTGGTATGGACCTGGATGTCCTTACTTTTATTTAATGTTTCGGACATGATGGTTTGGACAGTGCTAGACTGCTAGATGATGTAAATGAAGATATGTTCTATGAATACTTACTCTTGCTCTATGTATTTTTGTTTGATTGTCTCTTCTCCTTCCTGTTTTGTTACTAATGGTGTAGAGCTGAAAAAGAAAATGGAGAAACTTGGGTAAGCGTTTTCTTGCACATAATCAAATGGCTTTCTTTAATTCGAGGACTTTACTCCAGTCAATTCGCTTTCTTCTTGTGTTTCAGGATTTGACTTTAATTTGCTAGCATTTTTGTTCCATGAAACTCAATAAAAGCCTCTGACATCTTGGAGTGTCATCTCTGTCATAATGTGAAGTTGTCATGCAGGAAGCTAAAACAGTTACATTCTGTAATGAACTGAAATCTGGGCAGAGTAAGGGAAGAAGAGATGATTTAGATTAATTGACTAAAAATTACAGTATCTAAAGATAGATTACCAATCTTTTGAGTTGCTTTGAGTCACTCCCAAAACTAACAAACAAAGTATAACTCTTAACAATGTTCTTCGTTCTTTTCTCTTTCGATACTCTGTATAGATAATCTGATTTCTTTCTCTTTCGTATAACTAATTCGCTGCTTCTCCCTCATTCTACTTCTAATAAAAAAACTAATGCAATATTTATGATACCCTTCCCCTTGGCCAGTTCATTTCACATTCCATTCAAAGTTGAATAACTGAGGCTAGCTGCCTAGCTAGTTATGAGAGCAGGGAATCAGTGGCAGGGCCAGGATTTCTGTTTTTCGGGGGCTGGAACTAAATATATTAGTTACCACTAACAATGCATTTAAATTCTCATAGTTTTAAGCGGATATAAACTAAAATGCATATGAAAATATAAATATAAATATAATTTATTATTATTATTACTTTATTGTCTAAGTTTTCCATTAAGTTGATGGCAGTATGATAGTATGCAATATCATTAAGTAATTATATAGATGAAAAGGGGGCTAATGTAGAAGAGGTAGAATGGAATTTCAAACTTTGAGTATGTGTACGAACAGTTTCCAATAAACATATAAATCTTATATATTTGTTCAAAAGCTGCTTGTTAGATGTAAACAGTACTAATTTTTTAAAGAAAAGCTGAAGCATGATATAATGTACTTTTGGAGTAGCATTCGTAAAAAACATAGAAATAATGGCAATCTATATTATAGTAAGCAAAAAGTCCAGCTCCTCGTACAGAGAGGAAAAAGCAATGCATAAGTATATAAATGTAGAGAATGGAAGTTAGCTGTCATAAAAGGCTACAAATGTGAGAAGGAAAGGAAGACGAGTTTGGGGAACACAATGTATTAGGATGGAATACAAGTTATTACTCACTCTATTGCTTCACTGATGTTTACAAACAATGACATGTAACAGCAGATTGTGAGGTAGAAGTCCATTTGTTTTTGCCCCTTCAGGTCCAAAGCCCTTCTTCAGCAGTACTTTCTGTAGTTCCTTTGGAATTTGAGAACTTAGAGATATTGAGATGTTCTTCAATGATGTTTGATTTATCATGAGCCCATTTATCTAGTTGGCTCATCATTGTTACGTGTTTTAAGGAGCTTCACTCCAATTTTTAAGGATCTTCACTCCAACATGAAGGATGTCCAACTTCCTTTTATTGTTTTCGAAGTGCTGTAATAGGCCATTTTTCTCAATTCTTCTGGCAAAGATACAGCTACAAAACATCCCATTTATTTATATGTTGAAGACCTACCTAAAAATGTTCTGAGCTCTCTTTCTGTTTTGGTTGGGCTCCTGTGCTTACTTTTGCCTCAAGCCTCAGAACATTTTATCCAAGTTGTTTTTACAAGTGTAGATAAGTACAAATGGAGGCAGACCCTTTTTGCCTCTTAGGAGGAGAATGTGCATAACAGGCCCAAAAATTTTACCCCACCCTGCTTGATACCCATAAACCACAAACTTTCTATCTGATGTTATACAGTTATGTTTTAGAACTTTCAGATTTTATGGAAAGGCTAATTTGACTTATCAGCTGACATGTCATTACTTTTCTTTCTGTGATCAATTCCACTACTAATTCTTATGTTATCTTCTAGGTGATTGGCTGACATTCATTTTTTCATTGGTGTCCAGGCTTACCTGCAGAGGCTAATTACCCTACAACGCCTCCCTGAGTTCAACCGTGTAGCTGTTCGCTGTTTCTGCACTTTGCTAGATGCCCACCCACATTTCAACTTTAGCGATAACTTAATATCAGCTGTTGTAAGGAATCTGTCTTCTGGGGATGATGTTGTGAGGTTCGGTTTGGTTTATGTATTGCTCATCATTTTATGTTAAATAACTTCAGTTCTTTCCTTTACTTTGAAGGGTATGTTGTTCTATGTATCTGCAGTCTGCTTCTTAGAATCTGCTTTTATATGATACAGTGATCATATCTTTTTGGTTTCAGTTTGAACTGATGAAAAAAGTTGCAGCTCCTACTCTTTGGAACTCGTCTCCTTTAAAATCAATAGTTAAAGGTCATTTTTGGAGTAGTATGTAGCTTTGAGTATATTCTGAGTTTATATAAGTCTCTACTTAGCATTGGAAGTAGCGTTGAGTTAAACTATGTTCTCTCGTTATTTTTATAATAACTGTTGCTCTATATTCCCATCGTAAACTTTTGACAACTTCTCCCATGTTATCATTATTGATGAGAATTGCATTGAGTAGATTATTCGCACTATTTTCCTTTCCAACTCACATTAATCTTTTTTGATAGAATTTGAATATGTGCTCTTTAATCACTTTATTTACCTCCTTAATTCCTATATTTGTGATTAAAAAGGAATTGAAACCTGTAAATGTTGGTGTTGACCAGTGAGGCAGGGATTCTCTTCTCTGTCTTACTCAACACTCCCTCCCCTGGTTAGCGGTTTAGTACTTTCCCTATTTGATCAATTGCATTTGGTTCTTTTTATAATTGAGTTTCCTTACAATTAGGTGTTCTTGACCATGATTTTGTAGAGAACATCATTGATTCTATGGTTTGAAGGATTGAATCTTTGTATATGTTCTTTTTCTTTTTTGCTATTTTTTTTGTTTTTCTTTTTTGTTTTTGGTTTTTTGATTTTTGATTTTGGAAACCTGTAAATGTTAGTTCTTTTTTGGGCATGATATCATTTGACCTAAGTCCTGATTTGTATAGGGTTAACACCCCCTTCAAGTCCTATTAATATAATATCTTTTTTTTACCTATTTTCCCCATCCAAACCAAAAAAAAAAAAAACCTAAGATGACCTTATTGAGCAGCAAAGAGTAGTTGTTTTTGCTCTTTTTCTTTACTAGTTAGTTCTAATAATAATAGGTCTCATAACTTATCTGTTGATACTACAATAATTCCGTTTTAGATACTACATTACAGGGTCGTGAGCTTTTTCTAATATTGCTTAACTTGCATTTGTAATTTGTGTTTACATGAATGACTTTCAGACTTTGACTTGTTTACAGGAAGCATTGTTCTACTACAATTCAGTCTCTTTTCAAAAATGAGGCGAAGCATGGTGGAGAGGCAACTGTTGAGGCTGTACAACTGATTGCGAATCTCGTTAAAATTTATGATTGTCAGCTGCACCCTGACTCTATTGAAGTAGGTGTTATTGCACGTACATTTCGTGCTTGATGTTACTCAGTTCTTCAAATTTTTTTAATGTTGCATACATGCGTCTTTTAGGGTCAAGGTTTTGACATTGTTGTATGTGCATATATGTGTCTTGTTTCCGTGTTGGTTTGATGGTTTACTGATTCTTATTTCACCTTTACTATATATGGCATTGAATGACATTTATCTTTCATTTAGATATTCTTGGCTTTAGGGCTGGGGATTCATATTTCTTTCATTTTTCTTTCATTTCATACATGCTATAGTCATGGACAAATTGACGAGGTCAATTCAAGACGATATACCTTGGTGCATGATGTTTGCAGAAGATATTGTGTTGATTGATGAAACAAAAGGAGTGAAAAAATCTCGAGGCTTTAGGTTGAGTAGAAACAAGACGAAATATTTGGAGTGTAAGTTTAGTGGGATCTGAAACAGAGAGGCAAGGGGATGACCTTAGAATATAGATGGGAAGATTGTCAAGGTTCTTATTTCTTCTGATATTTAGGATCTATTATCCAAAAGGATGGGGAATTGGATGGCGATGTCGCTCATAGAATTGAAGCAGGTTGGTTGAAGAGTTCCTATGTGATCCAGGCATGCCCCAAAGATTGAAGGGAAAATTCTACCGCACGACAATTAGACCAGCATTGCTGTACGACACGTAATGCTGACAGTGAAACATTGTCACGTGCATAAGATGAATGTGGAGGAGATGCGTGTGTTACCTTGGATGTGTGGACATGCAAAAAGGATCGATTGAGGAAGGAGATTATTTGGAAGAAAGTAGGGGCTACACCGATTGAGTTTAAGATGATGGAGAATCATTTAAGATGGTTTGGACATGTAAGACGGAGACCAAGTGATGCCCCGGTTAGGAGAGACTGGAAGGGTGGCAAAGTAATAGGGTTGTAAGGGGTAGGGGAAGACCTAAGAAAACTTGGATGAAGGTGATTGAGAATGATATATGTTGATGACTTTACTTGACTTTTATATAGCTTCCCTTTTGCCCCCTCTTAGTTTACTTCTTGCGTTTTGCAAACCTTTTGCATTGAACATTCTTTACATTTTTTTAGAGGATTGAACATTCTTTACATATTCCCTTTCTTAAGATTTTCTCTAACCTTTTCATTTGTTTTCCCTACAAAGCTGTTTTTTTTTTCTCTCAGCCTTTTCTTGGCTCTCTTCTATATGATATTTTCAAATGTATTTATTTTGTTTATCTATCCTTACAATTTTCCTTTTTAACTTTTTGTATTTTCTTACCCCTTATGTTTTTTTATTTAATTTTTTTCTTCTTGTTTTAGTTTTATTAATTTCACTATCTCCCTCTTGTTTATTCTTTTTTACTTCCCGCTCTTTTCTTGTTTCATTGGTCACGGTCTTTCTATGACGATTCATGTTACCCGACCCCAAATCAGTTTGGGACTAAGGCTTTCTTGTTGTTGTTTAGGTATTCTTGGCTTTGTCATTCGATGAAGATCTTGCAAGAAAGACAGCTGATGATGACAAGGCTAAACATAAGAAAAATAAGAGGGGAAAGAATTCTGATGAGCAAAATCGACGTGCAGTCAGTGATAAGAAGAGAAGTAAGCAGGAACTGGTATCAAAGACGAGAGAAGAGGTGTTTGCTTATGCCATCCATTACGTGCAAGTTATTTTTTACCGAAGTCTTTTTTTTTGTAGCATGTCACTAAGATTGAATTTTAAACAGGTAAATGCTGATTTCAAGGCTGCTTCACTTGCCTTAGATGAAACAGAGCAAAGGAGGATGCAAGCTCGGACATTATCTGCCGTGTTTAATACATATTTCCGTGTTTTGAAGCACACGATACAGCCAGATACTATAAGGTGCATTTTCGTTTTGCTATCTTATCCGATCTTAACACTTTTACTTCCTTTTGCACACTCGCATTATCTGCCCATGCATAATTATGGTGTATCTACTTCAATTCCAGATCCTAATGTTTTTGTATTGGAATCGTTCAATAATAAACCTAGATGTACTAGCATTAAAGCTCCGTTTGGTTGAGTGGAAAACATTTTCAACATAAAATAATTTTCCGGAAACAAAATACAATAGTAGATTAGTTTTCTTTTGCTTGGTTCTATGCATGAATAGTCGGAGAGGAAAAGAAGAATGAAATGGATGAGAGGGGATGAATGGAAAGAAGGGAAGAGGAAGGTAAGGAATAGCAAGGTAGCATTCGTTTTTTTGGAAATGAAAATGGTTCTTCACATGAAGGGAAGAGGAAGGTAAGGAATAGGGAGGAAAAAGTGGCATTCATTCTTGAAAAATATTTTTCACCATGTGGACAACCGTTTTTTACCCTTTACGAACCATACAAAGGAGATGGGAAAATCACGTTTTCTTGAAAAAATTTCGTTCAATTAAACATTCTCTAAGAAGAAAGAAGATGGTGAGGTTTAAACTTGAAATGATAGATAAGAAAAGAATATTGTGAAAGAGAAAAAAATAACTCAAGAGCTACTGACCTCTCATCTTCTCACTCTCTCATGCTTTCTTCATCGAACTTCTCAAGAATTTCACTCATATTTATATACTCTGTTATTGTTTTTCTCCGTCCCTCTCTCACTTTTCTTTGCTTAGTTACTTCATCTTTTGACGACAACTTTAGATAAGTTGGGAGTACATATCTGACCTTTTTGCTTTCTGATGACAGTTATCTTTCAATAGTAAGCACTAATTATCAACTCAACAAAAATATCTGTAAAGTATCCTTTTTCATGGTTTCTTACTATTATTGTTTAAAATAAAAATAGTTCTGAGCTTAAATTAAGTGAATAAATAAAGAATCTCGAATATTGTGTAAAAGTATTCAGTACTAGAATATGGGGTTCAAATTCTCAGACATACCTGTACCCAACACCCAAACCTGGCTGCAGGGAGCAGGCTAGGATAGATAATAGATGATATAAATATTAGTAGATATAGGGCTTAAATTTCAAAGATTACTACTCTTTGGCATAGGGATTTTCCTGCACAAAGAAGCTAAAAAGACCGCACCATCATTTATTCAATTAGTTAATTAGTTTTGTTATGGATGGTACAATCATCACTATCTAATCTAAGCACCCAACTTTTCTGCCATTAATGCGCACCACCAGATCACCTTTTATTTTTAGCTCATGAAATTAATCCACCTCTCCTGCATGGCTGCATATGACCAGCAAAGAATAAGCATACATCCACTCTACTTTTAAACTGAAGTCACAACCAACTCACAGTGAATAGACGAGAAACCAAACTCCACACCCATATAACTCAGGATACAAATGCCAGTTGATAAAGTGAGTTGGCTGCCTCACTTTCACTTCAACTATTTGTGCACACTGCACACAAGACGTTAACTATTATATGAACCTTCAGCCTTTTTAATAAAGCGGCAAACAGGGAAAGCTGTGGGATTTTGTGTTTTCAGCGAATATTTATGGTAATTCCACCATGCCAATCTGCAATCAGTATTGTTAGTGACAGCATAAGGATTCTAGTAGCCTAGGATAAACTATGGGCTTCCTGAAACTGTGAAATAGAAGCATGGTGCATTGTAGATAATAGGTAAGTTTGGGAAGAAGAATCCAGAGAGAGAACTCTCTCTTGCCCAAGTATTTTCCGAAATAAAAAGGCTGTATCAGCCCCATTACCCACCCGAAACTAACAAGCCCGTATTGATCTTTATGTCTCAATGTGATTGATCTCTCACCATATCTCAGTCTAAGGCTTTATTTGCTAGTATCCTGACAAATATTCGAAAGAGTTGCTTTAAAGTTTGGAGTTACGCTTTTTACTTGTTCAATTTTCATCACTATGTGGCTTGGCTGATCTTTGCAACATGATACTTCTTTCATTATAATTCGAAGTTTCTAGCTGTTTACAACTCCAAATGCCTTTCTGAAGCTGCCTTGATTCATTTATGAGGTCCTCTACCTGTCATGAGTCATGACACTTAGTCATTAGTCAATTGTCATGTATAGAAGTTTTGAACTCCAATGTCGTCTCTTGTTCTACACTTCTAATCATCTAGGCCACTGCTGGAGGATAGAGCGAAAGCACCAATAAAGAAAAAGCAAAAAACAATAAAGGAAAAAGAATTTCATTTGAAGTGAAATTAATCTTGAGGGAAAAAAGGCAAATTAGTTTAGAGATATTTTATCTTTGTTATTAAGTTGGTATACACTTCGAAGAGAGATCAAAATAGGATTCCTAACTCAGGTACCCAGTCAGATAATATTATATATTTTCACAGCTCATGTGTGCAGCCCTCTAACAATTGCACTGAACTTGTAAACATCTGTACAGCCTTCCTTTATTCTTGCAATCTTGCCATTTCTAACTTGAGTGTCACATGCCATTTCTAACTTGAATGTCACATCTGTTTGTTTGAACCTTAAATCTCCAGAGTCTCTCAGGCACCGGGTAAGAATATAAATGAAGAAAAATGAATTAATGTTACAGGGAAAAGAAACAAGTGGAAACCTATTATCTCTGCTTCTAGATAAGTAGAAATCCTGTGGGAAGAGGGTTAAAGCAGGATTAGTAAACTATAAGTGGAATTTTATATCTTGCTTCATGTGTGCAGTCCATTAAGCCATCATCCCACTGACTAACTGGTAATATATACGGAATTCCTCGATACTAGTCCTTACTACAATGTCTTGTCTTTGTTCTTATCATCGGAGAAATTGGGAAAGATTTTTTGAAGAGAATCTTTAAACAATGGATGATGAAAAGAAATGAATAAGTGGAGGAGGATGTTACTTTTCATATTACATATATAGGTGTACAGTGACAAAGAGATAAAACCTAAAGATCGATCCAACAAATCGAGAATGGAGAAACTAAGATCTGCAGATCTCTGGGAAATCAAAACCATCTTATATAATTTTAAAGTGGACATCTATAATGGTTTGTTGCAATGATAAGACAGTCACTCTGCTGCTCACCTTCTTCCTTCAAAATAAGCAACTTGTGCGGTTGAAGTGCAGTCTTTTGCAAATATATGATACTACATTTGTGATTCAGATTGGTTAATATTGTCTTTCTGGTCTTGGTCAGGCCCAAGATAAATGCTACTTCGTCAGGCGTTCCACATGGAGCTCATCCACTACTCAGTTCATGCTTGAAAGGAGTGGGGATGTTCGCGCACCTGATCGATCTAGATTTCATGGCTGATCTGATGAAGCACCTCAAGATTCTTGCTTCTGGCACCAATTCCGGACATTCTGAAAGTCCTTTGACAGTGTCTGAACGATTGGAATGCTGCATCGTTGCCTTCAAAGTGATGAGAAAGAATCTTGATGCTTTGAATGTTGATTTACAGGATTTCTTTATCCAGCTTTACAATCTCATTCTTGAGTATAGACCAGGAAGGTTGGTACTCTACCTGTTATTTCCCTTCAATTCCGTGAAGTTATTTTATCATATATATAATGCATCAATGGCGGCATGGGAAGATCAGTGTTTTGCTGATTTGATTTTTTTGGTCCAACAATGTTGCATTGATCTAATTTTGTTGATTTTTATGCCTCATACATGTTTAGGGGTCTAGGAGATTTCATTTAGATTACTTTAAGGTTTGGTGTCGAAGGGGTTCAGTTTGTTGACATTTACATACGCACACGACATATCAAATTATCAATCTAGGTCCTCTATAGCCAAATATAGCTCAAGGTGGCTGCACTTATGAAAAAGTAATAACAAAGGTGGCTTCCTTGTTTCTAAAATTTGGATACGTGGTTTTTTAAAAATCACCTTAGTTTTACGGTAGTTTGTGACAGTTTATCCTATTTTTATTCCATAAGTATTGACTGTGACCAAAACAGCATGATGATTGTGTGATAGCCCAGCCCGTAATGGCATAACGATGCCACATGAAAGAAAACACTGACAGCATAGTTTTAAACTTAAAATGTTCAGTTTTAATGTTTTTTTGCCTCAGTTATACATTTATTTATCAGAATATAATATTGATGCCACATGAAATTACAAAATTGATACCTCTCAATTTTAATATTTAAAATGTCAGTTTAATGTCTTTTGCGTTCAGCTTTATATGTTTTTTTTGTCAGGATACAAAAGCTAGCCTACTGCAATAGACATAATTTTGACAAAGAAAGTTTATTAGCTTAAGCATCAGTTTAGCAAGTTTTATCCTCAGCTTTTCAATGTCTAACATCAATTTAACATGATCCAATTTGCTGCGTATTGGTGAGTCATGCAATACCTTTTTATTTTTCTTATTGGAATAAAAGGTGTTCTCTTGCTCTATTCATTGTCGTTTTCGTATGTTCTAGACTAGTCGACATCATGATAAGTATTTATACCACTGGATCAGTGAAAAAGCGTCTTTTGGGACCTTGAGTATACATCTGGTTGGGGGTTTATGGAATGAGAGAGGAGTTGTACACATGTAGCCTAACGAAGTTATGAAATTCATACACGTGGCTAAATCTCTCTTCCAATTCTTTCATTTTGTTGGCTTTTAATTGCAGCTGACATTATAAAGGATACATATTAAGGGTCAAGGATACATATTAAGTTCTAATTCTATGTTCAAGTAATGAAAAACTAAATTAGTGCTATTCATAGTTGGAACTCTCAACTACCGAGATGTCCCAGTCCAGAGTAGATTAATTTGACATCTTTTTCCTCGTTTGAAATCTATGTAAACATGGTCCACTAGCTATGCCAACTCTGCTTGCTGGCTTGCCATCAGACATGAATGGTGAGGGGCCTTTTAGTACATTGATACTCTGCATTTATTTTTACAGTTATTATGTTGCACATAGTAAATGATGTCGTAAATTCTTTTGTAATGAAGCATGCCTTAGTGGGAACTATATGGCTGAAGGTATAACTAAAATGAAATGTGTCTTAGTGGGAATCAAATCCATTACAGAAACATTTAAAGGAGAATGTTGGTATTGGAGAAACTAATTACTTTTCTTCTATTTTTAAAATGAAGCAGGGATCAAGGTCAAATTTTGGCGGAAGCCCTGAAGATGATGTTATGTGACGATAGGCAACATGATATGCAAAGAGCTGGCGCTTTCATAAAACGTTTGGCATCTTCCACCTTATGTTTTGGATCTGCAGAATCCATGGCCGGTTTGTTAACTCTTCCATTTTATTTTCATCAATGCAAATCCCTAATTATTTGCTCAACAATATGACTTCTGTTTTTGTCCAGCTCTTGTCACTGTCAAAAATCTTCTGCAGAAGAATGTCAAGTGCCGATATATGTTAGAAAATGATGTAGGAGGTGTATCAGGATCAGTTGTGGTAAGTGCACTCCTTCCATTCTTCCATAACTTTTTTCTTAGCTTTATGAAAATTTTGTCATATAAATGTTAGTTCAACTTTTCCAATGGTAATTGTTCTTATAACAAACTTCCTATGTCACCCCTGTATCTTATTTTACAGAGAGAAAGAGAGAGAGGAGTGGTGAGGGGACTTTTAGTACACATTGTAAGATATTCAATGATTTTTCTTAATCGATGCACCAACCTATACACATTTACTGGAGCATAAAGGGGCTTTTTTTTCTCTGCAATTTGTTATATCACTATTTTTCAATATCAATATATTACCTTAATACCTTTAGAAGGCTCTCCTTGTCTTGGGTTGGGTTTTTTTTTTGGCCGCGGGGGCGGGGGGGGTTGTATGCAGCTTTACCCCTGCAATAGCAGAGACATCATTTTCAATTGACTCTTAATCTGATGCTCGTGACTTGCTTCACATTTGATAAGAAACACAAATAGTGTAAGGAGCCTTATTAATAGAGCCTATTAGTATATATCTAAAAGCCTTATTGAATTTTGAACTCCATTTGATGTGGACAATAACACTTCGACTTCCTTGTGAAGCAAATTAAATTTGCATTTATACCTCATAGATTTTTCATGCCATTTTGTCCATCTATTGGTGATATTTAATTTCTGGCATCAAACATGGATACTGAATTTGAGTAGCATTGTAATAAATAACTATTATTTTAGCAGCCTACAGTTTACATACTCATTTGATGATAACACAAGCATAGTAATACATCTGGTTAATTTTTCAGATTTTTCTCCACTTGAATGTATGAAAGTGATTTTTTTTTGTTTTTGGAGAAATCAAATAGAGTATATTAACAAATGGATCTTGTTTCAAAGTAGTTATGGACTAAATTTTGCTACTACGGCCGTTTCCTTCAAATAGTTATACTTCCTTTTGTGGTCAAAGTCTCTGATGTTTTGACCTTAAATTCTCACTTGTGTAAGATGTCAAAATATCATCTTGTGGGATCTTGTTAGATTCATTTCAATTTTTATATTTTTGGCAATATCACTTTATTATTTAAACTTTTGATATTAACTGTCAAAGGTGTAATGTGGATTCCGAGAAAAAAAAAAAAAGCAAATGTAACCACTAATAAAATATGGAGGGTGTATATGGTAACTTATAAATTTATAGAACACATTGACGTTATATTTGATCATTAGTATATAGAAACTTTTCATTTTTGTTAAGACCTAAACTCTGCTACCATTTTTATTTTGATGTTCTTCATTACTTGTTCAAAACTTGATCACATGGCCCGTGTACGCAGCAAGTGCTATACTCTGGAGAAATAGTTCACCCACGATCATGTTGCTCTATGCTCTATATGCACTATTTATATGTATATGTTTTTACTGTATGTGTATTCCTGATGTATATCTATGTCGCCCTACAGAAATATCAGCCGTATTCTTCTGATCCTCACCTGAGTGGTGCACTGGCATCCGTCCTCTGGGAACTGAATCTGTTGTCAAAGCATTATCATCCTACTATTTCAACCATGGCTTCAACCATCTCCAAGATGACCACTGCTTCTAATCAAGTTTATATGCCAACGGTTCCTCCTCATCAAGCTTATAATGAGCTGCTCTTGGAGAAAGAACAATTTAACATAAAGAGTGACATTAAGTTGCATAATAAACGAAAAAGAGGGGACCATGTTTTGTCTGGAGATAATGAATCTTCTTCGTTAGAAGTTGATGAAGATGGCTTGATGAAGAAACTTTCGCATCATTTTACTGTTGTCCATGATATTGCAGAGAATGAGAAACTCAGAAGGGAGTTGGATCTTGCAACACTCTCCCTTCAGTTGCATGACGAGTATAAAAAACATCGAAAAGTAAAGAAGGAAGGATCAAAGCTAAAGAAGAGGAAACATTTGTAGGAAACATTGTGTTCTTTTTTAAATATTTTTGTTGAAGCAGATGATCTCTGTTGATGTATTATCACATTTAAAGAATTTTGGCTTCCATAATTGGAAAAAATTTGGAAGGCGGGTAGATGTTCGGACTTGCATTCCGCTGTTAGGGGCTAATGCCGAATGCCTTTCTTTCTTCGCTGTTTTTTCTTTTTCTTTAATCTAAAATCCTTTTTGCATGCTGAAGTGTTTTGATGCATACAAAACATTGGGGAAAATGCTATATGTAACGCAGAATATGTTTGGACTCAACAAACACTTTGATTGGATTTGCATCTCCCTTTTTCTTAGGGTGTGTTTACTTAAGTGACCCAATTGAGGTTAAAAGTTATCCTTTCTTCTAAATGACCCATCATGACTTAAGAAATGAATTGGTCTGACAAATGAATTTATTGTACCCCCGGCAAACAATGCTAATTATTCTCTAAATTACCCAAAAAAAACCAAAACGAAAAATAAACTTTGGCAAGAATTTGCATAATAAAGGTAATATCTCTGTCTTGAGTTATTTGCTCGATTTTATTTTACAAATAAAATCTACCAAATTTGCAATAATATCATATGAGATATTGTGTCAATCAAACAAAAAGATTTCAAAATTAAAACTACATGTAATCAAAGAATGATGGTCAAATTTGTCTAGAAGACGTGAAAAAACAACTGGACAAAAAGAGAATTTCCACTTATTTTTTTTTGTTTTCTTCTCTTTATTTTCGATCTGTTTTGATGATTTCCCAGCTGGTCCATCTTTCTCAATTATCTTTTCGCATCTTGACCTTCTTTTTCCCGTCTAAAATATATTAATACAAAATATTTCCATTCTCATTACGTCCTGGTCCTCAAACAACTATACTTTTCTTACCATGTCCCGCCTGTAATCACAATTTCTTTAAAAATTCCAACTACAAACCGATATAAAATAATTTGGGTTTTTTTTTACCTGATATTCTTAATTTCTTGTGTTTTTTTTTTTTTTTTATTCTATACCAACTTTTTAGAATTCCACAATGTACGTCTTTACCATTAAACTTGTATTTTGTAATACACAATGTCCGAGCGTTAACTATGCATGATTAATTTTTGGTTACTTTTCATAGTTTAATGAAACTAATTTACCTTATAAATATTAGTATATTACCTATAAGAGTTAAACTATGTAAGTAAATTAATTTCACTAAATTACAAAAGGTAAATGAATCTAATGACGTTTAGTTAACAGCACGCATCAAAATTTTGAAAAGATTAACTTAGCAACTGAAGAAATACAAGATTATAACATAAAAAGACCCAAAAAATTCCAACCAAAATGATAATTTTTTTTTTCACATGAGACAATTATCTATTTTTTTTACTTAAGGGCATGTTCTCTTCGGTATAAAACAACTGAACTGAACTGAATTAAATTATAACTAATTAATAGTAATAATAATTTAGGAACTGAACTGAAAATAAGTTGGGAAACGTACTGCAAGAATTTTTCAAGTGATCCTTATACTACCTCTGCTGCTTTATTTTATTTGTTACATTGTTGTTGCGCGGTTTTTAAAACGTTATTTAACCTCTCTTATTTCGTTTTAGCAAAAATTATAAAAATTTAATATTATTAATCTACACATCGAGACGAATCTAGCAAGATCACACATGACTATATTTACTTATAAGAAAATCAAAATAATCCGTCAAAGTTAGTGGTTTCAATTCCCAAAGAACAATGTAGCAAAAAAAAAAAAAAAAAAAAGCGGGGGAGTAACTCGGAGTCTCACACAGTAAGATAGTATAGGATAAGACGGTCTTTTATGTAGACAAAACAATGAAAAGTAACTTAAAGCAGAAAAACGAAAAAAAATAATAAAGGAAGTAATAATTTGATTACTACATGATCCATCAAAACAAAGTAAAAAGAAGAAGTCCCAAAAAAAACAAATAAATTGAAAAACCTCTTCTTCCCTTTGAAACTCCAATCTCCTATATTTACAAATTAGACCAAAACAAAAACAGATGAAATTTACCCAGATCTGAGCATATTTAATTTCTACATCTAGTAAAAAAAAAAGTAATTGCTAAAAAAAGATTACTTCATCAGACGTGGAGTTAATAAGATCATTTAAATCGGATGAAACATCATGACCACATTTGAGAGCTTGGAGAGCGCGTTCAAAAACGACGACGTTACAAGGGATCCGAAGAGCACCAATTTGTTCGTAGCCGTATTCTTGGGCGGATATGTTAAGAAGCTTAACAAAAATAGGGTGGTTCATTAGATCCGCGTTGACTACGAACCGCTCCATTTCTTGACCAACGTAGACCGGGACGTGACCTGATGGCACGGACCGGCGTCGACCGGGTTGGGTTTTTCTTGCACGGCCGGTTCGACGAGGTAAAGTGAGAGAGTCGGACCGGAGAAGGGAGTAATCTGAGGAGGAATCGGCTACTTTGGATAGTCTTCTTATTAATTGCTTCATGTTTTGATTTTTGAGTTTGGTGTTGTGTTGTGGTGAGGAGAGAAAGAGTGTGTCTTGGAGAAAAGGGAATTATGTGATGGAAGGAGTGAAGGTGAGGAGGTGTATTAATAAGGAGAATATTGGGTGGGTTGGGAATTTTTTTTTTTTAGGATTAGGGAAATGGAATGTGTTTTTTTAAAAGTTTTGGGATTGAGAGAATGGATATTACTTTTTTTTTTGTTTATGGTGAAAAGGTAGGGTTTAATTATTGAGTGATATTGTTTGTAGAGTCTGATATACTTAAACTCGGGGATTTAAGGAGGACAACGTTATTACGTATTAGTCTTTTTTAAGAACATAATGATTTACTTCATTTTATTATCTAAATTAGGAGGAGAAAGACCAATGTTAAATATTCGAATTGAAATGATTGACATCATTGAGCACCAATTAGAACAAGTATGACGGTCTTGCGATGCATGAATAACCACTTGAGCATCACCTTCAAGCACCACGTTAGGCTACCTTCATATTTGATAGTCATAACACCTTCACCTAAAAGTAGCGGCTCCGCTTTGCGAGGTGTACGATCCATTCTTTGGAGCACTCTTCCCTCCGCCATCTCTAGCCATCGGTCCAAAGCCAACTCTCTCAAAATTAGGGAATAGTACAACATTGAAGTTCACCTTTCTCGAAGTTTTAGGATCAATAAATGAAAATACTTTGGTAGAAAAATTTAGCTCTTAGTAAATGAAAATTGGGATCTTCACAACTTTTTTATGAGGTACAATAATTGTCGATACGTACCCTACCCTATTTTAGGGATATTAAGCCCAAAGCTAAATAATTAAACCCCCCATCGCCTTCACCCTCGTTTCCCACGAAAATCGAAAATCAAACATTGGAGGTGTGATATGATGTGCCAACCAACTCAACCTCACAATTTACATGATATAACTTATTTTTTTTCTTCTTTTGAACTTATCTTAGTTATAAAACACCTCATCCGTCTCCATTTGCTTTTTTGTTATTATATCGGTGGCAAACGAGTCATTTAGGATAAGCATGAATTGGATCAATAATGTTATTAGGATAGGGTTCCTATTTTGGATCGTAAGGATTGGTTGGATTGAATCGACATGATCGAATTACGATCCTACAACATAGGGTAAATTAGTGATAATATAACGTTGTAAAAAGACTCATGTTAAAACTTTTCACACATTAATAATGACATTTTTCATTCTCAAATGGTGATATATAGTAGTTCAATACTTTAATAATGAAGTAACATGTGACCAAAATCTAATAGGAGAAAGATAATATTTTGTAATTATTTTATGATAGAATCGGATTGTAGAATCGTAGGATCGTGAATCGATTATGATCCTACCATTAATCATAACACACCCTTGTGCATAGAGTATTAGGAAGTAGATAAAGTTAGACATGAGTTTAATTATTATATTGATAAAATTGATTTGATTGAAGATAGTGGGTATTTTCATAATAGATAAATTGTATGGGTTCTTTATTAGGGGTGGGTGGGTGTAATGGGTTATTATTGTTTTATCATTTTCAACAAAGGTTTTAGGTATAATTGTGGAGTAACAGGTAATAAAAAATGGCGGGTTCATGCCTAAAACATAAGTGCTTGCAATTAATTAATATAGGCAATTGGATATGGAAAATGTTGCGACTAATATGGGATGGATGAAGTGCATTATTAGTTTTTTGGTTGGGTGGAGACATGGAGTTGATGAAAGACACAAATGGGTGGGAAGAAATATAGTGAATGTAAGAGTAAATTAGTGGTCTCTCATGGTCATTTTAGTATGAGCCGTAAATTTATTTTTCTAAAACATCCTAAGAGAAAAAAAAGGGATAAACAATAAGAGACGTGTTGATATTGATATGATATGAACTTTTTAGCAAAATGAGATAATTTATATAGTAAAAAGATTTAATATACTCATAAAATGTTAGTTGGTAATACACACGAGACACACACATATATAAGATTCTTAAAACGAGAAGGACATTTCGCATTGAAGGACTTTTTCGCATTTTTTTTAACTAAATGTCCATATTTTTTTGTACTAATATGACTTTTTTTCATGTGCATTTTTTTAAACCGAATGTGCATCTTATTTTTCAAGAGCATATGCTTACGGTTTGAAAACGTAATATGCACATTTAGTACAAAAAAAAAACATAAATCCTTCTTACCCTTATCATTTTAAGATCCTTCTTATTGGATCTCGACTCTATAATAGGTAATTATACTATATTTGTTTCTTTTTAATCTACATGGTTTGCTTTCCACCATAACTAATGAAAAAGTAAAAGTTTGAGAGATGAAGAAGAAAAGTACGAAAGAGAGGGTGGAAAAGCATGAGATAGAAGAAAAAATAAGCATAAAAGTACTCTCAATGCGGGTTTGAATGGACAAAAGTTATAGGGGTCCACACCCAAAACGAGTATTAATAAAACGTGTACATTAAAAAGAAATATCTCAAAAGGAAAGTGTGTAGATTAAAAATAAATAGATGAAGTAGTATAGCATGTAAATATAAATCAAAGTTGTGTGTAATTATTATTGTTCAAAACATTTGAAATTTAAATTTCATAATATCTATGTATTTTTATGATGATGCATGTTGGATTGCGTAATTCTCCTTAATTGGAGAGGTATGCATTGATCAATATTTGTAGGAGTTACAAAGAATATATCCTAATTGTGTTAGAAAACCTAACATAACAAGATAATATTTATATAAATATATATACTAATTCAGGGAATATCTCATATATATTCTCCACACCCCCCGTAGTCATAGTGGGAGGAGGTCGAACGCTAAGATTGAATTGGAACACTAAAAATAGTTGTCAGGTTAGGCCCTTAGTGAAAATGTCTGCAAACTTATAGTACCTCGTTGTAGACACATAATCGTGTCTCTCCATTTGAGTACCAAATGATGATACATACCATCGTCCTAATAAGTCTGATCCAAATGGGAACAATCCAAAGAGTTAAAGTCCAAAATCGTTTTAAAACATAAAGTCTATTTATTAATTTCAAACCCAATTTCAAAGCCCATTTTCGAAAAGCCCATTTATTCTTGATAATTTATTGTATTTTTAAATATTAATTATTCTTGATAATTAATAAATATATTCTAAATTCAAAGATAAAATGAAAATCATATTTACTTTCTTTAAGATAAATGATTTCAGAACCCTAAAAGATAATGTTTAAAAAAAGGATAAAAGAAATCTTCTAATTTCGGAAAACCCCTTAGATCTGCTTTGCGTCTAGCGCAAACATCGAGACCATAAGCGAAAAAGAAGAAACGTAGGGAAACATGTGCTGACGCAGGAAGCCTGAGCCAGACGCATGGCGCGTGCGCGGCGTGCATGGTTGTGCGCGGAGCACATGCACCATGCGTGGAGAGCACCCCCCCGTGCTCCAGGCGCAACCTTACTCTTATCTTCTTCGCGTGAATTTCGGACTTATTTTTCTATAAATAGACACCTTTTCGACGAACATTTTTCTGGACTTTTATAACGACTTTACAACACACTTAGCTTGTCCTCATATACTTTCATACAAACTCTTCCTACAACTACGAAAACACGCTTGTAGACACATAATCGTGTATCTCCATTAAAGGATCCAATGATGAAATATACCGCGGTCTTAATTGGTCCCACCGAAGGGAGAGAAATCTGAAGAGCTAAGCCCAAAATTGTTTTAAAGCATGAAGCTTATTTATTTGCATTAAACATCCAAAATCCTGTTTTAAGGTCCAGTTAATTATTCCTGATAATTAATTGTATTTTGAGTCCACAAATCAAATATTTTGAGCCTAATTCTTTGAAAAGCCCAATTAATTATTCATGATAATTAATTGTATTTATTTATTATTTTAATAAATATTTTCAAATATATTTTAAAGTAAAGGATTTTTAGTTGAAATCAGATTTTATCTAGTAAAATAGCTAAATTCCTGATTTAAAGATGTTATTTAATAAAGATAGAAAAGAATTGTACAAAACCGTTAAACAAAAAAGGCTGGCCAGATTGATGCTGCGTCTGGCGCAGGCTGTATATTTTGTTAATCAAACCAGCAGTTTGTGTTAAGGGATTGAGTTATGCTAGCGATATATTTTGAAGGATGAATTCTTTTCTGAACTTACTGCAAGTTTGTTTATTACATGAAATAGTTTGTGAACTAAAACCGTTTTGACGGGCTGAAGTAATATTACCGAGTTTTCCGCTCATTTTAGTTTTGTTTTTCTTTTGCATTCTTTTCTGTAATTTGCATGTTTGAGTTGGAAGCTCGAAGTGGATCTTAAGGGAGAGTTTGGTTATGCAAATTGTAATTAGATTAGTGATTCAAATGTTGTATTTGGAGTATTAAGATAGTTAGGAGTTTAAATGCTTATTTGAGAATTAAGTGTTATATTATTTGTGTTTTAAGTAAAGTATTATGTAATCGATATTTGGTTTTGAGATTGTTGTGTAGTGGGCCCCGACCCCACAGTACATGATCGATTCATAAAGCTATATTTCCGCTGTAAGAGAATGAAATTTGAGGTTAATTAAGTGGTAATTGAGATTTGTGAATGTTAAGCGTGATTAGCTAGCACCTCGGAAGTGCGGGATGTTACAGCCCACGCATAGGAAACCTAATTGCGTTAAGAAACCTAATATAACAAGATAATATTTATATAAATGTATATCCTAAACCTATGAGCTAAATATTTTACACATATTCTCTATCAATGAATATTTCATTCGTTCCATTTTTATTGCAACATATTCGGCAAACTTTTTGGAAACTCATGTGAAGAGGATAGAGATGGATTTAAAGTGGGACTCACTGTGATAGGAGAGAGATAGAGTAAGATATTACTAAATAAGAAAACATTGCCATTAATATGAAACTTGCAAATAAGGAAAACGTTGTAATTAAAAAATATTGGAGAAAGTTTATCGTAAGCAATTAATTCTGTTAGCATTTAGCTAAGTTAATCAAAATATTAACAATTAGCAATGAAATCAAGAAACTACCTACGTTTTTTCCCATAAATGTTAGTTGTCATTACCAAAATTCAAAATAAATAAAAAACGAAAGAGAACAAGTCCCATTTTCTAACAAAAGACAAAGAAAGGTAATTATTCAGAAACCGAGTGTTTTTACATTGATGTACAAATTGAATAAAAAGCTAAGTTACTCCTTCCTTTATTAAAATTGTACTATCAAACGACTAATTTTAACCTTATTATACAACCATATCAAAAATTCTAAAATCATAAAACCAAAAAAACCACTTTTATTAAAATTTACACACTTTGTACTTTAAGACTATTCACATATCTTATTTTGACCATTAATTAAGATTTATACATCGAAAAAATAAGGCCATGAGATTTTAGATTAGATTCGCCTCCACATATATTTTGAAAATATGAACTTAAGAAAAAATACTTATTAATACTTAGAGACGGTAATAGTCAAAGTTTTACATCGACAAAAAATAAAAGTCAAACTGTATAAATGAAAAAGAAACAGAGGTAATACTAATACATAATAAATATATTACTGATGATTGAATAAAGATGAAGTAATTTTTTTTTTAAAAAGGTTATTGATTTGCTTAATATCCATTGTATAGGGTTTGACTTGTGAGGGAATCTTTAAGTACCAAATTAAGTTGTTTTTAAGGGAGTATCTAATTTAGTTGTTAGTTGTTTTTTTTTTTGACAGAATCTACATCTAAACTAAGAAAACACAAACAATTAAGGATTACATCTATGAAAGGTTGCTAAATCATGAGCCCTTGAAACTTGTTGTCTTGAAACCTTGCATATTTGGTAGAGCTTACCCAAAGAGCGAATATGATTTCCCGTCCACTTGAGAGTCATATTATTCTTACCTTCAGATCCAATGAGTTTGATAATAGTAGTAGAATCAGTTAAGATTTGCACTGAAAGAAAACCCTTAGTACGAGCCCAGAGGAGACAATGAAGGCCTGCAAGAAGCTCTGCTTGTAGAGCAGACTTAGCTATGAAATGACAACCATGATGTAGCCCCTGAGCTTCATTCGAATTCTTTACAACCCAACCAACACCTCCACATAAAGATCTTTTGTCCCAAGATCCATCAATTTGAATAGTAGTGGCAGGAAAACCAGAGGTATGCTGACCGATATTGACCATTAAAAAACCAGGAGGCATGCTAGGTAAACTCTCCGAGAGGTGAAGAAACCGAAGGCTCTGAAGCTGTAGATGAAGAAATCTAGAGTGCTGAACAGAAGCAACATCAATAGACACTCGAAGCTGAGAAATAGAGGTACTACTTTCCCTAAAGAAATGATTGTTTCTAGTGAGCCAAATACCCCACAAGTTTGCAATGAACAAATCAATCTTCGGGCTATTAAAACCATCCTTACTGATTACTAGAAGGATATAGGAGGAAATCAAGTCCCTCATAGTGACTGAATCCTCTGAAGTTGAAGAAATAGAGAAGATACTATTTCGCCATAAGTGTTGAACTACTGAAAGATCGAAATAAGTGAAAATCATCTTCATCCTCTTGTTGACAAAAACCACACACAAAACTTGAAACAATGCCCTTTTTGGCCAAATTAATTTTATGAGGAAGAATGTTGAGACTAAGCTTCCACAGAAAGAGTTTCCACTTTGGTTGAATTGAAAGATGCGAGATAATTTTGAAAAAACGAAGAGATAGGGTATCCATGGTAAACTTTTGTTGCCTAAGAGATTGAAGAAAAGCATAACCAGTTTTGGTGGTATAAGAACCGGAAATGTGATGATCCCACATCCTAATATCATCCTTATTATGATGAGGTAATTCCAAAGTGAGAATGGAAGCAACATCTTTGAGACTACACATCCGGCGAATCAAAGGAACATTCCAATGAGGAGAAGGGGAACTAATAATAAAATGACTAACCTTAGTAGTTTGAACTTGCCATAAAGTCAAAGAAGAAGCAGGCCTGAGGAATTTTAGAATACAACCACTTGTTACCAAAAGCTCGAATATTATGCCCATTACCAACCTTCCAGCTACAGCCTTGCAGCAAGAGACCTTCAGCAGTTGCCAACCGTTTAGAACCCCAAGAAAGACTCATGCGTCTAATACCCTCTTGCTTAACAGCAAGAGGAGAAGGACGAATGGCCGTAAACACACGACTAAGAAGAGAAGAAGGATTCGAAAATAAGGACCAGGCTTTTTTCATGAGCAAAGCTCTATTAGCCACTGAGATAGACCTAACCCCTAAACCACCCATGCCTTTTGGAAGATGAACCACGGTTTTATGAATCCAGTGAATACCTTTTGAAGAAGAACCCGCCCACCAAAATCTTGTAATCATTGCATCAATAGACGAAGAAATGGACATAGGAATTTCATAACAAGAAATAATATGAGAAGTCATGGCAACTAGAATGGTGTTGATGAAAACTAACTTTGTAGCTTGAGACGGTTTAAGGGAGTTCCAATGCATGATTTTAGTGGCAATTTTATCCAACAGAAAGGAGAACTGAGCCTTTTTTTAACCTTGTAAATCTATAGGGGCTCCCAAGTGAGAATCAAAGTGAGTGACTTCTGAGTAATTCAAGCAATGTAGTATATCCTGGTGATCAGCAGTAGAGATATTTGGAGAAAACTTGATACAAGATTTAAAACAATTAACCACTTGCCCTGAAATGAAACTAAAACGCGAGACAATTGTTCTAATACTTAAAGCAGCAAGCAGATTAGCATGGAAGAAAATCATGACATCATCAGTGAAGAATAAGTGAGAAATAGTAGGACTCCTCCTGGATAACTTAATACCTTTAAACGATCCAATGTCTTGAGCTAAACTTAACATCCTTGAAAACACATCCATTCCAATTATGAAGAGGTAAGGAGAAATAGGGTCTCCTTGATGAAGATCCCTCCCAGGATGGAAAACTGAGGATAAACAACCATTGAAGAGCACCTTATATGAGACAGTAGTAACGTGTTGCTTCACCAAATTGATCCAAGTGAGGGGAAAGCCATAAGCTTGAAGAACACAACATAAAAAATTCCAATGTAATTTGTCATAAGCTTTCGAAAGATCCATTTTAATCCTAGCCAATGCTTGAGAGCCTTGTTTGCGAGAGGAAATTTTTAAGCTTAACTCATGGCTTAGAAGAATGTTGGCACTCATTTGACGACCAGCCACAAAGGCATGCTGAAAGTCAGTGATAATACTGGGAAGAAAAGAGCGAAGACGCTTGATAATACATTTAGCAATACACTTGTACAAAGTATTGCACAAGCCAATAGGGCGAAGATGGTTCGAATTATGAGGTGACAACCTCTTAGGAATCATAACAAGAATAGAATGATTCCAAGATTTAAGAAGTTTGCCAGTGATGAAAAAATTACGAATACCTTCAATGGTAGCTAGCCCAACAGTGTCCCAATGGACCTTAAAGAATTCCGAAGTTATACCATCAGGGCCAGGAGAAGCATTAGGCTTCATAGAAAATATATGATCTTTAATTTCTTCAGCAGAAGGAATTGACAGTAAGACTGAACATTGGTCCGAAGACAAGCATGGCAAATCCATTTCATTAAGAATATTGAAGATATCCCCCTGAGTAGCTTGTGAAGCATCAGAAGAATAAACCTCTTGTAAAGAGTCCACAACCAAGGTTAACATTTCCTCTTGTTTCGTAACCCAAAGATTGGAAGCATCTTGGAATCCATGAATTTGATTCTGTTTAGCTCGAATTTTAACTCTAGTATAACACAATCTAGTTGAAGAATCAGCAGCTTGCAGCCAAAGATCCTTCATTCGTTGCTTCCAAAACGAATAAGCAAGACTAGCAGAATCCATGTGATCATTTGAGGAAGAAATATAAGTAACAACTTGTTGCACATTGGAAACTTTCCCAACTTTAGATAAGTTAGAGATAATTGATTTCCAATCAATACCATAAAATTTCTTGTGAGAAAGACACCACTTTTGTAAGGCTTGACGAATAAATTTTAGTTTTTTTTGAAAGGACAAAACTAGGAGTACCAACAACATGCACCCTCCATTCTCGATGAATAATATCCACCACCTCCAGATTATGTAAACACCAAGTTTCTAATTGATAAGACCTTGTATGAATAGAAGAGTGAAGATCATTGGTGAAAATAATAGCAGCATGGCCTGAACATGTAATAGGTTGATGATGACACTATTAGGAAAACATAGAAGCCAGGCAGTAGACATATAACCTCTGTCTAAACGTTCCAAAACTGCAAAAGGAGGGTCACGTTTATTTGTCCAAGTATATTATGGTCCAAAGTAGGGAATGTCCAATAAAAGAGAGTCAAATTTCCAATTATGATAAGAAGGATAGGGTAAAAAGTCATTTATTCTAAACCAAACATTTGATAAAATATGATATATTTTCTTTGTTCTTAAATAATCACTACATTTTTTTGGCACACATGCCAAAAAAAAAATGGAGAAAATAGACACGTAGGAGACAATAGGTCCACAAAATCATGTGAAGAAGTAGATATGAGAGGGGGAAGTACTAAAATTGGGTATATAGTGATTAATTGTAAACTTCTATAAATGGAATATTAAAGGATACAGGAAGTAGTATATAATAAAATGGAGAAATTATTGATTCACTAAATATATGCTTTCATAAACTCTAATGGAACTTGATCCAAAGTCCAAATGCCTAGAGGTGGTAAGTGAATCTTAACCAATATCTTGTTGGCGCAATACAAAGATCCAAAATTTGAAAAAAGAAGAGCGCATCTAAATCGATTGATTCGTTGAGTCGACCCAATATAGAACACTTACAATGTGAAACAAGTATTGTTCATCCTTAACCCGAATATATTTTGTTTTTCCGCTACCCAGCGAACCCATTTAACAAATCTAGCTAAACATTCAAACACGTCATTCGAGTCGGGTAGGGGTCAGATCACTTCGAGTAGAGTCTGCTGATTTTTGAGTTGAGTCTGATTCTGGTTTTGGGTTGGGTTTGTGTCGGGTCGGGTCAAACATGGTCGAGTTATCTATTCCAAATCAACTCAATATTAGAACTAGATATATAATTAGTAATTGAAATAAAATATTTTAAGTCAATAAATAAGAATAACAAAGTATTAAAATAATAAATTTTTTGAAATTCGGGTCATTTTATAGTAGGAATAATTGTTATTTGTTGACGGTATAGCGTGTGTTGATTGCTGATTTAGGTTGAGTGTGCGGCCGTGCGCCGTGCGGGTCTGGGGCTAACTTCAGATTGCCATTTTTGTATCTGATTCGGTTCTCCGATTAAGTTATATGGGTCGATCAATTTTGCGAGAGCTAGGTTTTTCTAACGCATGCCTGTACCTTGCAGCAGTGAGCAGTGTTGTGATGATGGGTTACTTGTCTTTTAAATTAAACAGTACCGAGGTTGACAAACAAACATTTTTCAGTCTTACCTTTGACTCAAGGGTAGAGGTGACAATTCAGTTCAACAGTTCAGTTATTGTTATATCCAAACAATTCGCTTTATATCGGCCGCTTTGTAACGTTAAAATTATTAACAGTTCAGGCTCGCTTAACAAACTTTTCGCCCGCTTAATTCGCTTTTTTTCCTTTCCATTTTCGCCGGCCCGCTTGCGCTTAAACCAGCTTTATCCGAACAGTTAAACCAACCAACGGTTGAATCCATAGCGATTAAAATACGTTGCGCTTATTTTCGCTTCGTTTCAGTTTATTTCATTTATTGGCAAAAATCACATAAGGGGCAATAATCGCATCGGTTTGGGTTGAAGTTAATCACATTCTTGTATTTGTTCGGGAAAAGTGGAACTTCGTGTTGGGTTTTGGCCAAGTGTTTTTTCGGGTCCGGGTAAAAATTAATGCAACAAATAAGTGTAGTCGGCACTTGCCTCGAAAAAAAAATGGTTGTACTTCATGAAACGTGTATGAAAGTGACATCGGTAAATGTGTATTTTACTGATATATTCGATAATTTGGAATAAGACAAATTTATATAAGTCGATATTCAAACTTTTAGTTGTATGCAAATCATATCATGTTTGGTTAAAAAGGACGTCTCATATCGCATAAATTCTTATAAACTTCCTCGAAAGACGAGTTAAACATTTTTAATGAGCCGATTAGATCAATGTCTTACTTTAACTATAAGGGCTTACTATAACTATACTAGTCATTAATGCTATATGCATCTGAAAACTGAAAAACATATAATCGACGTAAAATAAGTTAATATTATATTAGATCAAGGTATCTATGTGTGACATTAAAGTAAAATAACTTTGCTCAATTTAAAGTAAGATTAAGTTGTATCCATTTTGATTTTAAAACATAATATTGGAGTGAACCAAATTGATATTGGATTACAACGAATCTCGAACTACAACGAATGGATTAAACTAATCACTAAAGAGATTAAACTAGTCACTAAATGGATTAAAGAATGTGAGAACCAAATGGATTGAACTGGTCACTAAATAGATTAAACTAGTCACTATATTAACAAAGATGGTTTGTTCTCTTCTTAATATTGGGTTTGGACCGTTGCCTAATTTTAAATTAAAAGTTGGCGGTCTCTTACAAGACCAACTGATTGAAGATAACATTGCTCCATTATGATATCGAAAATAATATTGAAGTGAAACAATTTAGTATCAGATTATTAGATATTGTATCAATGTGAAACGATAACCTAAATCAAGATAAGAACACTCCAATGTAGTTGATCGTTTATAAGTTACAATTATTTTAAATTTCAAATATCTAATTTAACTGAAACAAGTTGATACTGGATTATATAATATATCAATGTAAGCTGACAAGGTAATTGAAAAAGGCAATAATCTATCAAAGTGAGCCTTGGTTAAGCTTTATGTATTGCAAATACAAAACATATTACTAAAGCAAAACAAGTTGATTAGTGAAGTTGTTATTAACTTATTCGATTAGAGGTTATATATGTGAATACATCTAAACACATAAACAAATTGAAACAATTTGTTATTGCATAAGACTAATGTATACCGATATTGGATTAGATCAATATATTGATATAAGTCGATAAGTTAATTGGTGTATATGGTTTATGTGGACCGTTTATGTTAAAGATACTTTGTATTATGATATACTTTGTATTCTGTTTACATTGACCCTTTATGTTAAAGATACTTTGTACTCTGATATACTCTGTATTCTCTATTGAACATAACAACAGTCCATATAATTTGATCGTTTTAAGTCAATGAACTCATTAAAGTTATATAATTGAAATGAAACAAGCTGTTATTAGATAACATCAATTCATTAATGTAAGCCAATAGTTTAATTAAATAATTCAAAACACCATTTAAATTAACCTTCTCCATGTAGAATGAATTTCGTAGCAAAAGTATTTAATTTAATTTGTTGTATGCAACAACTAACAAATTGTTATTGAATAATAATAATAATAATAATAATAATAATAATAATAATAATAATAATACAATTAAAAATAATGATGTCTTAAATATCAAATTATTGCCGTTAAAAATAATCTCCAATGGGTCGGCCCATTTCAGTTTAAACCAAAATTGTTGCCCTAATGGCCAAAAACTCTCACTATATATATATATATATATATATATATATATATATATATATATATATATAACCACTTACTCCACAGTGAGTCCACCCCTCACTCTCAATTTGACCTAAGTCAACCTAACCCTAAAAGCGGCAATTCAGTACAGTGAGGTCTACCTCCTCTCAAATCTCAGACTCAATTCTCCATTTTCAATTCAAATCTCAAACTCAATTCTCCATTTTCAATCACAATGTCTCAAATGTTTTCATCTTTCTCTCTCACACAAAATCCCCTCTTTTATAAACGCGCAGCGACGACAACGAAGCAGAGCTTTTTGGCAACGACGGTGACGACGGCGGATTTAACGACGAGGAAAAGTATTGAAGGCTTCGATCTTCTTTGGCGACGACGGTGGGGCTAACGACGACGAGAAGCGTTTCAAGGCTTCGATCTTCAAGGAAGGCTATGTATATTCCGTCTTTTCTTCGATCTTTTTAGAATTTGGGTTTTATGTTGTTTATCTATGTTACTTTTCGATTTTTATTTCACAATAATTAGTTTCAAATTTTGAGTCACATATGAACATTTTAGGGTTTCTAAATGTAAAATTTCTTTGATTTTTTTTAAAAAATTTGATGCTTTATATTATCTGAACGCTTTTTATTTTTTTTATTTATTTTATGTCTTAGATCTGAACGTTTTAGGTTTTTTTTTTTATATTTTATGGCTTAGATCTGAACGTTTTAGGGTTTTTTAAAGTTTCAATCACATATGCAGTATCCCAATCGATTTATTTATTTTTTTAAAGAATTTTCTAGAATTTTCAGTTGATATTTTATATTTTATGTCTTAAATCTGAACGTTTTAGGGTTTGTTTATTTATTTTATGTCTTAGATCTGAACATTTTAGGGTTTTTTATGCCATATGTTATTGTTGATTTATTTATTTTTTTGAAGAATTTGATTAGAATTTTCAGTTGATATTTTATAGGGTCTTTTCACCAAGTACCCCCGAGTTTTCAAAAAATTCACATGGTACCCTCCATGTTTTCAAAATTCACCAGGTACCCCTCAGTTTTATGTAAATACACCCAAATGCCCTTAATGACTAACGGCGTTAACCACCGTTACCCTAATTTTTTGTTTTAAATCCTAATTAATCCCCTAATGCTAACCCTAATCCTAATCCTAATCCCTACCTCTAACCCTAACCCTAAACCCTAAACCTAAACCTAACCCTAACCCTAACCCTAACCCTAACCCCCTCCCACCACCCCCCGCACTCCTCCCCCCACCCTCCCACCACCAATGCAGCCCCCCACCCGTCACCCCCGCAGCCCCCCCCCCCCCGCAGCCCCCCCCACCTCCACCCCCGCGCCGCCCGCAACCCAAACCCGGCTCCCCACCCCCAAGCAGCCTCAAACCATAATCCCAGCCCAAACCCTCGCTCCCCCCTGATAGGCTGTCGTATACCTGTCAAAAATAATTCATGCAAAACTTTCTAACAATGTAGTAGGGTAAGTAGGGTCGAATCCACAGAGAGATGGATGTTTTAATCTAGCTTCTAAGGTATAGAGAAACTAAACAAGATCAAGAATATCATAATTAAGGTTCTAAACTAATAAAATCTGAAAATTAAACTAAAAGAATCTAGGGCAATGGTTCACCATGTTCATATTTATAATCCATCAAAATATCATCAATAGTTCAACTAATCAGAAATCTAGAGCACAGGTCAATCCTACGGTCAGGTCTTAACGCTCTCAAATCAACATATGCTAGTACGGTCGCTCAACATAATCAGATTTGCTAATTGTAGGTAAGCCTCTAAAGAGTACTATCTCTCGATCTATGACTCGATATTAGCAATATTTAATCAGACAATTAATCAGATTGCAAGATTAATAATAAAAACACTAATCAATTAGAGAAATCAATAACTAATAAAACCATGAATAAATATCAATCAATAATCATATCATATAAACAAGGATTCCCAAACCCTAGAAAATAAGACTACTCAATCATGAAGCAAAGAACAAAAACTACATCTACCAAGGAAAACATAATTAAAGAAATCAATGAAAGAGAGAGAATGAAATAATAAAACTAATGAATTAATGAAGAACCTGAAAAACTAGGGTTTAAACTAAAAAGAGAGAAAAGAAGAAAACTAAACTTATCCTAAAACTAAGAAATAACGTGATAATGGGAGGAGGAGAGAGAGAGAAGAGATATCTCTAATCTAAATAATATTCAATAGGAAAAATTCACACTAATAATCCAAACTATTGAGTGTCTTCTCAAATTAATCCCAACTACGTGTTATTCTAATATAATCCATACTTTAGGGTGGTCTTCCCATTTTGCTCCGTTAACCTTTTGTAACATGTTGCAGCAGGTAACCTTTCTCTCACTACCACCAACATCCTCTTCCACTTGGTGTCCACCGTCCAAATACACCACCACCCCTTCCCCTCCCGATATACACGACCACCCCTCCCCTCCCCAAATACACCACCACCCCCTCCACTCCCGAAATACACGAACACCCCTCCCCTCCCCAAATCCACCACCACCCCCTCATCATCAATCATCTATGTACCTTTGTAATTCAACAACAACAAAGAGCACGACAAGAAGAAACAAATGTTGCCCGCAACGGAGGGGGGCTCGGTGGTGGTTCGCTGGTGCCAGTGCTTGTGGTGCCGACGTCTGTGATGGTGATGGGTGCCAGAGCAGGTCACTGGTGGGGGGGTTTGCATATGGGTTGGGCGTGGCGGGGGGTGCAGGTTCGCAGGGGTGGAGAACGCGTGACTGGTGCGCTGGTGTGGCGAGAACAGAGCCCGGATTACGGCGGTGATGGTTAGTGATGCCGGCGATGGTTGTAGGTGGACGGAGGCGGTGTTGTGTGGGATATGGGCCGTCGCCTGTAGATGCAGGGGAGCTGTAAAACTGCTTGATGTTTGTTCAGTAGACTACGGGCCACCCGTGGTGTGGTGATGAATCCCACGGTGGGGTTGTGGTGTTTACTTTGCTGCTACAGTGTCACGATGTCGGTGTTATTCAAGCGAATTTTCCTGCTCCAGTGAAACGACTCATGTATTATTTCGAGATGAGCGTGAATAATGTCGGGTCGAAGGTTGTTTATATGGGGGGGCTTGGGTGGATTTTGGTGAAGGTGGTTTATAAGGGGTGGATTTCAAAGTGAGTTTGAGGCGGTTCAGTGGTGGAGGTGGTTAGGGGTGGTTTAAAATTAAATAGGGTGGTTTGGGGAGGTGGGGGAGCTCTGGCCTAGGTGGCTTTAGGCTAAGGTGCGGGTGTGGCTAGGATGAAGGGGGTGGTCGGTGGGTGGGTAAGAGAAGCAGAGAAAGAAAGGGTGAAATGAAAAGAAAAAAAAACAGAAATTTGTTTTTTTAACCTGTTTAACAGGTAGCTGGTCATATGGGATCATTTTGGGAAGGGGTACCATGAAGTTGGGATTATACCAGAATAACACGTAGTTGGGATTAATTTGAGAAGACACTCAATAGTTTGGATTATTCCTGTGAATTTTTCCTATTCAATAACCTAATAAGACTAGGAAAGTAAGTTTCAAACATAAGGAAAGTCGAAATATCATTAAATGGGCGGAATTAGTGATCCGCGCGTACGATAGCGATTCCAAAGGAACGACTCAAACTTCCGTAAGGCATAACTTCTTGACTAGAAGTCTCCTCAGGGCGTGCCACCTATCGTTGGAAATATCTTCAAGTCTAGTTTCCAAATATGCTGGAATTATTAGATTCTAAAAGGCACATCAAAAGATATGATTAGAAGAGTAGACATGACTCCTTTTCACATTTCTTCTCATGATTTTCCGCTTCGTTTTCGCTCAAACTCGTACTATGACATATCCATACGATCCTAATGCATTGTAGCTTCTTTCCAAGTGCTCCTAATCCTCAAGTTTAGCTAATCATACTCCAAATACGTCCTCAGTGCCTGAAATTCATCAAAAACAAGAAAACATACCAAATAGGAGTAGAATAACATAACTTAAGAATATAATGCAATAATGAACCTAAATATGAATCTAAATGCTCTAAAATGCAACCTAAATGCACCTAAAAACTATATATAAAAATGACTTATCACCCCCCACCCCCGTCCATTTCCGCACTATCCCCCTCCACCCCGTCGATTTTCGTGGGAGTAGAACGACCCGAGTCGCGAGTCCCCACCGCTCCTCCCCCCTTCCACCGTCTCGCCGAAGACTTCGCCGACGCTTGTTGCTATCACCGTTGGTGTTCGTTGTTTAGCGTGCGGCCGCACCTTTGATACCGCCGCTCCTTGCTACTTTGTTGGGCCGGTGCTCCACCACCATTGTGTGACGTCATTGCTACTGATGTCCTTACTCTCTTCTTGCGGTTGCTAACAGAGAAAACGAAAGGAAGATGATGAGAAGAGGCAGATGTGGATGACAGAGAAAACGGGGAAGAGAAAACGAGGCAGAGATGGGCCGTGGTTTGGGGGGGGGGGCCTGGGGGAGGAGGAGGCCGCGGGCGGTGGGGCTACGGGGGGTGGGGGGGGGGTCGGGGGGGGGGGAGGGGGAGGGGGGATGTGGTGGTGGGAGGGTGGGGGAGGGGGGTTAGGGTTAGGGTTAGAAGTTAGAGGTTAGGGTTAGTTAGAAGTCGATTAATTAGGGTTTAATTAGGTTAATTAAGGGTTAATTAGGGTTAATTACGGTTAAGACTAACGGCGGTTAACGTCGTTAGTCATTAAGGGCATTTGGGTGTATTTACATAAAAACCGAGCGGTACTCGTGAATTTTGAAAACATGGAGGGTACCATGTGAATTTTTCGAAAAACTCGAGGGTAATTGGTGAAAAAAACCGTATTTTATATTTTAGGGTTTTTTTATTCATTAACTGAAAATTAAGTTTATCGATTGAAAAGTTAGATTTATTAAATTTAAATTAGATTATATGGCCTAGGTCAGTTTTTGATTTTATTTGATTAGAAATTCTTTAATAATAAATAAATAAATCAAAAAACCGTAAAATAAATAAATTTATTATGCCATATGCCCAAAGGGCCCGCCGACCCACGCCCAGGGCTCACCGACCCAGCCCAAGGGCCCACCCGACCCACTTGACCCACCCGACCCACTTGACCCACTCGGCCCACTCGGGCCCATCCGACCCAAGCCCACCCGACCCGCACCCATTTTCTTGCTTGATTTGTTACTCCCCATTCCTACTTGATCTCTTTTTTGTTGAAATTTGTTTTTTTGTTGTTTGACTTATCTCATTATTTTCCAAAGATCATGGATCCCGATTCTCGTGGACCACCTGGGTTTTCCGAAGGTAATTTTTCTCATCAGTTTCTTTTTTTTAGTTTTATTTTTATTTATGTTTAGTTACTCATATTTGTTATTTTTTTTCTTTTTACAGATTAGGAGATTGAGACTATTGGGTCCAACAAGACTGCAACAGAGAGTTCTCCTGTTGTTTCCAGCAAATCTAAAAGGAAGAAGTTACATTCACCACCAGAAGGTAAGAGAAGGGCTGCAATATGGGCTCATTACACTTTCACAATGATTGAAGGTAAGGATGGTAAGGTCATGCCTTACGCAACATGTAAATATTGCAAAATTGCTAAATATTGTGCTGACCCTTCTTATGGCACTTCTAATGCTATTAGTCACATTGAAAAATGCCCTGCTTATGTTAAGCACAAAGCTGAAAATCCTAATGTGTGTTCTGATTATGATCAAAAGACCTATTGTAGAATGTTTTCTCAAGCCATTATGTGTCATTCATATTCGCTTAGAATAGTTGAGCATGAGAAGCTTAGGCAATTGCATTCTTATCTTAACTCAAATGTTAGACACATTAGTAGAAATATAATACTAAAATATTGTGTTTTAGAGCATGATGATATGAAGTCTTCTTTGCAAACTTCTCTTTCTTTGGTTAATAGTAGGGTGTGTTTTACTTGTGATTGCTGGACTTCTGGAGTTTCATCTCGTGGTTATCTTACCTTGACTGTGCATTATGTTGATAATAATTGGAAATTAAGATCCCACATTCTGAATTTTAAGTACTTTCCCCCACCACATAAAGGGATTGATATATATATGTTCGTTTTGGGGTTGATTAAGGATTAGAATTGGAGGGAAAGACATTTTCTATGACATGTGATAATGCTAGTTCCATGGATGTCATGATAACTAGGTTGAAATCTGATTTGCATTCTCGTTCTAGTTTATCTTCAAATGGTAAGTATTTCCATGTTAGATGTTGTGCCCATGTTTTAAATATTATTTTGCAAGCTGGCATGCAAGTTGTTGATGATTGTGTGAAAAAATTGCGTGGTGCTGTGCATTATATTGATGGTTCTGATTCAAGGTTAACAAAATTTGAACAATGTGTTGTGGATTCTAATATTGCTTTTTCGGGGAAGTTAAGGTTGGATGTTCCCACTAGGTGGAACTCCACCTATTTGATGATTATGAGTGCTCTTCAAGCTAGAGAGGCTATTGATTTATTTGTAAGTATTTCCATGTTAGATGTTGTGCCCATGTTTTAAATATTAATTATGTTTGTGACTTTCTTGAGCCTTTTTACCATATTACTGTATTGTTTTCTGGTTCTGAATACCCAACTGCTAATTTATACTTTAAGAACATCATAGCAATTGAAAGATTATTAGAAGTGGGTCATATTCATGAGGTCGATAGTATTAAGGAAATGGCTAAGGAAATGTTGAAAAAATTTGAGAAGTATTGGGCTGATTATTCACTTGTGCTCTCTATTGCTGTTTTGCTTGATCCTCGCTATAAGTTGAGGTTTGTTCAAAGCATGTTTGGGTGTTTGGTTGTGGGAATTGAAATGGAGAAAAAAGTAAAACTTGTTTATAATACATTTCCACCACTTCGACATCTACATCTGACTCCAGTTCTACATCTACTCAAACAATGGCTAGCATGATTCAGGTTGTTATTTTGAACAATTGAGCCATGCTTTGATATGTAAATGTTGTAACTAAGTTGTTGTCTTATTATTTCTATTCTATTTTTTTAGCAATTTGAGGCCAATAATTATAGTGGCTCCGATGTTGAAAGTGGTGTGGATGCATATCTAAATGCACCATTGATTCCACGCAAAGGATGTTGATTTTGATGTCCTTAAGTTTTGGCGTCTTCCGCTTCTATATATCATGTTCTTTCTAGGATGGCCAAAGATATCTTGGCTATCCCTATCACATCGGTTGCATCGGAATCCTCATTCAAAGATGGGTGGGAGAGTTTTGACCAAATATAGGTCATTTCTTCTTCCAAAAAATGTTGAGGCTTTCGTGACAACCAAAAACTGATTATTTGGATACTTGAAAGAAAAGGAAGTTGATGAGTGTTTTGATGTTGTTAAAGAATCTGTTTTTGACAATGTAGACTTAGACTCCCTTCCAAGGGTATGTATATTGCTTTGGGCAGTTTTTTTATTTTATATTTTATCGACTTTTTATTACTCATTTGGTTATATTTATAATTTGTAGGTTGAGTGAAGTTTATTATCAGATTGATGATTGGTGTCCCCACCGTGCATCGATTAGTGGGTTTTTGTTTCTCATCGCTGCGCAAGTGTTGCTAACACTTGATATTCGCAACTGTTGGTTGCTCATTTTTTGGTGGATACTAAGTAGGTGATAAATATACCCTTTTGTGTTGTTGAAGCTTGATGAATATGCTCTCTTTGTTCTTTTGGTGGTGGTTTTTGGTGATGGTATGTTGTCCTTAGTGTTGAGCTTGATGAGCCCCTTTTGTTCTGTTGGGCTTGTTTTTCTGTTATGGTATGCTGCCTTAAAATCCCATTGAGCTTGATGTATAGTCCCCTTCAGTTTTTGGCTGGTTTTTAGTGCTAGTATACTGGTTTATGAATCTGTTGAAGTTGATGAACAAGCCCTTTTGTTCTGTTGGGCTGTATTTCGATAATGGTATGATGTCCCTTCTATTGAGCTTGATGAATATGCCCTTTTTGTCTTGATGGGTTGGTTTTCTATAATGGTATGATGTCCCTAATACTCTTTTGAGCTTGATACACATGCCCCTTTTGTTTTGTTGGGCTGGTTTTGCGTAATGGTATGCTATTACTAATACTCCGTTGAGCTGGTTTTCGATAATGGTATACTGTCCCTATACTCTATTGAGCTTGATGAATAAAGTCCCGAATGATTTCTTTAACTATCAGTTTTGGCGTGACCCTTGGATTCCTATGCTTGGGAACTCTTCTTTTTGGGGTATTTTTGGGTTTCAATTTAAGCTGCCTGGATGGTATTTTGTATGGTAAGAGATGCCCATAGGTCTTCTTGCTGGATGCACTAAAGCTGATTGGTTGAGGGAATTATTTTGGGACGGTGCTCGATGACGATACTTTTCATGTAACAAAGTTGGGCTTTCGAGCTTTGTGATTCTTTGTTATCTGATCTGAGAGCCCAATACATTAAATAATATTCATTTTTTCGATGTCAATGGTAAGTTTAAAGGTAATTTGTTAGCACCAATCTTTTATATCAAGTTGTGGTAAAAGTTTGTTTTCTAATCCATTTTTTGTACTTTCAGTTGGAATATAGGGTCTTGTTGGCACACGAGGGCAGTAGAGGATTTTGGCACAGGAGGGCAGTAGAGTAGCCTCATGCTTATTTGTAATTTATCAAATTTTTGTTTTTTGTATGGTTAGATTAGTTTTGTAAAATATGAATATTGAAGAAAGATAAATAGTATGGCAATTTTGTCCTAATTTTCTCTATGTATTTATATGATTTTCAATACAGTAATTCTAGTGTGTGAGGGCAGATAACTTATTGTTCTACATTGAACTGTATAAACATATTGTAGTTAAACAACATCTCCCATCCAACTGCTAGCTATTGTTATACAACAAAAAGAACCCCCGAATTAACTTCTTATTCTACCCTCCATAATTCAGCAACCATCAATACTAATAAACACTTCTTTAAAGGGAATGTTATTCTTTAAAGCTCATAGCATCCTAAATTCCGAACCACCTCAAGGTTTCTGATTTCATTCTCAAAAGGAAGTCTACTAATAGAAATTATTTGATATGCAATTAGTGAATGGTACATTGAGAAATTTAAAGATTAACTAGTTAGTGAAGGCCGAAGGGTACATTGAGAACTTTAAAGATTAACTAGTTAGTGTATAAGAAATTTAAAGAAATACGTGCCAAGTTATCGAGGTAGTAGATATAAATCATGTTGTTTATGTAAATGTGTAATATCTGTTGTTCTTAGGAAAATCCCGTCATGGGAATTTATTACAGATCAATATTTTATCTGTATAAGAGTGTGAATCTAAGCCAAATTTTCATTGAATTAAAGAAAAAGTTTGATGGATTTGAAAATATCATTTTATCACGAAGTAAAGCTATAATGTCATAATTTTATATATTAATAATATAATATCATGATAAATTTACATGTGAGAGTACTAATACTATCACCATAAAATTCGTGAATTGAGTACTATCATGAATTTAGGTAATATCTAAATTCGGTTCGGGTACGCTTAAAATTAGTTTAGAAACAGCTTTCGCTTAAAATCGGTTTCGGTTCGCTCGGTTCAGCTTCGGTTTGAATCGGGCTCGCTTGATTCAGCTTAAATATTCGGTTCGGCTTCGGTTGATCGATCAACTTTTCGGCTTTTCACGATTATTTTCGATTCGCTTTGTTTCGGTTCGATTGCGGTTCAGTTTTGGTTTTTCATTTACGCTTATTTCGGTTTCGATTCAAAATTTTTCGCTTTATTTCCGTTACGCTTACTCCCAGCTCAATTTAATTCGGCTCAAATTTCACTTGTTTCGGTTCAACCATTAACCAAACTGACATCTTTACTCAAGGGAACTTGGGAAATGAATTCAAAACTTGACCCCATTGCATTGCATGCCTCAATTGATCTTTTATCAAAGTAGTTGGATTGTAGTGAAAAAAAAAATCTTTTCAAATTTTTTAACGGGCTGGGATCAAGTAGATGACATCAACTTGAATATATATTACAGTTACTTCGATTCTTATTTTTTTTATCCATTTTGACTTTTGACACTATTTATATATATGACTTTGATTGTCTTTTATGCATTTGTACGTAAGGAAAAATATAGTCATTTGAGATCTTGTTAGATTCGTCTCAATGTATATTATCCAAATATCAACTTTTTTATAATTTTTGCTTATTGATAATTAGAGATATTAAGGTTAAAATTAGTGTCTCGGCAAATGTGCCACAAAGAAATGAGTAAACTAATAAAAATCGGAGGGAGTATTTTGTAGTTATTTGATCTTAATAATGGAAGCAAAGATTAACTTAGCTATCAATTTGTATATCAATGCAAAAAAACTCCGGTCCGAATAATTACCTTTCTTTGTCTTTTGTAAGAAAATGTGACTCATTCTTTTCCTCTATTTATTTATTTTTTGAATTTCGGTAATGGCAACTAACATTTACGGGGAAAAAACGTAGTTTTCTGATTTCATTGCTGATTGTTATCATTTTGATTAACTTAGCTGAATGCTAATAAAATAAATTGCTTACGATAAACTTTCTCCATTTTTTTTTAATTGCAACGTTTTCCCTTATTTGCAAGTTTCATATTAATTGCAATGTTTTCTTATTTAGTAATATCTTCTCTATCTCTCTCCTATCACATGAGTCCCTCTTTAATCCATACTTGTCCTCTTCACATGAGTTTCTTAAACTGTGTGCCAGAGTACGTTGCAATAATAATGGAACGAATGAAGTATTCATTGACAGAGAATATGTGTAAAATATTCTCCTTATAGGTACACAATAGAAAAAAAAGAAGCGCTAATGTATCCTACCTTACAAGTTTCTTGTTTCGACTTGCTAATTTGTGTACCTCTTCTATTTCTTGTCTAGTTGCTCTCTATATTTTGATACATGTAACTAGTGAAGCTTGTGATTTGATGGATTCTAATATTCTCTTAATTGACACCGGCCTCTATTAGGTCGGGTGCAGAATTCAACAATTTGGCTCGAGTCTCGTTAATATTTCAAAACCGAAACCTTTGGACAAAGCTATCTTAGATTTAGAAAAGGCATCAACACCGGAACCTCTCGGACAAAGCTATCGGCTTGGAACTTTTCAACCTTTATCAAATTCAAGGAAGCCATCTTAAGCAAGTGGTTTCTACTGAAGGCGTTCATGATGAACTAACCAAACCTCCTTGACTAATCAGAGACAACCAACAGGAACTGTTGATCCCTCTCTTTAACTTAATAAGGTTGTTCCTTTAAGAGGAAAGTGACCTTTGGATGATGGATGTTTGATAGCTAAGAACAGGAAAAGCACTAAAGCCTTTTCAACTGTTCCATGTATGTCTACCTATACCAAAAAAATGGGAAGGAATACAATTTAAATTGCTCGCGAAGCAATGGAGGTACCTTTTCACAAGTTGATGACACTCGCGTTTGAGACTATAGATATGGAATTTCCAAGCGATTCATCAAGAGTCAAAATCGAGCTCCTTTACAAGCACAAGCTCAACCAAGTTCACATATACCAACAAGCATAGGACTTTATCAACTCTAAATGTTTCTTCTTCTACCTATAACAACTTGTTACGAGGAAAATCAGTTGTGGTTCACAAACCGAGTGAATACTCTTGGATGTCTGTGTGTATTGCACCAGAGAAAGAAAACAATGCACCAAAGAGGGAAACCCAAGGACAATACCACCATATATCTACTAAAATGAGTGTAGGTAGTTCAATGGATATGGATCAACAACTTGAATTTACCAGGATAAAGGAGGGTATTATTGTTCTCCGAGAACATGATAATCAAGGACTAACAATAGATGTCGATGTCAAGGTAAGTGATGTCACACTTTCCTCCACTGGCCTGATACACAACTTGGAAGCAATTACCCCCTTTATTTTCTCAACAAAATCAAGAATTTGTATGCCTACTGCAATTCAGGTTCCAACTATATATCGACCTACTCCATCCATGTTGCAAAGGAATGGAAAATACCTTAAGTTTATTTCCTTCATCAAGGTAGGTATCGGTGACAAAAGGATATGGTCACTCGTTTCTTCTACTTTGCTAGACAGTTATGTACGAGTCAAAAGAGCTCGTTTTAGTTATTTACTTTAAGCTTCTAACATGTAGACTCTGTTGTTTATTGCACCAATGTCAAAAAAAAACTTTAACAATATTACTATCACTCAGACTACAAATTCACTGCATAACAAAATTCTAAATTAATGCCGAGAAAATAGGAGTAAATTAGAAAATATATGAATTATAGATGAACTTTCTTTATTTACTCACACATCCAACTATTGAAAAAAAAGGTGACAAAAATATTTGGAGAAGAAAAATTTCTTTTTTTTTTTGTTTGTCACAAAAAATTTCGAAAAGATATGAGCTTTTTGAAAAATGTACAATTATAGTTTGAGAAATTTCATAAACCAAAAATATAAAAAAAAATCCAGTTTTTGACTAATCGAGTAAACTATTTTTAAATTTTGTTAATGGAATTTTGTATTCAATCGTCATTTGCAAAATAAAATTATCATATTTCAAATAAAATCTATATATATATCTAAAACCCAAAGCAACCAAATGTCATGCCGCCACATGCACTCCCCCTCCCAAACAAATGATACAAATTGTAATCAACAAAAATGTATGTGTGAAGACTCGAACACGCAACCTCTCATTTGAAATACGAAGACACTAACCAACTATTCTACAATAGTCTTTTGATTTCTATGGGAAATGCAAATCTATATACATCTAAGATTAGGAATAGACCACCAAAGAACGATGAGACCAAGGAACCAAAATACTTGGACCGACACCCATGCCCAATCAACAAAACAAACATGTCCAAAATGTTGGCCAGCCTTCCATCACCCCCTATGAATTGGATTAATAGACCGGAGGCGGGAAATAACATGCATTTTTGGCGACAGATATGTCATCGCAAAAGCAACTCGGGCCATGGTACCAAGCTAAGACACCACCTCCACTTTTCATTATTTAGTAACTCGCTGCACAATAAAAGGTCCCACAATTACAACTTTTCGAACTTTTCAAAAAAAAAGCTTTTCAAATTTTTATAACATCCGTAATTAACACTACTACACCGTTTCATTGCATCGGTTGTATTCTTACACATCAACCTACGTTAAAAAAGATTGTATTATATTTTTTATAAGTAATTATATATTTATATATATGTACTCTCTTGACACCGAGGTTATACCGATTAATAATTCATGTTATAATTTATTATGTGGAAAATTTAAAAAGAACTTGAAGATCATCTAATTTCCTAAGCACAATCCAATGCCTATAACTCTTTTTTTTCCACTTTTCTCAAGTGTTTGATTTAACACTTTAAATTCACATTGATAAATAATTAGGGGCACGCCCGAACCAACAACTAGTTTTAATCTAAAATTACATACAACTAATATTAATCTTTCACTAAAAAAATTATATTTAATTCGATTTTTTATAAAGACATACTAAATTAGTCCCTCATTTATTTTGCTTGTCCCATTTCATTTTCACATTACACCAACGAACAGGAGTAAATAGTAAGATACATAAAGTCACATGTTTTATAAAAAGTAATAATTGAGCAAAATATATATACTAATATATTAAAAGGTGTTACTAAGAAAGTCTATGTGCCACATGACACTCTTCTCTAAGGCTCTAATGCAAATGCTCTATTTTCATGCCAAAATCCCTCAATTTAAAAAATAATATTGTGTAGTTACAAGGTATCAAACACATGGCCTTTGAAATGAAAAAATGAGAGCTTAACCATAAATCCAACATAACATCATTGTTTATTATTTCAAAATAAAATATAATAAGGTCTTGTAATTATATCTCATTAAAAGACTTACACAAGTAGTTATTAGATGCCTAACACATGTATGGTAATAACTTTTATGGGTGTATTTTTCAAATTATTATGACGTCAATTTTTCCTCACTAGAGACTAGACAATAAGTTACAAAAAGAAACAACCCAGGGCATCGCCCGACACATTCACTAGTTTCATCCTAAAATAAGATGAGCAAAGAAGAAAAAAGAAAAACATATGCATGCAACACCAACGTCAAATACTCTCTTCATCCCATATTATTCATTTAGGACATGTTCTCATTATTTTTCTAATTTTCTCCCGAACTTTTCTTATTTTTTTTGAACTTTTTTGAACTTTATGAATTTTTCTTATTTTTTTCTGAACTTTTTTAATTTTCCAAACCTTTTCTTTTTAACTTTTTTAATTTTTTATGAACTTTTCTTAACTTTCCTTACCTTTTCTTATTTAGTATGAAAATAAGCAAAAGTAAGATGAACAAAATATTAGTCTCTACACTTTCCGTTTTCTTTTTTGTTATATTACTCTTTATATTACTATTTTTTTATATGACTTGCTATTATTTTAGTCTTTCTACTTTTCAAGCATGGCTCACCAGTCACCACTTTTTCTCATCCAATCAAAATTATAATTCACTAACTCTAGCACATCTACCTTTTTAATTATATGATACCACCTCTGTTTTAATAAGAACATTTGTGTTTTGCACATGAACCGAAGAAAAAGTGCATAGAGTAGAGAAATGGAGAGTAAAAGTAAAGAAAAACTGGGAAAGGTAAAGAGAATGAGAGTAAATGTAAAAGAGAGATAATGAGTCAACGGGCCATATAAGAAAAAAAGATCAAATATCCATTCAAAATAAATCCCTAAATGACAATATTTCCCAACTAAAAACAAAATAGAGAAGTAAATGTAAACCAACTTATCGTGTAACCTAATAATAAAGTACTAGGAAAGATTACG
Organism: Beta corolliflora; assembly: GCA_947648045.1. Taxonomy (NCBI): domain Eukaryota; kingdom Viridiplantae; phylum Streptophyta; class Magnoliopsida; order Caryophyllales; family Amaranthaceae; genus Beta; species Beta corolliflora. Next base: position 298,532 of record CANSZD010003080.1, on the reverse strand, counting down.
AGACTATTATCTCAAAGAAAAATCTTAATCCATCTAAAATAAACATAATATTACTCCCTTTGTCTCAAAAATATGTTTCATTTCTCATTTTTGTATCTTTAAGCTATTTAATTACATATTAGTCAAAATTATAAAAGTTTAATTTTCGTAATGTATTCATTGAGATGAATCAAATAAAGCCCGACATGACTGGGTTGAGTTCAGGTAGGTTACATATCATGTCAGCTTCTGATATTACTTGGGTATAATTGGGTTGGGTTGATTACAAGTCAATATGGATCGGGTTGGAACCCTTATTCTCTCAAGCCTAACAAATCGGATGATGGTCGGGTGTCGGTGGACCCGTGAATCAAATATGTTTTGACACCCCTAACAAGTTCTGATAATAGTAAGAATTAATGCGAGAAGGAAGGAGTAACTAACTTTCCCTTTTAAATTTTCGAAGAATGGGAGTAGAATTAAGTTAAACATAAAGTAAAAGATAGTAGTTTTTTTTTTAAGTACAGGGAAAGATTATGAGACTATTATCTCAAGGAAAAATCCTAAGAGCTAGTCTTGCATGCGTGGAACTGGTCCACACTAATATTGTTGTGGATCAAAGCCACTTATATGACATGATGGTTTTTTTTTTCATATAGTAACATTTTAAAATCTTAAGTTACATTAATTTATTATTATCTAACATAGTGACAATTTTTTTTAGACAATCACCATTTCTTACATTAGTTTGTTATAATGAAAATTTCACTTTATAATATAAGAACCTTTTTTCTAACACAACACCACCCTCTACAATCTATACCTACTCCTCTTTTATAATTTTATTTTTGACACAATGGTCTTTTTTTTATAATAACATGTACTCAAGCATTAGATCCACACTAATTTAGTGTGAACCAGCGTCCATACAAGGTTTTTACAAATCCTAATCCATCTAAAATAAAGATAGTAGTATTATAATTATTTTGTGAAAAATGCATTTTTATTAATTGTCAAAAGAAAAAAAGCCAAAATAAGTGGAGAATTCAAAAGAGAAGACACATGGGTTTCCACTTGTCATTAACTTGTACTTCCTCCGTTCCATAATAAGCTGAAACATGTAAATTGCAAGACAAGATTTAATAAACATCACTTTCAAAAGCGAAAAACCATAAAATACCCTTTTCATTATCAAAAGAATGTAGAAAAGAAACCACACAAGCTTGTGAGTTTCTATGGTCATTTTTGTCACTTTTTTTTTCCATTTAAGGATGCTTTCACTTATTTTCAAACGCTCTAAAATAATAAGTGTTTTACTTATTATGGAAAGGAGGAAGTATAGTTAAATTGCGTCTTGACGAGGAGTACTTCAAAGTACTGATGAGGTAAGGTAGAGTGGGGCCGAAATGCCATAAAGACCGCACTAGTAAAACAATAGAATGCCGTGCTCTTTCCGTATACCGTACTAGTCGTACCGAGGAGAGAGAAAATCGAAATGAAGTACAGACAGGAAGGGAGAAGGGACACCTACCACCGACTCCCCCACATTTTTTCCTTGTAATTTATGCAACGCCAAAAGGACGTGACAATTGCAAAAAATCAACTTTAATAGTCTTTTGGGCCCCACTTGTTAGGCGTCACTCACGCTCCTTTCCACCTCTTTCTTACCTCACAAAAGAATATGCCATAATAAATCAATTATCAATGGCCGTTACTTTCCAACTATATTTTAGTTGTGAACGTAAAGTTGAACAAATACTCCATTTCATTTTTCTAAGAAAATATGCATGCTTTATGGTTTTGCATTATTAGCATGATTTTTTGGTCATGTTATATACAATTTAAAAAAAATCATATTTCATTCCTTTTTAATTACTATATATTTCCCTTGTTTCAAAATAGATGATATAATTTGAATTTTGCATTATTCATCCACTCTTAGGAGCAGATCTATGATTTTAATTGTGGGGGGCCGAGATTATAATCGACCCAATCGTTGATTCTCTTTTGAAAAAGACTGGTAATATTACCATCATTTTTCGTAATCTACACATCTATCTTTTTGGTCGTTTTTTTTAATCTACACATTTCACCTTTATTTAAAAATAGTAACATTTTCCCACCATCTTTCTCATCTTTAACCTATCTCTACATTCATATGTAGTATCTATTTGGTCTATTCTTTTCATTCTGAAATTTATTTTAAAATTTTAATTAGATTATATTTTTATCAACCACTTCTTATAATCTAAAAGACAAAAATATAAATTCGAAAATCATATAATTCATACTCTTTTCAAAATTACGAAGTTCCATTAAAAAATTTACTTTTACAAGTTTTAATTTAACATTCAACAATTTAATATATACATTAACATCAATACCAAAGTTAAAAAAAAATGAGGGTGTGAAAAGGAATAATAGGTTGTAAAAGGAAGCAACCTAAAACGTTAAGGAAACTACCTAAATAATGACATTAACAATATCACCCGATGTCAAAAAAAATCAAAATAAGCAAATATAATACTCCCTTCGTTTTTCCTCAAAAAAAAAATACTCCTTCCGTTTCTTTTTAATGGTTAGACTTTGAGTTTTCACACTATTCACAAATTTATAATTGACTATCATTTGTGATCAATGGGTAAGAAAAAACATAGTCATATGAGATCTTGTTTGAATCATCTCAATATGTTATTTTAGAATATCAACTGTAATACCCTGAACTTTTAATTCATTTATATAAATAATTCTGTTTATTAACTAAAAAGCAACTTTACTTTTTTATGAAATAATAAAGATTAAGGCTATTATTTAAAATATATGATATAATACCCCAAAATTTAACTTTATTTTATTAATTACTTATTAAATTATTATTAACTTGAAAATGACTTTACTTTTATGGAATCATAAAGTAACATATATTTTACGTAAATTTCCAAGTATTTCTAAAGCAACGATTATTTTGATAAATAAAGTGTATATTTAAACCATTAATAATTTTCATCAACTCTATCATATACAATGTTTTGGGTATTTGTCTTCAACAATAATAGTCCATTGTCCAAGTTTTGAAAACCAACTAAAGTAGACCCAAAAATGTTTTTTTTTATAAATGTTTAAATTATTTTTCCTTTTTATTTGCAAATAAAATAAATTGAAATGAATTTATATTGCTGGAGTAGTCTCTTACCGAGTCTCGACTCATAACGTATTGCTTTTCTCGTTTTAGTTATGGTCAGGAAATTGCAACACTAATGTTAAAGGGATTTTGCTAATGATTGTCTGAGTAGTTGAAGTATACGATATTTACATAATGTTACTATTACTTAACATTTGTAAAGCTCGAGGGGGAACTATAACAAGAGAAGGTTTCGGAAGGATTACATTGACCAATGATGTTCTCTGTATCCTGTGTTTTGGGAGCTAGAATGATTAAAGTATGGATATTAATATGGCTGTTATTGATAAGTTTTATTGTATTACATATTCTCAAGGCCTATTTAGGGTTATTATTGTATTAGTAAGCCCATAACCCGCAGATTTAAGTTCAGTTTCCGCTGCCAATTATGAGTAACAGTGATCAATTAAGTAACTGAATTTTCGGGGCTTTACATCAACTTTTTATAATTTTTACAAAAAGAGATATTACTGTTCAAATATTTAAATTAGCAAGCTTGAAAAGGTAAAGTGTAACTATTAAAAAGAAAAGGAGGGAATATCATAAACGGAGGTCCTAGTGGACCTAATGGATTTACATTAACCAAATGATAAATCTCTAACACTTAGATGACAAGATTATTTTTTACATATATATATATATATATATATATATATATATATATACATATCATTGTTTTTTTAGATGCAATTTTTAAGATTTCATGTTTCCTAGCATGCTTCTTTGACCGTTAAAAACTCTAATTGTGTATAAGTAAAAGTACCCAGAAATTTAATATTGTGTCTAAATAAAACAGAGGAAGTATAGTATAATATATACTTCCTTTGTTCCCTGTTAGTTGCAACATGAGTAAAACCAAGGAAGGCACAAGTTTTAAAAAAGGAACACTAGTGGAAAAAATATCATCGGATCCGGTCAAAATCGAGGTTACTGATCCGTTTTTGGGCCGGATCTGGTGGGCTCGGATCAGAGGGAAGTCAACTGATCTGGTTAGGAGTTAAAACCGGATCAGTTGGTTGTAAAAACTGATCCGGTTTTAACTCCTGACCGGATCAGTTGAGGTAATATATAATTAAAAAAAAAACAAACCACATACTGAAATACATCTGTAACCGTGAAATGAATAGGCACGAAACTAAACAACAAAATTTATAGATTGAATCCATCAAAACTAACCGGTCAAAGAACGAAATAAAATTAAAAAATTTAAAAGAACCAGCCAAGAAACGAAATTAACATACACAAATTTACTAACTTACAACATAAACGAAATTTACGAAATCAACATACATGTTTTTTACTAACTTACAACATGATGTGAAATTTAAATTAAACTCAATTTACAGTCTATGGACGAAACTAAATGAAATGAAATAAACCTAAAATACGAAAAAACAAATAAATTAAACAACCCTAAAAAAATGAGGTGTAACTAAACCTAAATATTCCAAGTAAAAATAAATTAAAAAAAAAAACTAAATATGGAACAACATTGAGATGAGAGGAGAGGAGAGGTGGTGAGCAACGACGACGAGAGGAGGGGTGATGTTAGCGCAACGAAGACGCGAGCGACGATGATGACGGCAGAGATCTAGTGGCGAGAACGGCAAGCGATTGACGAAGATCTGGAGATGCGAAGACGGAGACACGAGCGAGGTAGAGAGATTTTTGAAGATGATGGTGCTGAAGATCTGGTGGCGATGATGTTGTTGTTGTTGTTGATGATGGTGGATTTAGGAGAGGGGGGGAGGATGAGAGAGGGAAGAGGAGAGGGGGCTGATGAAGGAGGGGAGAGGAGAGGAGTTTTAGGTTTGAGAGAGAAGAGTGGGTCTCTGGTTTGAGTGAGGAAGAGAGGAGTTGGATTGAGTGAGCAACTATGGGCCGCGTTAATATATACGTAATATTGAATAACTGATCCGGTTTAGTGAACCGGATCAATGAACAGAAAACTGGATCCGTTTTTTGTTAACTGATCCGGTTCACTACTGGACCGGATCAGTTACTCAGCCCAGCTGTGGGGCCCAAAAATTTGACGATTTACAGATCCGATCTGTTGTGTTGTGACATATAACGTTTTTTCCACTAGTGGAAAGTGATAGAGAGAAATCACAAGAAGGACTCATGTGAACAAAGAGATCAGATAGAAAGAACACATTTCTAAATGGAGAAATGCTATAACTAATTTGTAACTTCTGGAAAAAGGGAAGTGTTGCAATGAAATTGCAATGGAGGAAGTATATTGTTTGAACTCGTAACATATAGAGTATATTACCTTAATTTGTAACTTCTGGAAAAGGGAAGTGTTGCAATGAAATTGCAATGAAGGAAGTATAATGTTTGAATTCGTAACATATATAGTATGTTACCTATACAAACATTTATATGAACACATATAGTTTTAGTTTTGGCATCTAAACTATAATACATCCTCCGTTTCTTTTTAAATGCAACAAATCCTTCGCGCTTGAACTCCTAGGCTGAATTTCTATAGGGTTAATTAACAAAAGTGAGGACAAGTGTTTAGCTTAATTAAGCACCACCAAGCACCACTACCACCTAATGCTGCCACCACCTACTGCCACCATCTAATCCACCACAACCAGCAAGACACCCCGAGGCACCACCAACACCACCGAAACGCCAGCGCCCACCATCACCACCGAAACACTACCAACACAACCGAAATCCACCACCAAACCCCAATTTCACCATAACACCACCAACATCCACCAAATAACCCCAAATTTACCACCAACACCACCGAGATCCACGACTAAACCCCAATTCACCACTAACACCACTGAAATCCATCAAATAACCCCTAAAAACACCACCGTAAGTCGCAAACCACAATCCCAACTACCATATCTCGCTTCTTGGAAGGAGATCTGGTCGAGGCTGTGGTGAATTTGGGGTTTAGTCGTGGATTTTGGTGGTTGCAAGGCTCGTGGCGCTAAGTTTGGCGACTTGTGGTGGAGAATAGAGGAGTAAGTACTGGTGGTTGCAAGGCAGTAATTAAGTTTGGTAGTGGTTGCAAGGCTCGTGGCGTGGTTGGGTTGATAAGGGTGGAGGAGGTGGTGGTTGATGGTGGAAGTTAGTGTTGGAAATTGTTGGATGGAAATGGTGGTGGTAGAAGATGATATAGATGTTGGGGCAGGTGGTAGAAGAGGAGAGAGAGTGTGTGGTAGGTGGAGGAGGTTAGTCTAATAAAGATTAGATTAATTTTATTATTAATCAATTAGGGTATATAATATGAGGTTTTAATTTTTAATGAGGGTCATTTTGGTAAATTTATGTCAAAAAACCATACTATAAATGGAAAGATAGAATTTGTTGCATTTAATTTGAAACTGTCAAAAACGAAAATTGTTGCATTTAAAAAGAAACGGAGGAATTGTGAGAGAATTGTAAATTAAATTATCCTATATGACCATTGTAAATCCTACGTGGTATAACCAAATCCTTCTCAGATAAATAAAATATTTTCAAAGTTATTTTTGTTTTCATTAATTTTCAAAACCCTTATATTTTTCCGGAATTGTCAGAGAATTGTATTTGTACGTACCGCAATGATTATATCATAAAATTCGCACATAGATAGACACTGCACAATTGTTACCAAGCTAAGCTTGGCCTAGTGATAAGGAAAAGAACCTTCCAACTTCAAAGTTGGGGGTTTGATCCCCACTAAGGGCACTTTGGGAGAGGGTTTCCCCTTACCATCCCCCAACTCTTAAAGTGTCTGCCCGCAAAGAAAAAAAAAGAGATAGACACACTTGTTTTGAAAAAGGTTTGAGCAAGGTATCTTCGCAGATTCGCAGTACTAATGAACGCGGATAAGTTGGTTGGTCTTCGCTTTAGTTCATCATCAGTATATCACGTCGTGGTGTATTTTTCTATTTATTAATGCAAAAAGAAAGAAAAAGGGGAGCCCAGAAACATAAAAACAGAAAGGGTCACACAGGAAGGAGTTGGTCATGACTCATTTTAAAGTGTGATGATTAGGAGTTCTTTTTTAAAAATTGGCTAGCTGAGTATAAAAGCACCTCTTATGCGTAAGATCACCCACTCTTTCGCACAAGAGGCTAAACAGAAGCAGGGGCGGGGCAAATGTAACAGTGGCCCTATTCACTTTCTTAAAATTGGACCCTTAATTTATAGTTTAAAACAAATATAAAATTCTTAATTTTTTTATATTTTAAATAATGTCAAATTACATCATATTAAAATAATATCTACTTAAAAAGTATGGAATAATTAAATAACAAAAGAGATGGATGAGAAAACACTAATCCTGAATTTCAAGTAAAATATAAAAAATCAAAAGTAAAATAGATTAGAAAAGAAAGAAAATTACCAAAAAAAATACTCTGGCCAAGCCGCTTTTTTGCTTCAATGGCATAGTTCAGATTTTATCAGCAATATAAGAAAATCGTGGCTTAACATTTCCATTATTTATAAAGGTAATGAGATAAACATGGTGGCGGACACATCTGCCATGCAAGGCCTGCCGAGTGCTGAGGAACGCTGATTGCTGAGTTCTTAGCATGGTGCTAAACTTTCTTATTTTTCTTCAAATACTATGTATGAGTTGACTTTTTTCATTAATAAAATTTAAACTAAAATTATACAAAAAATTACATAGTTTAGAATTTAGATGGAGTAATGGGTAGTGTGCGTTTAGACATAAAGGTAGTAGTATACTCTTTATAGTGCAGTAATTAAATGTTAAAACTTGGAAAATTAGAGCCATTAATGAAATAAAGTTTATGGTCTAGAATATGAAGAGATAGCCAAGCATGCGTGTAGGCGTGTTTTTATTTCGCCTACGCGGTGTGAGCGCGTATTAGATTTGACTACCCCACTGTAAAGGTTTTATTGAAAATTGTTTTGAAAGAAGTCGCCAACAATTCTTTTTAGGAAGAATCATAAACCTAATTGGATATGGGAAAACCACAGGGACAAATTATCCAATGTAGATTTCCCCGTCTTGACTCCATAGATGGTCAAAGTGAACCAAAGATTGAGTTCGGGGGTGAGGGTACGAATATAGTCATAATGAACCACATTCGCCCAAAGTTGGCCTCTACTAAATATCGATTCATTGCAGAATTTATGCCAAAGAATAATCAAATAATATTTTATACACCCTAAAAATATTTAGTCTAAATGAGTTCAGGAAACACATAAAAAGACTAATTTTAGCGATATGTTATTTAGGCAATCAATATTACAGGGAACCTAACAGGTTGTCCAAATTAATCTGATTAATATTAGAACAGTTCTTTAGGCCTTGTTTAGCAAAAATAACATGTGGGTGATAAAAGCAATAATGCAGGACAATCATATAATATGCATAGAAAAATCAGGCAGGCATATAATAATGTATGAAAAATAAATAAAAAGAAACAAAGTATAGAAAAAGGGTTAGAATATACAGTATAGCGATTTTACATTAATGATCTACATCAGGAAAGAAAATTGTTAGTAACTTCAATATAAAAATAATTTATTTAAGGACCCTCAGGATTATACCGTGGCTTGGGTCTGTGAGATTGACAACCTTCGGGACGAGAAATCGTGAAGCCTGAAAGTCTGAATGTTTGAAAGTATGTAGATTGAATTTGTGTTTGAAAGTATGAGTTTTTGTAGGGAAGTTTTGTAGTTTGTAGACAGAATTCACAATATATTCGTCGAGTTCGAAGTGTGTTAATGTGAAAATCCGTCCTTCAATATGTTCGGAAATCAGTCCTATTTATAGGAAAAATGACACTGAGCCTCACGCGCTGGCTGCGTCTAGTGCAGCTGACGTGGCAAGTGCATGACGCGGCATGACTAATAAAAAGTGTACACGTGGTACGCATTTTGAAAAAGATAAGAAAGAAAATCCGTGTCTCAAGCAGAGAGCCGCGCTTGACGCAGGACTCTGAATGAGTCAGAAATCCACGTGTCAAGTGCAGATTAGTGCACCTGACACAGTGGACAGAGCTGCGCCTGACGCACAGACGTGCACCAGGCGCAAGACCCTGCGCCAGGTGCATCAACCTGGCTCCTGCCGTGCCGTCGCCAGCTTTATTTAAAACGCGTTTAAAAAGATTTCTTTTATCCTTTAATTACGGATATCTGATTTTACGGGATAAAATCTGATTTTAACTTGTAAAAAATATCTTTTGAAAATATTTATTTATTAAAATAAATCAATTAATTATCAATTAATTGGGCTTTTTAAAGAATTGGGCTCAAATACAATTAATTATCATGAATAATTAATTGGGCTTTAAAATAGGACTTTAACACTTTTCGAAATGGTTTTGAATGACTCTTCGGACTGCTCTGCCCTTGGATCGGACCAATTAAGACCACGGTATGTTTCATCATCGGATCCTTAAATGGGGAGACACGATTATGTGTCTACAGAAGCCCCCACTTTGACTGAGGTTCAGGAAACCGAAAGTCAAAGTAAACGGTGTCGGGACGGAGAACAATTTTAAACGCCCTGCAGTTTAGAACTGATCTATAACCGCCGGTCTCTGCAAAACAAAGTTAGTATGCAGGACAATAACTACAAGCAATCTGATTACCTGCAGGGAAAGATGTTAGCAGATAGGTGCAAACAACTCACATAAGCACATAGTGATGCAATGATGCAAACTTAGACTCTCTAAGGATGCATGAGGCGCAATGCAAGGATTAAGGTTATGCAAAGCTAAGGAAGATGACACGTCATGCAAGGTCGGGGATTATGCAAGACTAGAATGTATGAAATGCAATGCAAGGTCAGGATTTTGCAAGGCTGCAGTGCAAGGTCAGGATTTTACAAGGCTAGAAGATGGATAGCATGATAGAATGATAGACTGATTAGAAATGCATAGAATGATTTTTGAAAATCGTTTTTAGTAAATGAACGGGGTTCGTAAACGAGGTCCGCGGATTACAACTCTTTGGGAGTTTGAATTAGAGGAACCACCACACGTAGGATGCCCCCACTTTGGGTGAGCTTGCCTTGAATTAGGCATTATGAGCCTTGATTGAAATTGTACTTGATCTGATGTTGAAATGTAATTGTTATGTCTTGAATATTGAAAGTTGTCGGCTGGGATTGTACTGGGGATTTTTCTTTGGGAAAATAATTAGGCAAAGTCAAATATCGCCAGAGACCATGGAATTGCCGGAGAGTCCTTCGGGGAAAAGGAGAGCTTGGATTGAAAAATAAAAAGATTGAATTTGTGACTTAAATAAATATAGATGGGAAAAAGCTTTAACGAGGTTAGGTGCAGACTCGAGTCTATGTCAGGATCTAGAAAGAGATTATGCTCCTAAATTCTAGAAAGTCAAATCATTAAACCATGACTAATTTTTATTTTATTGAAGCGGTCGGACCTCGAGATGAGGATTCCTACGTATCCTTGCGGAATCAGACCATTCGTAGTTCCAGATCTGATTTATTATTATTATTATTTTTTGTGCCATAACTTTTGCTTAGGCCGCCCTTTCGGGTTTTCAACCTAGCGGGCTTGGACATACCTTGAAAAAGAAGTTAGGGTTGATGAAAGGATTATGAATTTGGATTATATGGATTAAAGGTTTGATGAATCGAAGGGATTTGCATGAGGGGTAGAACTTGTGTGCAAGCCCCCTAACTTGACTTTTATTTGCCTTTGGCTCTTTCTTTTTGAATCTTTTCTTTTTGTCCTGTGCGTTTTTGCTTTTTTTATTTTTTTGCACTTTGAATTTTTTTCAATATTTTATTTTGTCTGGCATTGATATTTTTTATGTAGTAACGCTTGCACACAAGTTTGGTTTAGGGTATTGGAAGGCTTGAAGGATATTTGTGGAGCTTTGATTTTGAAGGGATTGTTTGGCTTATTGATATGATGGTTTAAAAATGATGGCTTATGAAAGGTAATGGAAGGAAGAGGGGAATAACTCCCAATCCAACGTATGTCCTCTTTTTTTTTTTCTCTTTGTTTATTTCGAGATCTCTTATTATTATTGTTAGTCAAGTTCATTAGGTGATTCGAGTTTCATCATTGAATTAGAAGCATAAATAAAAATGATGGAAGACCAATGAAAATGAAAATGCAATTATTTTATTAATTGAAAATGACTAAAACAAGGCTTATTAGAAGTAAAAACCTATATGACATAGACTCGACTGGAAAGGAAATGAAGGAGCTAGGGGAGGGACTCTCCGACTCAACCTAGAAAACTAACGTTAAATGACTAAGCCCCGGCGTTGTTCAGGTGCTTGCCCAAGGGGTTCTTGCTATTGCGACTTTTGCCGCAGCGGGGTGGTAATCCACCGTCTTCAACCATATCCTGCAAATGATGCTTCAAAGTCCAGCATTGTGATGTCAGATGCCCATGCCCTTGATGATATTTGCAGTAACTTGGGGTTCCACCTACTGGATCTCTTCTCCAGAGGAGGGTCCGGAGTAGGGCCAAGAGGCTGAAGTGCTCCTTTTGCATGAAGCCTAGTGAAGGCTTCTTCTAGAGACATGCCCAAAGGAGTGAATGTCCTTTGAGGTCCTTGATAACCTTTCTTGTCAGTAGCTATGGCATTGACCTCATTGCTTTTGGAGCTAGAAGGGCCATTGTTACTCTTCTTGAAAGAGTTATTGTTGTTGTTGGGACCCTTATTCTTATTGGCCTGTACCTCCTCTTCAATCAGCAGGCCTATCTTATAGAGCTTCGTGAAAGACTCTATAGGTTGGAACTTGATCCTCTTGGGATGACCAGTTAGTCATTTGTGCAGCCTTTTCCCTCCACCTGTTAAGGAAGGTGACAAAGTCTTCGTTGGAATTCTGCTTAGTTAATTCAAACTCACGAAGGCCAATGGGAAGCTGAGTATTGTAAATGTATTGCTTGTGGAACTCTTCTCCAGGGCCGTCTCATGGAATATGGAGGCCCTGTGCTATTCATTAAAATGGGGCCCTTCAAAAAAAATTATAAAGAAGAAATTATAATTTTTTTTATTATTATTTATCATAAATCGTTCCTTACATTTTGATAAATAAACCAAAACTAAAAAAAAAAATCTAGTAGGATATTTTATTTAAACAAAGCCATCCTTCTAGCATTCTTTGAAGCGAAATCGTCCACCAAATCTTCATAATCAACTTTTTCCAAAATATCGTTCTCTATCGCTATCAAGGCTAGTCCATTAAGTCTTTCTTGTGACATTGTAGAACGCATATAGGACTTCAACAATTTCAACTTTGAAAAACTTCTTTCTGCAGATGCAACAGTAACAGGAATAGTCAACATGATTCTATATGCAATAACTAAATTAGGGAAAAAATCAAGATGTTTTACAAACTTTAACATATCTAAAGGGCCCAAGTCTTCATTGGGCAAGCATTCTTTAATCGTTTGCAACTCGAAATACAATTCGGACCTATCAATATCGATTGTCCATCTTTTTCCATTGCTTTTTCCAAACATCTACAATAAGACCTTAGACTCTCATCATCAAAAGAATATAGCTTTTTAGAACTAAACAAGAATCCAAAAAATATTTTCATATTCTTGATATTGTTCAAATCTCTTCTTAAGAGAAACGATAGCTTGATCAACAATATATAAGAAATAATTAACTCGAATAATTCTTACGGAGATTGGGAAGCAACAGATGAAGTATTAGTTGAATTCTCATCAAAAAAACATTTTCTTCTAATGACACGCTTTTCACGAAAAGTAGGATCAATGTCCATTTCAATTGCAATCTTTTTGCTATGTCCAAGGCATCATGAAAACCGCTTTCTCTATATCGCTCAAAAAACGAAACCAACCCTTTTATTTTTTCAATAGCAACATCTATAAGCACATCCTTTGATTGTAAATTCTTACTAACCAAATTAACAAGCATATAATATGTCAAACCAGATAATAATTGCCATCAAAAATTCAAAATCACTCAACTCATTTGTTGCTAGAGATTGAGCTTCACTTCTTATTTTAGAATCATTATCATCTTCTGCTACTTGAAGTAAAGCTTCTCGTATTTCGAGCATTTGAAACCTTATAGCTCTAACACTATCAATGCGACTCTCCCAACGGGTGGATGACAATGACTTAAGAGTCAATCCTTTTACATTGTCTTTTAAAATTTGCCATTTTTTTGTAGAGCATGCAAATATTGTGTAGATACGTTGTATGATACCAAAAAAATCTCTCGGCTTTAACACAAGTATTAGCCATATCACACAATGCTAAGTTAAGACTATGACAACCACAAGGAGTATAAAGGGCCCTGGGATTTATATCTAAAAGTTTTTTTTGTACTCCTTGATGTTTTCCCTTCATATTAGATCCATTGTCATAGCCTTGTCCCCGGACATTATCTATATCAAGATTAAGATCTTTCAACTCATTTTGTAAAACATCAAAAAGTCCTTGACCACTTGTATCATTCACATTCAAAAATCCTAAAAAAGACTCATCGATTATAATAGAACCCGAATCAAAGTCGACATATCTTAATATTAAGGACATTTGTTCTTGGTGACTAATATCAGGAGTGCAATCAAGGATTACGGAGAAATACTTTGCTTGTTTTATTTTCTTAATGATTTCATATTTAATTGCAGAACCAAGCAAATGTATTATCTCATTTTGAATGTTATGACCAAGATAGTGAATATGTATTTCATCATTGCTAATGCGCCTAACATGTTCATGAACAACCATATCAAACTCTGCCAGCATTTCAATTAAGCCCAAGAAATTACCATTACTCTTTTGGTATATTTTCTCATTTGAACCACGAAAGGCTAAGTTATGTTTTGCAAGAAATTTTACAACTGAAATTATTCTTACTAAAACCTTTTTCCAATGCTCTTTCTCTTTTTTAATCTGTTTTTGAGTCACTTTGTCAATAGTCTCATTCTTTTGAAGTCTTACACGCAAATCATACCAAGTTGCCATATTCTTAAAATGTTCCATACTTGTCTCATGCTCTTTAAGTCTTGTACTAATATGAGACCAATCACCAAAACCTTCATTAATTAATTGACCTCTTCCATGACCTTTTTTAAAAATTTTACAGCAAAAACAAAAAACTTTGTCAAGCTCTTTTGAATAAACAAGCCATTCTCTATCACATCTTTCTCCATTTGACAAGATTCTAGTATATAAAGTCATAGAAAATCGCTTAGATAACTTGTCTTTAGGACCTTTTATAATAGACAAGTCTCTTTTGGGTCCCTTTTCTACTAACACTTCGATCATTTTAGAATTAAGAGCATCCCAATTTCGTGGATCGAATACATCAATGCCAAATTGATTGTCATTACTTTCATCCAAGCCATGATTATTTTCATTCGCAACATTATCATTTTCAATGGGATCATTATTTTCATTCACACCATTATCATTTTTAGCATGATCATCATTTTCATTACCACCAATATCATTATCACTCGGCACATTAGCATCAAAAGAGATATTATCTCTATCTAAAGGCACATTATCATTAGGAATAACACAATTATCATCCAAGGTTACTTCATCATTCACAACCACATTATTATTACTTTGAGTACCTACATGTGATTCTTTCACAACAAACTTATCAAGAGCTCCTCTTTGTGATTGAGTGAGCTCTTCAATTCTCTTTTTCTTTTTACGTTTTTCATAGCCACAATCATACTTCCTAATTTTGGGAGGCATGATAGAAATAATTAAATAAAAAGATATGCAATGTATAATAGAAGCAACCCGAATCTAATGATATAAAAACAAAAAGAAAGACAGAAACCACCTGTACTCCAATCTTTTCAATTTCCTCTTTGCAATCTCATTCTTTGGACTTTGGAAAAAGAAAAAAAATCTGGTAGGAGGTTGTACTGCAATCTCCTTGGTAGTTGGTACTTCAATTGAGCCTAAACAAGCATGACAATTAAAATATATCATACATTTCTCTTTTTGTCTTTTTATTTCTTTTCTTATCACATACGGAGCACTACAGTTAATTAATTAAATTTGGGAGAAGTATTATGTGGGGAGATTGCTTAATATTATTAATACTTCACTTTGTGATCGGCAATTGTCCACGTTGTGAAAATTTCACATCTAAATGGAAAGTGTGAGTGATCGGTTCTTAAATCACCAGTGTGAAAAGATTGTTAAATCACAATTAACAATCTCCTACTAAAAAACTACTACCGCTTAGAAATTCCAATATTACGAAAGAAAGAAAAGATAAAAATGAATCTTGATGCTTCTGATTTGGAAAAGATTTCTTTTGCCCTTCTGCTCCATACTTTCTACATCCTTTTTATTTCATTAGTTATATAATTTGTTTTTTGAATCTCAAACTTCATAAACTTTTACTGACAAAAGAAGTACATATTATAAATTTTAATTTTAAATTATAAAGTTTCAGAATTGCTATAAATCTCTACTAGAAAAATGGCATAAAAGAAAGTAAAATTACCTTAAAAGTGAAGACTTTGATAATAAATTAGCCCACAAACTCTTGATTTTTCACCTTCGTACCTCCCACAATCAAAATTCCCGACTTTGTTCTTCCCGTATTGTAATTCACTAATTTGTAAACCAAAGTTTGAATCTTTTTTTTTGGATGATAAAAGAAATTGAATTCTTGGATATGAGTTGAGTGTAGTTGAATATGAATCGCAAATAAATAGCAACAAAAATTATTCCCGTTAGAAATCTTCATTTTTGGTGATGTTCTTGAGGAGAATTGGAAATATGGAAGGAGTAATGAAATTGAGATTTTTTTTTGGCTAAAATTATGGAAATGAGTTGATTTCTTGAAAAAGGAGAGTGAATATTAATTTTAATATGGGAAGTTGAATAATTTCATAATTTTTTGGGGATTTTGATTTATGAAGAGGAGAGAGAATTGTGGAGAAGAAGATGGAAAGTTATTAATTTGTTCTTGATATCTTGCGGGACGCCAGATGCCGAGATGAGGTATTGGATTTCTTTTTTTTTTTTTTCTTTTCTCCTTCCATCTGTCAACAAAATTGGGGCCCCAAATATTTGAGGCCCTGTTCCACAGAACAGGTTGTACCGGTATTGGGCCGGGCCTGCTCTTCTCTGATGTAGTCCCAGTCGTTCAGCTTAGCTTTGTTCAATGATCTGAACCACTTGGATGGATGTGCATCCAAGGTTAAAGGAAAGACATAAGCAAACAGGTCCTTGCTCATGCCCTTGAGAGCCATAGAGATGGAGAAAGCTCTCAAGTGGTCATCTGGGTCTTCGACCCCCTTGAATTTCGAGAGGTCACCCAATGTTACCTTTTTAGGGAGCTTGTCCCTCAGTTCAGGATCAATGACGTCATGGCCATGAGCCTGACCCTCGAGCGCAGGAATTAACTGGATCAATTGCTCGAGTTTTTCAAACCTCAAATCTGTGTTGGTTTTGCTTGGTGATGGAGTGTCGCCTTGCTCGTCCTCTTCAGTTAGTTACACACACTTCCGAGCTGCTAGCTAATCATACTTAGCATTGACAAGTCTCAATTATCATTTAGTAAACCATAATCACTCATTCACTTTGAGCAAAAATAAGTAAGGTCTCTGTACATATAGCTTGAACATGTAACATGCATGAGTTCACACCTTCTACTTCTTTTATTTTTCCACGTAAAAATTCTCTCCATTTTATTTAATTCTTATTTATTTTCTTTTCCATAAATTTATTATCTCTCTTCATTCATCCCCCACAAATAATTTTTTTGGCAACGCTTCATCAGCGTTCAATGTACAAACCGGAAAATAAAATAATTCATTGGATTTAAAGAAGGAAGGGAAAAGCCGCATTTAATTCTTTTTCACCATCCCCCATAAATCTTCCCCAAATAAAAACCCCATCACATCAAACCAAATTTACACGGCAAAATCACCTCTTTTACCCAAAACCATTAACTCTGCAAAACCGCCTTTGTCTGTCTCTCTCCAAAACCTCTCACCTTCATCTTCTTCACCTAAACCCTCAATGGCTCCCAAACGAAAAACCTCCGATGATACCAAAAATTTACCGGCAGAAAAATCTTCACCTCTGGTGGATTACATCTTCCAACTCAAATGAATCTTCCAACTCAAATGAAGATTCCCGGGGGTTCTCAAGACAATTCGGTGAAAATGATGTAATCTCTCCAAAGAAGGAAGACGATTTGGATGACGTGGAAACAGAGCTAGAAAAGGAAGTCTTAGTTCCTACAAAAAGGGGTAAGAAATCTAAGTCCTCCAAGTACATTATAGGGTTTTGCGTTGATTTTTCTTGGTGCAAGAAAATTAAGTGGGGTCAGTTTCTTGATCTTGTTAAGTTTTAAAAATGGGTCAAAGTGTTAAGTTTTGATGAGGGTTTTTATGAGAGTGAGATGAGTGAGTTTGTTGCTAGTTTTGACAATACCGAGGGTTTATGCATGAGTGTTGTTAATGGAAAATTGGTCAAGTTTAATGAAAAGAATGCGGGTGAATGGTTTGAGGTACCAACCGAAGGGTACAAAGACTATGTTAAGGGTAGGGCCAAACGAATGTCAATGGCGCTTCTAATTCTACTATTCAGGTTACTTTGGGGATAAGGATTCGACTTTGTCCCTAGATAAAAAAGATCTCTCTCCTTACCACAAATTTCTATTTCACTTAGTTTGGCGTTTTATCTTGCCAAGAACTTCCAAGAGGACTCAAGCGAGCCTCATGGATCTTTCTTTGATGTATTGCCTTGCTAAGAATATAAAAATAAACTTCCCCTGCTTTATTGATCTCTCACCTTTGCTCTTTGTATTACCCACAACACAAAAGTTGGGTATGCAAACCTCATTTACGTTATCCTCAAGAAGAACCAAATAAAACTCCTTTCTAGTACCTCCTTTGATCTAGAGCCCGATAACTATTCGACCAAAGAGACTTTATCCAGGTTGTCTCGAGGGTACGGGGTGGAAAGTTAGAGTTTGAGGTTGCGAGAACCTAAGGGAAAGGTAGAGGCCGGGAACAAGAGGAAGTTTGAGGAGGAGGTCGATCTTTGAAGGACCTAGGTCGGTGAGGAAGAGTCAAAGGATTGCAGTGTCCAACGCTCCCAAGGAACAGGGTCAGGGTGCTATTCATATTGATCTGGAGGAGGATCAGGCTCCTTCAGGATCACAGGCTGTTGATTTTCCCCTTCTCTCCACTACTGGCCTCCTTGGTATTCTACATTCAATTCGGGAGTCTCTGTCCGAGTTGATCTTCAACGGGAGCGAGATCCTAGCGGGGAGTGAAGAAAGGAGAATCTGCGGTTCGTGAGAAGATTGACGTTGTGGTCGCTTCTTATGTTGTTCGCCCCAAACCCTCCAAGCCCTAATTCCTTTTCCTTCCCTATAATCTGATGAAACATTGTTACTACTTTTTTTTTGGTTTGTACTAAACAATGGTGGTTTGTTGTTACTTTCTTTTTATCGCTCTTTTGGATGCGAATAACACATCAGTTTTCGGTGATAATTTTTTTTGGTGATAATTTTTTTTGGTTTATATCTTTTTCTATCTTTTATCTCTTTTCATCTTCTATTCTCTTGATTATTTTCTTGTCCTCTTTGCTTCTTTCCTTTATTTTTCATGAACTCAGCTTATGCATTTCTCATGTCTAAGTGCATTGATCCCAACTTACTATGCTCATTAAAATGTTTGGATGGCTAGTATTATTAGATGAATGTTTGAGCTACTAAGTCTTGACATTGTTGTATATGATGCACTCTTAGAGTTTTGTTGGGTACCTAGTTGTTTTTGATGATGACAAAAGGGGGAAGTAGAGTGGCACATAAAATAAAATTCTAGTCTTCTTAGTTTCTAGATGATGCTTTTCGGTTTTTCTTTGCTTGTCTTCAAAACTGATTTATGTTAGCATTAATTAGATTGTTAGTGGTAGTTAGCTTAGTACTAGTTTTTTTTTGTTTTCATCTTTTGTTAGTCTTGTTTGTTTTTAAACTCATTAGCTTTTGATTCTTTTGCTATGGTTATTTTATTTTTCTTCTTTCTCTTTAGTTTATTAGTTTTTGTTAATTTTATATTTTTATATGCCTTATATTTGCCATCATCAAAAAGGGGGAATATTGTTGTATTCCATGTTTTGATGATGCCAAATACTTAGGTTAATATATAGTTTTTATTTTGAAAAAATATAAAATCCAAAAATAATGTAATGTTTATTATTGCATATATATCTTGTGGAGAAAGATTATTATTTAATCTAAGTCAAGATATTATTTTATACACTTTGAATTTTTATTATAAGGTATGTTTAATATTCTAGTAACTTAGAATCTTTGAACAAAAGATTCTTCAAGTTATTAGATATTTTGTGCTGTTGATATTGTTTGAAAAACAGTTGGAATAAGCGTGGCTGATTTTGTGGAGCTAACTCCTTGAAGCTCTCCAATTAACTCTATCCACCTGCGTGTCTAATGCCCACTAACGGATAGTGGAGGTTGTTAGTTACCGTTGCAATGTTTGTGGAGAATGTGCAACGAAAATTGAGCCATGATCTTTACACCATTACAAGCGCACATCATGGAGAACGTGGAGCACTAAATGTCCAGAAGAATAAGGATTTGCAGCACCTATTTAAGGAAGAAATTACTTGAAGAAAACTTACGACTTTCTTGAGCGAAGATTGATTATCAACTTAGAAAGTTTTCGTGTAATTTCCTCTCATATTCAACATACTTATTATTGTAAAGAGAGTTTGAGTCAAAATCCCTCGTGGTCAAGGTTTTTATTCCTATTGGGCCTAGGAAGTTTTCCTTGTAAAAATCTTGTGTGTTTGTCTATTTCGCTTTTAAGTTTATTTTAATTCCGCAATACAATTCGAAAATTTCTCCTCAACTACAGCTCACCCCCCCCTCTTGTAGTTGGTCTAGTGTTCATACAAGAATAACAATACTATTACCAATGAAGTTGTAGCTAATGTAATTGTTCTAACCAACTGTTTAATTTTAAGCAATTTTGTCCATATATTTGTTTGACCATCATCATATCTTCAAGGAATTGAAAGAATAATTCACAGGTAAATGGGTAAATTGTTAAGAAATTGACCTTTGTTTGGCAAATAGAGTTTAGAGTTTAGGTTGTTAGAGTTTAGAGTTTATTTAGAGTTAGGGTTTAGAGTTTTACCTTTTTGTTTAGCAGATTTGTCTGTAGATTTGACTAACTTTTCACATAAATGTGTTTGGTAAAACTTAGCTGATTGCTAAAGCTAATTACCCTTTGTTTGTATAAAATGACATTTATGGACATATTAATTGATATGTTAGTATTATAATTATGGGCAAAAAAGTCATTCACACATTCTCTCACCTAATCCTCTAAAGAAAAAGCTCCAAAGAGGAGCTTTTTCATTTTGAGAGTTTTCACCCCAATATTCTCTTAAAACTCTTTTTACCAAACACCAGTCAAAAACTCTAAAAGTGGTCCAAAACTCTCTTTTTCCCCAAAACCCTAATTGTGAAACAACCCCATTATACGATTATTTCATTAGTATTATTAGTAACTATATCAATTATCAAATTGCTTTCTTAAGTCACGGCTAAAAAAGGTACATCTATTTTTTTATAGTTGTTAGGAATGATTTAAGAAAAGGTTAAGCTCCTTAATGTTAAAAGGAAAATATTGAACAACATCCCAAAAAAACAAAGTGGCAAAAGAAAGTAAACAAGAATATGAATACATTGTGTAGGCGTGTTTTTATTTGTCTATGCGGAATGAGTGCGTATTTGACTATCTGATTGTAAGGGTTTTGTTTTGAAATACATTTTGAAAGGAAGAAGTCGCCAACAAGTCTTTAAAGAAAGACTCAAACCTAATTGAATATTGGGAAACCATAGGGACAAGTTAGAAATTTTATCCAATGTAGATTTTCCCGTCATGACTCCATGAATGATAAATGAACCATAGATTGAGTTCGGGGGGTGAGGGTACGAATAAGATCAGGAATCAACTTCACCCATTGCTAGCCTCTACTTAATATCGATTCATGTCAAATTTTTTGCTATCTAATAACCTCATAATATGTTAATGCAATGTATAAATTAATATATGTCGGTTCATTAAACACACAAAAAGACTAATTTTTGGTGACATGTTATTATGCAATCAAATTACAAGGAACCTAATCCAATTGTCCAAATTATCTAATTTAGTGTTAGAACATTTATTTAGGTCTTTGATTAACAAAAATAAGTATGTGCGGTGATGAAAGCATTAAATCATAAAATCATGCATATGAATATATAACATAGAAAAGAAATAAAAATAGAAGATAGATTAGAGAAGAATATACAAGTAAGCGTTAATTCCTTTGAGATCTACATTTTGAAAAATAGATTGTTAGTACAAAAGGAATTAAATTGGAATTGACCCTTAAGAATTATACCTTTGTCGCTCGGGTCTTGTATAACGGTCTGCTGCTGCGGGAGGAGTGATCTTGAAGCTTGAATGAATTTGAATATATGAATGTGTTTGAATGTGTTTTATTGTGTTTGAAAGTATGTAGGGAGTGTGTATGTAGTATGAAGGGTATTGAGAGGTATTGAGACGTATGAAAGCATATGAAAATCGTAGGAAAAACGTTTGAAGAAGTCAAAGCTATTTATAGGAAAAACAAACCGAAAACGAGCGAAAAGATAAAACAAAGATGTGCAACGAGACGCACAAACTGCGCGCCTCGCGCACCGGCTTTCCGTTTTTTGTACGACTTCAACGTTGCACGCGCGCAATATGTTACGTCGGATGCAACGCTAATCGGCCGTTTTTTATCGTTTCAAGATTCTTTTTTATCTTTTGATGATACTTATCCTTTGAAATCCGAATTCAACTAGCTTTTTAGAAATAAAAATCGATTTTTGAAATATCCTTTAAAAATTAATTATCGGTAATAATTAATATTAAAATATTAAAAATACAATTAATTATCAGGAATAATTAATTGGGCCTTTAAAATTGGGCTTGGATTTAATAAAATAGACACTAATGAAAAAACCTCAAATGACACAAAAGAACGGTTCGGTTCTACCAAAATCGGATCCATTTAATCATTTTTTTGCACGAAAATAAGGGGTCAAATAAGTGGTCCGGTTGGCCTAAAAATCGATCGGTTAACATTAGCCGATTCGATTTTCGGCCAATCGGACTAGTTAATTAATTAGGCCCATTATAAAGCGAGGCCCCATAGCCCATTATAAACCCCTACCCTATCTCCGAACACTCGACCTCACTCTCCCTCTCTCACTTGCCAAACCCTACCCCTATTCTCCCTTACACAAAACGCCAACACCCCGGCCCCCATTCATCCTCTCTCTTCCCCCTTCTCTCACTTTGTTCTTCACGGCTATCTTCCCCCTCTCTCATACACTTCTTTGCGGCTCTAAACAACGGGATCTCACCCGGCCCAACGCATCTCCGCCAACTCCGTATCGAACGAACATCCGTCATCTGCGCTCAATCACCCAGCTCGTAGCCCCACTCGCTCGACGTCACCATAATCTGCGCGTTAATCTTTCCTATCGCGCCAACGAATCTCGCCGTTTTCTTCCTCGCTCGTCCTCATCCTTGCTCGATCCGCCTCTCTCCTCTTCAATGCCTCGCTCGTCCTCATCAAGGAATACCAACCTCGCCATTAACGAACATCCATCGCTGTTTATGTAAGGTTTCAATTTTTTTTCAAAATTTTTTGTTTTGATTAATTTTTGGATCTAGATTGTAATTTCTGAATTTTTATTTTCATTGTAATTTTTGAGTTTTTCTCGATTTGTGGTTCGTGTTTATTTTTGTTTCTTAATCTCCGTTTTCATTTGTTTTTTGTTATATTCTTGTATAAATTTCATCATATTCTTGTATAAGTTTTTGTTTGATTTTATTTTCGTTTGATAATTTTATGTATGATTTTAATTTTTTAATTTTATGTACAATAATTATTGTATAATTGCTTGCTATCTCGAGTTCAATTTGATGTATTACTTTTTTTTTAATTTTATGTTTCTATTTCATCGGTTTTAATTATATTAATTTTCGTCATTCTTTTTTTAATTTTCGTCAATGTTGCTTGGTCGGGAAGTTGGATGCGGACTGCAGTTTCAAGTGGTCGTGATTATTGACTCGCCGACATGCAAGTTTTTTTTTTACTTTGGTATGGAAACCAACCGATCCGATTTTTGGGTGAAAACCGGATCAATTACTCATTAACCGATCTATCAACGGCGACCCAAAACCGGATCAGTAACCCCTTTTTTTACCGGATCCATGATGTTTTTTCCACTAGTGATACTTTTATATTTTTGAAACGCTTTTGGGCTTAGCTCGTTTGATTGCTTTTCCTTTAGACCGGACTAATTAGGACGACGATATATTTCATCATTTGGTACTCGATGGGGAGACACGATTTTGTGTCTACAGAAACCCCCACTTTGATTGAGGTTATGGAAACCGAAAGTCAAAGTAGCCTTGTGTCGGGACGGAGAATAATTCTAAACGCTTGCGGGGTTAGAATTGGTCTATATATCGCCGGTTTTACGCAAAACAAAGTTTGTATGCAAGATGATAACTACAAGCAATCTGATTATCGGTAGGAGAAGATGTTAGCAGATAGGTACAAATAACTCAGATAATAATGCACATAATGATGCAGTAATGCAAACTTAGACTTTCTAAGGGTGCATGTGAAGTTATGCAAGGATTACGGTTATGCAAAGCTAAGGTATATATCGTCAGGGTTATGCAAGGCTAAGAAGTATAGATAGATAAAGATAGATATGTTGATTGTCGAAAACTATTTTGGTAATGAATCGGGGTCTGCAAATGAGATCCGTAGATTACAACTCTTTGGGAGTTTTTTAATTTGGAGGAACCACCACATAAGAAAGTCCCACACTTTGGGAAAACTTGTCTTGAATTAGGCACTTTGAGTCTAGAATAGAAACTACTTATCTTGAATTAAGCATTTGAAGGAGCCTTTGAAGTTCTTTACTAGGGAGTTGATGCATGCAAAGTCAAATATCGTCGGAGACCATAAAATTATCGGAGAATCCATCAGGGATAAGGAGAGCTTGGATTGAAATATACAAGGTTTAAATTTGTGACTCATATAGAGGTAGGTGGGAAAAGGCTTTGACGAGGCTAGGTTCAGACTCGAGTCTATGTCGAGATCTAGAAAGAGTATGCTTCTAAATTCTAGAAAGTCAAATCATTAGACCTTGATTAATTTTTTTGTTGAAGCGGTTGAACCTCGATATGAGGACTCCTACGTATCCTTGCAGAATTAGACCATGCATAGTTCTGAATCTGATTTTTTTTTGTGCCCTACCTTTTGTCTAGGCTGCCCTTTCGGGTTTTCAACCTAGCGGGCTTGTACATACCTTGAAGAAGGAGTTAGGATTGATTAAAGATTTGAGGTTTGGATGAAGGTTATATTGGATGGGCTAAGGTAAGAATCATAACTTCTTTTTATTTGAATGCCAAGGTAGGGTTTATGGAATTTATAGGTTTAATGGTTTGAAATGAAGGGTAGAAGTTGTGTGCAACCCCACTAGCTTGACTTTTTTTTCTTTTGCTTTCGGCTTTTTCTTTGTTTGCTTTTGCTTTGTGTGTTTTCTCTTGCTCTTTCTTTTGCTCTTTTTTTTCGCACTTTGAACTTTTTCACTTTTTTTTTTGTATTTTTGCCTGGCGTTGATTGATTTTTTTTTATTATTGTACCGAGGCTTGCACACAACTTTTTTGTGGTTTTAGGTATTGGAAGGTTTAAGGCTATTTTGTGAGGCTTTGAGTTGAAAGGTTTTCTGGCTAAAGATCATGAGATGATGGTTAAAGGATTTTTTTTAATTTTGATGGCATGAGGATGGCTTATGGATGTGATGAAAGGAAGAGGGAAATAATCTTAATCCAATGTATGTCCATTTTTTCCATTTTTTTATTTTTTTATTGTTAATCGAGGTCATTTAGATTGATTTAAGTTTCATCATTGAATTAGAAGCATAAATAAAATAATGGAAGTCTAATGAAACTGAAAAGAAAATACAATGATATTTTATTAATTGGAAATAAATAAGTAGAACATAAGGCTGATAAATATGAAAGTCCTAAGTGACATAGACTCGACATGAAAGGAATTAAAGGAGTTAGGGGAGGGACTCTCCGACTCAACCTCGAAAACTAGCGAGAAAATGACTAAGGCACGTGCACTATTGAGACAATGCCCAAGGGGTTGCTCATTGTTTCGACTTTTCTTTGCGGGCGAAATTGGAAGTCTACCATTGTCAACCATTTCTGCAGAGCATTCTTATAAAGGTCCAACACACAAATGCTAGATGCCCGTTCCCTTGGTGAAATTTGTAGTAGGAGTTGGGATTCCATTTCGGAGATCGCTTCTCATGTGCAGGGTCTGGAGTGGGACTAATAGGCTGGATTGCTCCTCTTACATGAAGCCTATTGAAAGCTTCTTCCAAATTCATGCCCAGGGGAGTGAGGTTCTTTGGGGCTTTTGATAACCCTTCTTTTCAATATTTAAGGCATTGAGCTCATTGCTATTACTCTTCTTGAAAGAGTTGTTGTTGTTGTAACCCTTATTTTTAGAGGCTTGTACCTCTTCCTTAATTAATAGGCCCACATTATAGAGATTCGTGAAAGACTTTATAGGTTGAAACTTAATGTGATCTCCGTACTTGGGCAACGGAGTTACGAGATCACCATTCGAACTTGATCTTTATCAGATGGCCTGTTAGCCATTTGGCGGCCTTTTCCCTACATTTGTTAAGGAAGGTTAAGTCTTCATTGTGGTTTTGTTTAGTTAATTCTAACTCACGAAGACCAACCGGAAGCTGAGTGTTATATATATATATATATATATATATATATATTGCTCGCGGAACTCTTTTTTAATGTAGTACCAATCATTCAGCTTAACTTTGTTCAGTGATCTGAACTACTTGGATGGATGTGCCAAGGTTAAGGGAAAGACATCAGCAAACATGTCCAAGCTCATGCCTTTGAGAGCCATAGAAATGGAGAAGGCTCTCAAGTGATCATCTGGGTCTTCGACCGCCTTGAATTTTAGGAGGTAAACCAATGCTACCTTTTTAGGGAGCTTTTCCAGCAGTTCAGGATCAATGATGTCATGACCATGAGCGTGACTCTCGAGTGCAGGAATCGACTGCATCAATTGCTCGAGCTTTTCAAAACTCAGTTCAATCTCAGACATAATGGGCTGTGATGAGTATCTTCCTGTTCTTTTACCTCAGTTGTCAGTTTTTCTCTCAGCATTTTGATCTCTTTGTCTTGTTCCTCAAGACGAGATTTCATCAGTTGGAGTAGAGCCATGATGGCACTGAGTTGTTCATTAGTGTCTCCCATTTCAAATGATGATTCAGAAGTTTCAGAAGATTCGTCTGAAAAGGTGATGGTGCGTTTGACGAGTCTAGGAGTAGGTTGACCTTTTTTCCTCTGTGTTGGGCGTTCCCAAGTTGTAACCTCACGATTTATCCCGAATAGATCGAATGGACCTTGCTTGTAAGTTTTAAGAAACGATTTTCGAAACGAGAAATGAGAAATGGGAAATGGAAAATGCAGATGGGAATGAGAAATGGAAATGAGAGATGGAAATGGGAAATGAGAAATGGAAATGGGAAATGAAAATGAGGAATGGAAATGGGAAAAGGAAATGGGGAATGAAAATAGTAAAAGGAAATGGGGGAATGGAAATAGTATGGGCTTTACCATGAAGTAGACATGGGCCTAACTACATGCATATACGAAGTGGGCTTGGACTATGCAAGCGGATCGACGTAGTGACTAGGCTTTGGGGAAGACCTAGACTTTGAACTTACGGGAGAGTAAGCAAACTAGACTCAAGAATTGCCTATGTGGACTTTAAGGAATACTAAACTTTGAACTTACATTTAGAGTAAGTACGCTAGACAATGAGGGTAACTAGACTTTGAACTTACGGGAGAGTAAGCAGGCTAGGTAAAGGCTAGATTTTGAACTTATATTTAGAATAAGCGAGGCTAGACCTAAGGGTTACTAGACTTTGAACTTACGGGAGAGTAAGCGAGGCTAGGCACTAAGGAAGGCTAGACTTTGAACTTACATTTAGAATAAGCATGCTAGACCTAAGGGTGACTAGATTTGAACTTACGTTTAAGGTAAGTAGGCTAGACAATAAAGGAGGCTAGACTTTGAACTTATATTTAGAATAGCGAGGCTAGACCTAAGGGTGACTAGCCTTTGAATTTATGGAGGATAAGTATACTACACACTTGGAGAGATTAGACTTTGAACTTACATTTAGAATAAGCAGGCTAAACTCGAAGATTGGGCCGTTATGGACTTAGGGAGGAGTAGCTTCACTAAACTCGAGGATTTGGGCCGTTATGGACTTAGGGAGGACTAGACTTTAAACCTAAATTTAGAGAAAGTAGGCTAGACCAAAAGATTATTAAGAGGTTTTAGAGTTTGGACTTCGTCCTGTATGAGTTTGGAATTTGATTAGGACTTACATAGAGATGTAAACTAGACCTAGGATTGGGTTTTTATAGTCTGAATACTTGACTAGGGCTTACATGGAGATGCAAACTAGACATAGGGCATAATTTTTTTATAGTCCTAAGACTTGACTAGGGCTTACATGGAGATGAAAACTAGACCTAGGGCATGAATTGAGATTTTATAGTCCTAAGACTTGACTAGGGCTTTGATGAAGATGCATACTAGACCTAGGGTGTGAATTGGGCTTTATAGTCATAAGACTTGACTAGAGCTTACATGGAGATGCAAACTAGACCTAGGGTGTGAATTGGGCTTTTATAGTCCTAAGACTTAACTAGGGCTTACATAGAGATGCAAACTAGACATTGGGTGTGATTTGAGCCTACATGGACCTAAGCTTTGGATAGGATTTAACTAGGGTTTACATGGAGCTGCAAAATTGACCTAAGGTATGAATTGGGCCTACATGGACCTAAGTTTTAGATTGGAGTGGGATTAGACTTAGATTGGAATGGGCTGAGATTAGATTAGATTGGGCCTAAGATGGATCCTAATGCTAGCGGGCCTAATATGAATGCATGGACTCAAATGGGCCTAATATGAATGCAAATGGATTGGAATTGGATTAGTTGGATCGAAGTGTTTGGTTTATTAGATTGAATGGATTGGATTGATTTTAAAATTTTCTAAATTCGTTCTCAAAAAGGATCTCATTGGTTTTATCTTTTTTTGGAAAAGATGATGGATTAATTTTGAAATTTAAAAAAAAAAAAAAGTGTGGTAGGATGATGATTAGTAAATATTTTCGAAAAAGATAGAATAGAGTAAGCGTGTAGGATTGATTTTGAAAAAGATATGTTTTTGAAAATGTTGTAATAAGATAGGATAGATATGATAAGGAGGATTTGTTGGACAGAGAGGATAAGATGGGAAGAGGTAGACAAGCATGACGACACTAACTCTATCATGATCACTTATCTAGATGTACTTTTTAGGATGGACTCAACTTTAGATGATATGTTTGAAAAGATCGATTTTTATCTTTGAAGTAGGTGAGTTTTGTTTGAAAAAGATGACCTAAACATGATCATGAACGATGATGCGAAGATGGATCGAAAACCGGCAAATAAACCGACGAAACTGAATCGCGACTAAGCTGGATAGCTTGCGCCACACGCAAAGGTTTTGTTTCATTTTAAAAGGAAGAAGTCACCGACAAGTCTTTAAAGGAAGGCTCATAAACCTAATTGGATATTGGGAAACCATATGGACAACTTAGAAACTTATCCAATGTAGATTTACCCAATCATGACCCCATGAATGGTGAATGAACCATAGATTGAGTTTGGGGGGTAAGGACACGAATAAGATCTGGAATCAAATTCGCCCATTGATGGCCTCTACTTAATATTGATTCATATCAAGTTTTATGCAATTAAATAACCACATAATATGTTAATGCAATGTATAAATTAATCTATGTCGGTTCATTAAACACACAAAAGATCACTAATTTTTGGTGACATGTTACTATGCAATCAAATTACTAGGAACCTAATCTAATTGTCAAAATTATCCGAATTTAGCGTTGGAACATTTATTTAGGTCTTTGATTAACAAAATAAGCAGGTGAGGCGATGAAAATATTAAATCATACAATCATGCATATGGATATATAATATAGAAAAGAAACAAAATAGAAGAAAGGTTATAGACTAATGTACAAGTAAGCATTAATTCCTTTGAGATCTACATTATGACAAACAAATTGTTAGTAAAAAAGGAATAAAATTGCAATTGACACTCAGGAATTATACCTTTATTGTCTGGGTCTTGTATAACGGTATGCAGGAGGAGCATATTGAAGGCTGAATGAATTTGAATGTATGAATGTGTTTGAATGTGTTTTATTGTGTTTGAGTGTATGTAGAGAGTGTGTATATAGTATGAAGGGTATTGAGAGGTATTAAATCGTAGATCAAAACCGTAGGAAAAACGTTCGAAGAAGTCAAGGCTATTTGTCGGCAAAAGAAACCGAAAACGAAGCGAAAAGATAAAACAAAGTTGCGTGCCAGACTCACAGCCTGCTGCGCCAGTGGCATGGCCTGTGTGTCTCATGCACTGGCTTTACGTTTTACTTTTTTGTATGGCATCAATGTTGCGCACGCGCAATATGTTGCGTCAGACGCAACGTTAATCCGGCCAGTTTTTTATCATTTTAAGATTTTTTTTTTTATCTTTTAATAAAACTTATCCTTTTAAATCCAAAATCAACTATCTTTAGGAATACAATTCTTATTTTCGAAATATCCTTTAAAAATTAATTATCAGGAATAATTAATACTCCCTCTGTCCCAGAATACTCTTTACACTTTCCTTTTTCATCTGTCCCAGAATATTCTTTACACTTCTATTTTTGGATATGACCCACTATTATTTTAATCCTTCTACCTTTTGGCCCATACTCTCTCTCCTCCAAATAAAATAATATCACTCTTACTACCTACCAACTCTAACAATTGGCCCACACTCTCTCTCCACCAAATAAAATACTACTACTTTTACTACCTACTAACACCTATCACATCTACTTTTTCAATAAAGTAACAATTGATAACCAAACAACAACTTATCATCTAAAACTACGTGCCCTGATAAGTGTCAAGAGTATTCTGGGATGGAGGGAGTAATAAAGTATTAAAAATACAATTATTTATTTGGAGTAATTAATTAGGCCTTTAAAATTGAGTTTGGATTTAATAAATAGACTTTATTTTTTTTTTTGGTAAAATGTAAGAGATTATATTACCAAAAGAGCAATCAAAGTTCCACCATTACACCAAACTCAGCAAGAAAACAAACACAACAAAGGCAACAAAAACAACTACCAAGCAACCAGCTACAACAACAAAAACAAAAGATAGCTAGCTATCAGGCCCGGCCCAATACCGGTACAACCTGTTCTGTGGAACAGGGCCTCAAATATTTGGGGCCCCAATTTTGTTGACAGATGGAAGGAGAAAAGAAAAAAAAAAAAAGAAATCCAATACCGCATCTCGGCATCTGGCGTCCCGCAAGATATCAAGAACAAAATAATAACTTTCCATCTTCTTCTCCACAATTCTCTCTCCTCTTCATAAATCAAAATCCCCAAAAAATCATGAAATTATTCAACTTCCCATATTAAAATTAATATTCACTCTCCTTTTTCAAGAAATCAACTCATTTCCATAATTTTAGCCAAAAAAAAATCTCAATTTCATTACTCCTTCCATATTTCCAATTCTCCTCAAGAACATCACCAAAAATGAAGATTTCTAACGGGAATAATTTTTGTTGCTATTTATTTGCGATTCATATTCAACTACACTCAACTCATATCCAAGAATTCAATTTCTTTTATCATCCAAAAAAAAAGATTCAAACTTTGGTTTACAAATTAGTGAATTACAATACGGGAAGAACAAAGTCGGGAATTTTGATTGTGGGAGGTACGAAGGTGAAAAATCAAGAGTTTGTGGGCTAATTTATTATCAAAGTCTTCACTTTTAAGGTAATTTTACTTTCTTTTATGCCATTTTTCTAGTAGAGATTTATAGCAATTCTGAAACTTTATAATTTAAAATTAAAATTTATAATATGTACTTCTTTTGTCAGTAAAAGTTTATGAAGTTTGAGATTCAAAAAACAAATTATATAACTAATGAAATAAAAAGGATGTAGAAAGTATGGAGCAGAAGGGCAAAAGAAATCTTTTCCAAATCAGAAGCATCAAGATTCATTTTTATCTTTTCTTTCTTTCGTAATATTGGAATTTCTAAGCGGTAGTAGTTTTTTAGTAGGAGATTGTTAATTGTGATTTAACAATCTTTTCACACTGGTGATTTAAGAACCGATCACTCACACTTTCCATTTAGATGTGAAATTTTCACAACGTGGACAATTGCTGATCACAGTGAAGTATTAATAATATTAAGCAATCTCCCCACATAATACTTCTCCCAAATTTAATTAATTAACTGTAGTGCTCCGTATGTGATAAGAAAAGAAATAAAAAGACAAAAAGAGAAATGTATGATATATTTTAATTGTCATGCTTGTTTAGGCTCAATTGAAGTACCAACTACCAAGGAGATTGCAGTACAACCTCCTACCAGATTTTTTTTCTTTTTCCAAAGTCCAAAGAATGAGATTGCAAAGAGGAAATTGAAAAGATTGGAGTACAGGTGGTTTCTGTCTTTCTTTTTGTTTTTATATCATTAGATTCGGGTTGCTTCTATTATACATTGCATATCTTTTTATTTAATTATTTCTATCATGCCTCCCAAAATTAGGAAGTATGATTGTGGCTATGAAAAACGTAAAAAGAAAAAGAGAATTGAAGAGCTCACTCAATCACAAAGAGGAGCTCTTGATAAGTTTGTTGTGAAAGAATCACATGTAGGTACTCAAAGTAATAATAATGTGGTTGTGAATGATGAAGTAACCTTGGATGATAATTGTGTTATTCCTAATGATAATGTGCCTTTAGATAGAGATAATATCTCTTTTGATGCTAATGTGCCGAGTGATAATGATATTGGTGGTAATGAAAATGATGATCATGCTAAAAATGATAATGGTGTGAATGAAAATAATGATCCCATTGAAAATGATAATGTTGCGAATGAAAATAATCATGGCTTGGATGAAAGTAATGACAATCAATTTGGCATTGATGTATTCGATCCACGAAATTGGGATGCTCTTAATTCTAAAATGATCGAAGTGTTAGTAGAAAAGGGACCCAAAAGAGACTTGTCTATTATAAAAGGTCCTAAAGACAAGTTATCTAAGCGATTTTCTATGACTTTATATACTAGAATCTTGTCAAATGGAGAAAGATGTGATAGAGAATGGCTTGTTTATTCAAAAGAGCTTGACAAAGTTTTTTGTTTTTGCTGTAAAATTTTTAAAAAAGGTCATGGAAGAGGTCAATTAATTAATGAAGGTTTTGGTGATTGGTCTCATATTAGTACAAGACTTAAAGAGCATGAGACAAGTATGGAACATTTTAAGAATATGGCAACTTGGTATGATTTGCGTGTAAGACTTCAAAAGAATGAGACTATTGACAAAGTGACTCAAAAACAGATTAAAAAAGAGAAAGAGCATTGGAAAAAGGTTTTAGTAAGAATAATTTCAGTTGTAAAATTTCTTGCAAAACATAACTTAGCCTTTCGTGGTTCAAATGAGAAAATATACCAAAAGAGTAATGGTAATTTCTTGGGCTTAATTGAAATGCTGGCAGAGTTTGATATGGTTGTTCATGAACATGTTAGGCGCATTAGCAATGATGAAATACATATTCACTATCTTGGTCATAACATTCAAAATGAGATAATACATTTGCTTGGTTCTGCAATTAAATATGAAATCATTAAGAAAATAAAACAAGCAAAGTATTTCTCCGTAATCCTTGATTGCACTCCTGATATTAGTCACCAAGAACAAATGTCCTTAATATTAAGATATGTCGACTTTGATTCGGGTTCTATTATAATCGATGAGTCTTTTTTAGGATTTTTTGAATGTGAATGATACAAGTGGTCAAGGACTTTTTGATGTTTTACAAAATGAGTTGAAAGATCTTAATCTTGATATAGATAATGTCCGGGGACAAGGCTATGACAATGGATCTAATATGAAGGGAAAACATCAAGGAGTACAAAAAAAACTTTTAGATATAAATCCCAGGGCCCTTTATACTCCTTGTGGTTGTCATAGTCTTAACTTAGCATTGTGTGATATGGCTAATACTTGTGTTAAAGCCAGAGATTTTTTTGGTATCATACAACGTATCTACACAATATTTGCATGCTCTACAAAAAGATGGCAAATTTTAAAAGACAATGTAAAAGGATTGACTCTTAAGTCATTGTCATCCACCCGTTGGGAGAGTCGCATTGATAGTGTTAGAGCTATAAGGTTTCAAATGCTCGAAATACGAGAAGCTTTACTTCAAGTAGCAGAAGATGATAATGATTCTAAAATAAGAAGTGAAGCTCAATCTCTAGCAACAAATGAGTTGAGTGATTTTGAATTTTTGATGGCAATTATTATCTGGTTTGACATATTATATGCTGTTAATTTGGTTAGTAAGAATTTACAATCAAAGGATGTGCTTATAGATGTTGCTATTGAAAAAATAAAAGGGTTGGTTTCGTTTTTTGAGCGATATAGAGAAAGCGGTTTTCATGATGCCTTGGACATAGCAAAAAAGATTGCAATTGAAATGGACATTGATCCTACTTTTCGTGAAAAGCGTGTCATTAGAAGAAAATGTTTTTTTGATGAGAATTCAACTAATACTTCATCTCGTTGCTTCCCAATCTCCGAAAGAATTATTCAGAGTTAATTATTTCTTATATATTGTTGATCAAGCTATCGTTTCTCTTAAGAAGAGATTTGAACAATATCAAGAATATGAAAATATTTTTGGATTCTTGTTTAGTTCTAAAAAGCTATATTCTTTTGATGATGAGAGTCTAAGGTCTTATTGTAGATGTTTGGAAAAAGCAATGGAAAAAGATGGACAATCTGATATTGATAGGTCCGAATTGTATTTCGAGTTGCAAACGATTAAAGAATGCTTGCCCAATGAAGACTTGGGCCCTTTAGATATGTTAAAGTTTGTAAAACATCTTGATTTTTTCCCTAATTTAGTTATTGCATATAGAATCATGTTGACTATTCCTGTTACTGTTGCATCTGCAGAAAGAAGTTTTTCAAAGTTGAAATTGTTGAAGTCCTATATGCGTTCTACAATGTCACAAGAAAGACTTAATGGACTAGCCTTGATAGCGATAGAGAACGATATTTTGGAAAAAGTTGATTATGAAGATTTGGTGGACGATTTCGCTTCAAAGAATGCTAGAAGGATGGCTTTGTTTAAATAAAATATCCTACTAGATTTTTTTTTTTAGTTTTGGTTTATTTATCAAAATGTAAGGAACGATTTATGATAAATAATAATAAAAAAAATTATAATTTCTTCTTTATAATTTTTTTTGAAGGGCCCCATTTTAATGAATAGCACAGGGCCTCCATATTCCATGAGACGGCCCTGCTAGCTATTACAACTTCTTTCCAAATTTTCAAACCAATTCAGATCTTCAGCAGACCATCTATGATCAATTTTGCTCCTGATTCGCCTGCAAACATCACTCAATTGATATTCTTCAACACAACTTCAGGTCTAGGAACTGCATTATGCCAATAAGTAGTATTTCAGCTCTGCAAGACATGATACACAGTAGCAGTAATAGCACAATAACAACTCTTCTGGCGCTTCTTGCTTCTATATCCCCCCCCACTTCTTCCATGCTATGTAAAGGTACTCATCTGCATTAATTTTGATATTAAGCCATTCCATGACACCAGTACAGATCCTCCTACTGAAGTGACATCGAAAAAAGAGATGTGAACAAGCATCAGTGCCTGTTTGACAAAGTAAACACTGAACATCAGTGCATAATCCTGCTACTGCAAGTCTTTCTCTTGTTCTCACTCTCCCCAAAGCTACCATCCAAGCAAAATGAGAGTGTTTAGGCATGTTGAAGGCTGACCACACCCAGTTATGCCATTGCACAGATTCAAAATGACCCTTCAGCCACTTATACCCTTCCTTAGAAGAGTATTTCTTACTGCCATCTAACCATCTATTTTCAGCATCATAACCTACTCTCACCAATTCTTTCACTTTACGAACGTTTTTCTACCCCCAGCTAGCAGAACTTGGTGGTTGATACACCCACCAATCAGAATCTTTGATGTAAATAGTATGAACCCATTTTATCCATAAAAGATCCTCTTTCTGAGCAACTTACCATACATACTTACCCATTGCAGTAGCATTCCATGTCATGCAATCCCTGATCCCCAGACCACCATTCTTCTTAGGTAGACACACCTTACTTCAAGCTATGGGAGGTGGTCTATGCAAATATTCCTTGCCTTCCCAAAGGAAAGCTCTACACAATTGAGTAATTTTAAAAATCACAGTTTTAGGCAATAGAAAGATCTGAGCCCAAAATGTATGCAAGCTAATTAGTACAACATTGATAAGAGTGACCATAGCAGCATAGGATAGATGCCTTGAGCTCTAGCATAAAATCCTTTTTAGCATTTTATCCAATATGATGTCACAATCTGCTTTTGTCAATTTTCTAGCAGTAATAGGCATCCCTAGATACCTAAAGGGAAATTCCCCTCTCTGGTAACCAGTAACTTGCAATATTCTTTCTGCAATCTCATCTTTTACATTCCCAAAATACACAACAGTTTTCTCCTGACTAGCATGTAAACCTGAGACCTCAGCAAAAGCAATCATAGCTCTTTTCATCAAAATGGTAGATTTCACCTCACCCTCACAGAACAGCATCAAGTCATCAGCAAAGATCAAATGGCTAATTTTTAGAGAAGCACATCTATAATGAAAAGCAAAAGCCTCCTTTTTACTCGATCATCACACTCATCAATCTAGAAAAATATTCTATTGCTAAAACAAATAGAAGAGGTGACATTGGGTCACCTTGTCTGATGCCCTTCTGATATAAGTCTAAAAACACCCTCCAAAGTGTTGGATGATGAATCTAAACTTTAGGAACATAGAACACTCACTTACACAAAGAAACACTCGAAATTCAGGATAGTTCCAAACCACAAGGACAAACTCAATGGCTTGGGGTTCTAGGCCAGAGTTAAGACTCACTCAATCTCTCCTAGACTTATCACTCAAGAACTCACTCAAAGTAATAAGGGTAGCAAACACTTGAGACAAACTCAAAGCATAAACTAGAAACACAAGGTTTTTTTTATATCAATCAAAAGCTGAACTTCTCATACCATATGCTCTCCTTAAATAGGGTATAGGAGCAGCAAAAATGAGGCTTAAAACCCTAGAAAACCGTCCTCCTTTGGATAGGTTTTAGGAGTTACAAATTCCCTTAAATCAAGCCTCATCTAAAGCCTCATTTAAGGAGCTGTTACAATCAGCAACTAAGGATCCTAAGTAACTCCTAATTACATGCCTAACACTAGCAAAACACTCTCCTAATCATGGATTACTTTATGAGTAATCTCATGGTTTATTACAACCCAAAAATAACAACAAAAGCAAATAGAAACTAAAATAGAAACCCAAACAGAACTTGGACTTTCTTTACAACCATGCTTGAAACCCAAACAGAACTTGGGCTCTTCAAATGTTAATGCACGCCTCTTTCAATCCACCATCCAAGTTAAACAAGTAACAAATTCGGGCTTATGAACAAATAGAGAAAAACCAAGAGCTTCTAAGACAAGTGCCACTGGTTCATGAGCCAAAGAGCCTTTAAGTGGGCTAAACTTTGGATCACCTTCTTTCCTTGAAAAAAACCACACAAACTGCCATTGATACTCAGAGTGAAAGAAGGAGAAGTAACACACAACATTATCCAATCAGTGAATTTTTTAGGAAAATCCAACCCCTCCAGTAAATATCTGATAAAATCCCAATGCAATGAGTCATAGGCTTTTCTTAAGTTTGCTTTCATTGTGCATCTAGCAGGGCCATTTTTCCTCCTATATTGCTTCATAATATCATGACAAAGGAGGATATTATGGAGAATATCTCTATTTTGCACAAAAGCACTTTGCACCTGATTAACTAAGCTAGGTAGCACCTCAGTCAATCTACAACAAATCATCTTGGAGATGATATTGTAAAGAACATTACAGCAAGCTATGGGTCTAAATTGTGTGACATCCATAGGCTACTCACATTAAGGAATCAAACACAGAGTTGTAGAATTCACCTGCTTCAGAAGCTTACCACTCTGAAAAAGGTCCAAAATGGCAACTGTGATATCAGAGCCTATGTAATTCCATGCTTTCTTAAAGAATCCACTAGTGTATCCATCTGGACCAGGAGCCTTGGTTTCATCAATGTCAAACAAGGCTTTCTTCACATCTTCAGAAGTGAAGCTCCTACATAACCTCTGCTTTTGAGCATTATCCACAGTCACACCTTCTCTAATTACAGTCTTGCTAACTTTCTTCTGATGCTGTTGATGCTGACCTAGCAGCCCCTTATGATACTGCAGGAAAGCATCCTCTTGCTACTTCTGATCTACAGCCCACACACCATTCATATCATGCAATCTATAGATATGATTATGTGCTCTTCTCTTCTTTAGACATGCATGGAAGTATGCAGTATTAGCATCCCTTCCTTTGATCCAATCACCTTTAATCTTCTGGTGAAGATAGCTATTTCTAGCTTTATTCAATCTATCATACTGCTCTCTAGCTTCCTTTTCATGCTGGAACAAAGCAACATTGCCAGTATCCAAATTGACTTTCTCCTTAGCCTCTAACATAGCCTGCTTAGCAATATCTACCTGCTACTCTATATCAGAGAACTGCTCTTTGTTCAGCAACTTCAAAGCTTATTTCATCTTTTTAAGTTTTTTCACAACTTGGAACATAGGACATCCTTAAACACCCATCTGCCATCCTTCATGAACCACCTCCATAAACTTCTCAGACTGGGTCCACATGCTAAAAAACCTAAAGGGTTTAGGTTTACTAACAATGTGTGAATCCAATCTAATTATACAAGGGCAATGATCTGATACTCCTTCAGCAAAAAAAGTCACAATTGACTGAGTATGGTTCACATTCCACTCATCATTCACTAAGACTCTATCAATCTTAGAGAAGACCCTATCATCACCATCCTGCTTATTTGACCATGTATAATAAGGACCCTGAGCAACATGCTCTTGAATGCAACATCTCCTGACACACTTCTTGAAGTTATCAACCTCATCAAGAGTCACATTTGACCCTACTCTATCATTAAGGTTAAGAACATCGTTGAAGTCACCACAAATTAGCCAAGCTCCATTCATAGTACCACTAATTCTACCCAGAGCCTTCCACATTCTCTCGTCAGCCTTGTTGAAGCCATAGACCATAGTAAGCCAAAAAGTCTTCCCTGAACTAATGTGAGTGATTTTGCTGTGAATGTATTGAGCATGACATTCAATTACATCCACATTGAACCTACTGGGAACCCAAACAAGCCAAATTCTGCCTCAAGAGTGGTGTTGATAGTTAGTGACAACACTCCATGAACTACAAAGCCTAGGGTAGACCTTTGCGAAATTCCCAAGTCTCACCCTAGTTTCAAGGAAACCAAACAATCCACATACATGATGACTCAGAAATCATCTAATGTCTCCATGCTTGTGAGGACTGTTCAGTCCCCTCACATTCTAGAATCCAAAACTATCCATTGGGGATATTTACTACTTTTGCTCCCTGCACTTTATCCATCTCTCCACCTTCATTGCTATGTTTTGCAGCCAAATTGTGTAATTGCTCTACTGGTCAGCTTATATCAGCTTGAGTTGTTATAACCTCCTTTTCCCCACCTTTGCCAGCTTAACTACATGCTCCTCCACTATGTCATCTTCCTTCGGATTTTCAGTGATCGTTTCAAGAGTATTCCTACTTACAGCAGGGTTCACCACCTGAGGAGGCTGGGCTATCTTCTGTACCCACCTCTTCTTTGGCTGAATTTTGCTCTTTGCAACCTCAAAGCGCTTCTTTCTACACTCCTCCATGTTGTGGCCAATACCTCCACAATCAGAGCATTTTACAGGTTTACACTCACAGTAAACTTATTGGTGAGTCAAAATTCCTTTCTCATTCATAAAGCTAATTTCATTAGGAATTGCTTGATTAAGAGAAACCTCCACTAAGACACGAGCATAAGCCAACATATCTTTCTGTGCAGTTGCTCTATCAGATCTTATAGGTTTACCAATCAGCCCAGCAAGTTTATTCAATGAGCTCTGGCCCCCAGTATTTCAATGGCAAACCAACAAATCTAATCCAGGTAGGCACAACAGACACATCTTCAGCATACAAATCAAGTTCAGGAGTTCATTCCTTCATTATGACTGGTTTCCCATCCTTGCTTCCAACGCTTTCATCTTCTCATCTATAGTTCTAAATCGAACCATAAACACTCCATTATCCCTCATGACAACTCAACCCAAACTTCCTCCATACCCTTCTAATAAAACCATCAACTATGCGAAATGGAGGTTTAACCCCCAATACTACAAACGATTTCCGATGATCAATCTCCAGGTTGAACATCATCAATAGTACTATGGATTGTATTTTCAGTTATATCAGTATGATTTTGAGCATTATGAGTTACTGGTGTCTGTGTTAAATCCAACCCCTCCTCTCTAATATGGCTAAACAAGGATTGTCTCCAACACTAGTGAAAAAAACCTTATATCTCACAAACAAACTGATCCGGTTCTCCCAAAACGGATCAGTAAATTAAAAAAAATTTAAGCGCAAATTTTTGGGCTAAGAAACTGATCCGGTTTGGTGGAGAACCAGATCAGTCGGATCAGTTTTGTGAACTGATCCGGTTCTCCACCAAACCGGATCAGCTTAATTGTCAAAAAAACACAAGGCCCAGTTCAATAACTTAGCCCAGTCGCCCCGTTCCTCTCTTTCACCCCTTCTCTCCTCTTTCACCCCTTCTCTCTTTCATTCCAAATTAAACCCTAAATTTCCTCCATAGTCCAATCGCTTCTTCAATCTCACACTTTAAGAGAAGGAATTTCTTCTTCATCGTCAGGATTTCAAATTATCTTGCAACTCGCCGGAAAATCGTTCAGTCGAATTATCTTCTTCATAGTCGTATTATCTTGTAACTCGCCGGGAATAGAAGAAAAGAATTACGGGTCATCAGGCCGGTACTCCTCGACTTTGGTGGAGGTGGAAGGAAGAATTGAATGGCTTCTGAGGACGACGATCGGCATTCGAAATGGTCAAGTACACGGGAAGCA
Source organism: Beta corolliflora (assembly GCA_947648045.1). Classification (NCBI taxonomy): domain Eukaryota; kingdom Viridiplantae; phylum Streptophyta; class Magnoliopsida; order Caryophyllales; family Amaranthaceae; genus Beta; species Beta corolliflora. The sequence continues at coordinate 257,997 of CANSZD010003080.1, read as the reverse complement.
GAACAAACTTCGAAAAGTAAAGTTTCTTCTGAAAGCTATCGTCACCTGAATGATAGTGAGAAAATTAGAAGTAAAGCTGGGAGAAGAGATTGGAAAGCAGAGGCAAGAAACAAGAAATAGGTTGCTCTCTTTTCAATAAGTGACAAGTTTTCGGGTGTCTTGAAATGGCAGTGGAATTTTTCCCACTTACATCATCTGTATTTATATATTATTAATGGTTTGAATGCAGATTTATTGCAGCAGTGAACCTATTCTGTTCAGCTGCTTTGGAACTTCCCAAATGGTGTAGGCTCTCTTCAACTCAGGTCAGTAACTGGGTTATCAGAAATACTTGAGTAAATGAACTAGAAAATTTTGAATACCAAAAGACAAGTTTGTGACTTGTACATACATTACATGCCAAAACAATCTCACCACAATTGACTTAGTGACTAGCTGTTTGTATGCTGCTTGTGTTTTGTATACCTCAGCTGATGTGCTCTTATTAATTATTCATAGTCATTTGCTAAAAGTCATTGGTTCCAAAGATGCTTTTGGCATTCCTATACATATTGAATCTCTATTTCTAGGAGTAAACTGAAAGGTTGTAATGGATATATTTCTGTGTGTTAATGTTGATGGTTGGTGAAGATGACTGATGACTGATGAGGAACTTCTATTCTTGTATAGAATGCGCAACATATGCCAATTCTAAGTAAAAAAAATCTGGCAATTATATACACCTCAGTCGGTTTGAGTCTCATGAAACCAGTCGTTTTTGGCAGGTCAAAACCCTAATTGTATCTGTGCACCTACCCAACCAATACAAACAGCAGAAGTGCAGAACATAGCTCTCAGGAGAGAAATGCATCATGATCTTTGTGTAACCTATCTTATTCTAGGACCTAAAGTCAAAACAATAGAGGCTGTGGATTCTAGGGTACAATTTCAAGTAACTTCATAACTGTTAGCCTGTTCTGGTATTGGAATGAGTGTGTGTTAGTTCAGACTATATGTAATCTTGTCTGGAAAGCAGATTAGGCAGGCTGCAAAGACAGAACATGGTAACTACCCTCGAGGGTTTTCGATCGACGAATGTGACAGTGGGAATTCCTTGATTTGTGGCGTTTTTGAGTACTTCGAATATAAGCGCAATTTGGTATAAAAAAATTCATCCTATCTTTCTTCCCTTGTTTTTCTGCTTAATTTTATTTTCCTTTGTTTCAATCCTGTATTTTCGTCGAGTTTGTTTGCTAATCTGGTTTTGAGGATCTTGTGTTGGTCTTATCTAATATTATTGGCTTGTTTGCTAAATTGGTTTTAATAAATTGGCTTCTTGAATTTCCGTTTCTTGGATTTGGAGAAGTTACTTGTCTCTTGTTATTGAATTTCATATGGCACAATGCAAACCTAGTAGCAGCATTCATTTCATGAAACATGATAGGGACGAATGAAATGGAAAGAATAGAAATATAAAACATTAATAGAAAGAGCAGACTGCAGACCAGAATTAGAAATTAAAATGCTACGCTACTGAAGCATAAGAACTTTAGATCTTACCGCAAGTGAACATTTTCACTGTCTTTTACTTCCATTTCGGCATGGTAATAATCAGCTTTAATTCCTCTTTCACGTAATTCCTTTGCAACCTATTTTCCAGAATATAAAGTGAGATATTTCACAAAACAAGATATAAGAAGATTGTCGCAGAATACTAACTATTGCAAGCAAGTAAGCAAACAGGACAGAACCTAAAGGCCCTGATGTATGTTGAGAAGTGCCAAATTGCAGAAATCACTAGATTAATTGGTATAATAATACACAAATAAAAACCATACCAGAGAGAAATTCTGTAAAAACTTTTTTCAAATATTATTTTTGTTAGAGATTAAGGTAATACTAAGAAAAAAGTTGCTCTAGATATACATAATATGAGGGAAGAAAATCCAGAGAAGTTCTACAACCAGGTAAATAACTATACTGATATATCATTTTCTATCAGTTTATTTGGTTTTTTCATCTAGGTGCAGGTATTTAATGCAAAATTATTGTATTGTCGCAGATTGTTACAAATATTAATGGTCGATTATTGATAGGATGTGATGTGACCAATAAATTTGGTAAGGAACCAAAGTCATCAGGATGTACTGATGTTTTCTCTTAGATGATAGTTGGATAGATGTTAAATGAAATTGTAGTCCGATTAAGTTTTGAAGTCTTACAACACTGCTTGTGCTGCTTGTGCTAGTAGCCTGCTAAGACCCATCACAGTCCTCCAATCCTCTACACCTACACTAGGAAGAGGCACAAGAAACAGGCAAACAAGGGAACTGAAGTAAGTAGCAGGAGCTTCATGGTAATTCCCCATTCTGAGCTTCATCGTAATTTCTTTAGGAATTTCCAATTGGAATTTTATTAGGTTGATGCTCGATTTTATTTACTTCTTAGCCCTTGTTATGATGTTCTAGCGTGTGAGAATGATGATGAGGAAGCTGTTGCAATGCTTGAAGAATCACCATCAGGTGCTTGAATATTTCAAGTCATCTATTCAAGATTTTATGCTCCGACTTTAAATTCTTTGTTAGGAATTAGATTTACAGCTTGTTGGTGTTCTAGTGAGGTGTGAATGTCAATTTTAAGAAAAAGTGCAGAAATCTGTCTGTGTAAGATTAAATGTTGCCTTGTCTGCCCTTCTATTTACAAGTTTAAATCAAGGAACCTATGCACAGAATAATCCAGGGTCCTCAGTTTGGGATTGGTTGGCTAAACGTCTTGCTTTTAACTGAAGTTTCTTCACAGTGCTTCGCTGGTTGTAGTTACCACGAATCAAACCTACTCTATGGGTTACTATCTCATAGCAAGTTGCTGCTTATTTTTTACGGTATGCACAACAACAAACGAAACAACGACCACAACAACATCAGCAACAACAGCAACAAAAACAACAACAGCAGTATAACATCGGCAACAGCATGCAGCACAACCTCAAAGAAGAGATGGTGCCCATCTACTCAATGTCACTGCTAAGAGTTGGCAGGAAATAGCCCCTCTTACTTTTTTTTAATAGGAATATCTACCATGTTTTAGTTTGATGTTGTTGAACCCTAGTTTTGATGATGACAAAGGAACAAAGATACAAACTAAGTATTGAACTAACAAGTTGTTAAGTGAATAGATTTTACAAGGTATCAATGAAAGGAGCAAAGAGAATACTAAGTCAAAGAAGAAATCAAGTTTGGATTTTGAAGACTAAGTGAAGATGCTCAAAAGATTTAGTACTGGAGAAGCATTGGAGCAAGAAGATAAAAGCAAGGCGTTTTGTTTCTAGTTCCAATGTAAAGGAACGAGTAAGAATTGGTAAGGAACTGTGGCAATTTAAAATGAGAATGAGTATTTGTTCCTTTGATAGGAAGACGAACTTAGACCTTGTCATGTTAAGTTAAATGAACTAACTATTAAAAGGAACTAGACATAGGTTGAAGCAGTACAACGGTTAATATATGACGCTTGAGTGTTTTATGCCTAGATTCTAGGAAACCGTTTTATTTAAGTAAAAATTTTATTTTAAGGAATATCTTTTTAAGGAAAAGATGTTATTTTTATTAGATAATAAAAACCCTTTTCCGGTTTTATGGAAAATATTTTTAAAGATAATATATTGATAAAAGGATTTAATTTTGGTTTTATTAATTAAAATACTTTTTAATTAAATCAGATTTTTGGTTTACTGCTTAAGTGATTGCTAAATTTAAGGAAGCAGTAAAATTTCTATAACCCACGTTTAACAGAGATCATGGAGATCATGGGTGTCAAAAAGGAACGTGTTCCTATAGTTGTGGAACATCATGTGAAAATGTTTTTACCACTAACACACATGATTTAATCCCATGTTCTAAGTAATTACTGCTATAAATACTTATGTCTAATTAAGTTCCAATTTGTGTCTGACCAAGTGAATTAGTGAGTTTAACTAAGTAAAGTGTCAGTGCCTTCATTCTCTCATAAAAGCCATTTGTACTTTGCCTTTTTACTCTAATTCCACTAAGTTTATTGATCATTTTATTTTGGTTTTGGCGTAAGGGGATTTTGAGTGAAGTCCTTAAAGAGAGAAAGCTTTGAGTGAAGCGAGTTAAAGTGAGAAAATTTCAAGTGAAGTTGAGAGGAACAGCTGTTAAGGGAACAGTTGTTCAGGAACTTGAGTTTAGAAACTCAAGGTGTGGCCCGTGAGTAGAATTAGGTTGTAATAAAGTTGTTTGGCCTAATTAGTGAAAGTGTTGAGTTTAAAATCCCTAGTGGTCGAGGTTGTTTCTTCTTGTTGGGCCCAAGAAGTTTTTCCTCGTAAAAATCCTCTGTGTTCCTTTAGCTTGTTTCTTTGTTTAAGTTTTATAATTCCGCGAAAAGTTACGTTTCTTTCTACACATACAATTCACCCCCCTCTTGTATTGTTCCTAGTGAAATAACAGATGTTGAATATTGGAATTGGTAAAAAAATTTATGTATATGTAATTATTTATGCCTCAAAAAAATGAGATTTTTGCCTCAATAAAATGAGTATTGATACTTTTTTTCCCACTACAATTGTTTTTGTATCAATTAAGAACAAAAAAATGCAAAAAAAAAAAAAATGGGTGCTTAACTGCTCCGGTTTTGATGGAAAACCGGATCAGTTAATCAAGTCAACTGATCTGGTTTTCCATCAAAACCGGATCGGTAAATGATTAACTGATCTGGTTTAGGACCGGATCAGTTAATCATTGTGAACTGTTACGAGCCCACCCGATCCGGACCAAAACCGGATCGGTAAGCCCGATTTTGACCGGATCGGATGGGCTTTTTTCCACTAGTGCAAGTATTGTGTCCAAGTATTACCAGGGATTACTAGCAAGTTGTTGCATAGGGTGGGGTGAGGGATTCACACCGATTCACTTGCAGATTGTCGCATTGGAGTGCGAATGGATGCAATCCAATTTGCCATCTGAGAACGCGCTGCTTGAAAGCTCGCCTTATTCATCCTAGACGCATTGAAATCCACAAACGCATTTGATTCCTCATCATTCTCCTCGTCTGACGTCCTGCTCAATGCAGCAACTTCAGAGATGTCATTCACATTTTTATGTTTCTTCGCATCATTCGTTTGAGGCTTCTTCACAATCTAAACAGGATTCTTCGCCTTTTGTCCACTATTTCCCTTCTTTGCTCCTTTCCCCATGGATCCAGCAATCGCTGAAGAACAAAGTCGAAAATCAATGGAACAATGAAAAATCAAAAAACTAGAGAGGAGGAATTTCTCTCTCTTGATGCCATCTCAATAGACTTTCTATTTTCGAAACGCTTTTGGGCTTAGGTCGTTTGATTGCTCTTTCTTTTGACCGGACTAATTAGGACGACGGTATGTTTCATCATTGGGTACTCGATGGGGAGACACTATTTTGTGTCTACACATTGCAGTTAAGTTGTTTTTATTTTATGAACAAAATTGGAAAAAAAAGGCAAGATGTTTATACCTTTTGCTGGTACCAGAAGGTAAACAAAATTGAGTATACGCACAGCCCACAAAAAAAAAGAAAAAAAAAAGAGAAAAAAGGCACGCATATGGCTTGTGCCAACTTCAGTTCTATGACATACATTGCAGTTAAGTTGTTTTTATTTTATGAACTAAGAGGGGCCATGCCCTTGCCCACCCCTCTTATAATAAGCCATTCACCTAATAATAATACTCATTGTTCTTTCACTTCCTTTGTTTGTATGATTCCCATTTCAACTTCTTTTTCTTTTTCTTCTAAGTGCGTGCATGGCTACGATGTACGACTTATTAACCTCTTATTATCTATTTGGTTCTAGTTTCACCTGGCAATTTCAACTTCACGGAATTAAGTAATAAGCAAATTACTAAGAGGCAATATACAATCAAGTTGGTTTTGGGCCTTTTGGCGTAGTGGACTAGTGGTTGCTCACTTCGTCTTGTAAGCAATTGATTTATGATTCAACCCTAACTTTTAAAAATCGAAAGTGATCATTGGTCAACACATTATCCTTTAGTGGAGCACCCATACAAGGGGAGTAGTTACTAATGTCCGTGTTAGATGTCTTGATATTTTAAAAAATACTGAAATTACTATTGTTTCTTTAATAATAGTATTGGAGAAAGATACTCACCATATCTATGGGCCAGATACTTGAGAGGAGGGGGGGAAGGTTGGGGGATCAAGATGAAATCCATAAAGTTTGGATGAAATCCAAATCCAAATCTTTTACTTTATTAAATGAGTGAATTGCGTCAAATCTCACATTTCAAATAAAGTCACGATTCTCAAACATACCATAAGATAATTTTGAATAATTTGAGATAACTAACCTAAATTATTAACGTATTAGATTAATTGAGTTAATTAATGGGGAAGGGAAGGTTAGGGATCAAGATGAAATCCATAAAGTTTGGATGAAAACAAAATCCAAATCTTTTACTTTATCAAATGAGTGAATTGCGTCAATTCTCATATTTCAAATAAAGTCATGATTCTCAAACATACCATAAGATAATTTTGAAAATTTTGAGATAACTAACCTAAATTATTAACCTATTAGATTAATTGAGTTAATTAATTGGGCTCGAAAATAGATTTGGAAGCAGCACTGAAAATGAAATTTTAAAATGAGTTTCGAAATGGATTTAAGAAAGAGATTTACAATGGGTGTGAGAATGAGCTTTGAAGTGAAATCAAATGATCCCATAGCGTAATTTTGTTGTTCCTTTGATCCGCATTAAGTAGACGATAACATTAGGTGGGGAATGGATACAAATCTATGGTCAATTGGTCATGTACTTTGTCATAGTTTCAAGATGTTCGATAGCTCAAGTGATTGTCCACACACCAATTCTAAATTGTCCAGCATTTGAGAGCAACGTTGATTATCATTAACCATCACATCTATGACTTGCCATTCCCACTTTTCTTCTTTCTCATTTTATTTTTCCAAATGGTGCAATTCTTCTTAAAGTGACCAGGCTTGTGTAGACACAAAATCGTGTCTCCCCATTTAGTACCCAATGATGAAACATATCGTCATCCTAATTGGTCCGGTCTAAAGGAAGAGAAATTCAACAAGCTAAGCCCAAAAGTGTTTTACGAATATAAAGTCTATTTATTAAATTAAAGCCCAATTTTAAAAGCCGAATTAATTATTCCTGATTATTATTTATGTTTCTAATAAATATTAATTATTCTTATTAATCATTCTTGATGATTACAATCCAGAAGGATATTGTGAAAATAAGAATTTTATCACTAAAGATAGTTGATTTTGGATTCAAAACGATGATATTTCATAAGAAGGAATCTTGAAACGAACGAAAACCGCTCAGATCTACGATGCGTCAAACGCACTAGGAAGCTTTGACGCAACACATAGGCAGTTTACAAAATGAAGCAACGCAAAGCAGCCAAGCGCGTGGTGATGCGTCGAGCGCATGAGCCATGCGTCCCACGCATCATCCTTGCACCTAGCGCAGGCTCTGTTTCTTATCTCTGCGTGATTTTCGGATTTCGTTTCTCCTTTAAATAGTCTCATTTTGACTAAAGTTTTTGACACGACCTTTCCACAATACACTTTCACATATACTTTCATACATACTTACATACACATTCAAACATACAATCTTATATTCAAACACATATTCAAACTTATATTCAAACACATTAAAACTCCATTGGTTTACATTCAACCTCCAATCAAGCTTCAAGGTTGTTTCTCCTATCGATTGTTACATAAGACCCAAGAGACAAAGGTATTATTACTGAGGGTGAATTCCAATTTAATTCCTTTATTACTAACAATCTATTTGTCACAATGTAAATTTTAAAGAATTCATGCTTTCTTGTATATTCTTCTCTAAATCTCCTCTTTTTATTTCTATATATTATTCAGATGCATGCCAACATGTTTAACGCTTTCATCACCGCACATGTTTATTGTTTTTAATCAAAGACTTAAATAAATGATCCAGTGCTAAATTCAGATAATTTGGAAAATTGGATTAAGTTCCCAGTAATTTGATTGCATAATAAACATGTTTTCAAAAATTAGTCTTTTGCATGTTTAATGAACCAACATAGATTAATTTACAAATTGCATGAACATATTATTTGGTTGTTTAATTCCATAAATGTAGACATGAATCATATTAAGTAGAGGTCATCAATGGGTGAATTTGATTCCTGATCATATTCATACCCTCACATCCGAACTCAATCTTTGGTTCAATAATCAATTATGGAGTCATGATGGGGAAATCTACATTGGATAAGTCTTGAAGTTGTTGTTAAGATTTTCCAATATCCAAATGGGTTTATGAGTCTTCCTTTAAAGACTTGTTGCTGACTTCTTTATTTCAAAACGTTTTTCAATAAAACCTTTACAATGACGTAGTCAAATATATGTTCATCCCACGTAGGCGATAAAACACGCATACATCTTGCCATATTCCTAACAACCTTTTTGAGTACCTCCACCATACTTAGGCTTCTTGCCATGGTTTCTTTAGTGAAATTATTAGCCCTATTCTTAAGATTAGAAGACTCATTTGACTTTCCATCCTCCACCAATGTTAACGGTGGAAGAACTAAGATTAACATCCTTTTGTCCATCTTGGACCCCGATGCCCTCTTCAATCAGAAGATGAGCACCCAATTGTTCAACATCTACATAATCTTTCTTATGTTTAAGAGAATTCTTGATGTCTTTCCAACTAACTAGGTGGCAATTTGTCAATAATAGAAGAAATGACAAAGGTCTCACCCATGCTTATGTTGTGTTGTTTAAAGCTCCCTAAGGTAGTGTTTGGAAACTTGTATTTCATTTCAAATAATGGAATTGAAATATGGAATTTAAAGTTTTTATTTCAATTCATAATCACTGTTTTGTAAAGTGGGTTTGATAGAGGAGAGAGAAATGGGGGTTGATGGAGGAGAGAGAAAAAGTATGGGTTTAGTAAAGGAGAGAGAAATAAATATTAGAAAGGAATGAGTGAAGTTGGGATATAAATACTCATGGAGTTGGATATGTATGAGGAGAGAATTTCAAATAACAAGGTAATAGCTTGAATTTCAAATTCTACTAATATAGGCTTTTGATAAGAATTTGGACAAATTCCATAATTTCAAATTACATGTCATCCAAACAATAGATTTAATCCAAATCCAGAATTTAAAATGAAATCTTGTTATCCAAACATAGCATAAGATTATTTGAATTTCATGTAGTTGCTCCATCAAAGGCCTTTAATCAACCATTATAAAACTACTACCTCTTGTCTTAGAAAGATCTTAACACTTTGCGACACATAGTTTAAGGTGTTAAGTTGTAGTGTGGTTATCAAATATTATTTTATTAAGAAAGTAAATGTGATCGGAGTTGGTGGGCTATTTTTTATTGGAGGAGAGAGAAAGTTGGATATATTTTTATTAATAATGGTAGAGTGTGGGCCAAAGGAGTGTAAAAGAAATAATATAGTAATAGTTGGACCAAGCCAAAAAATGGAAGCGTTCAAACTAATTTGGGATAAACATAAAAGGAAAGTGTTCAGACTATTTTGGGACGGAGGGAATATTAAATTTACTAACAAGAAACTTCTTGCTAGATGCATCTTCGGCCATATATTTGCTTTCTAGTTGATCCCAAAGAATCATAGCGGACTCGTAAATTGATAAATATCAAATAAAGCATCATACCGTTAAGGATGTAACCACGACATATGTAATCATCAATCTCGCATTTGATCCTCTTCCTAGTTGCTTATGTGGATTCATTTGCTACTTCCTCGGGCTTTGAAGTACTAAGGACATACGCCACAGTAATAGTTGTGAGAGGAAATGCATTTTCTTTTGCCATCTTCTAAAACCAACGCCTTTGAACTTGTCAAGTTTGTGAAAATTTGTAGACATTTCACGAATCATAGCCATCTTTGAAGAAAATTGCTTTTGGATTTTTAGAACTTTTATAGTGAACATGGGTCTGAACGATGTTCTTCTAGGCGTGATTGCACTTTTTCCGAAAGCAATATTCCGACCCTGCACTTGAGCACGGGTTGCATGGAATTTACTTTCGAGATACAAAGAAGAAATCAACAAAATTCCGACCCAATATTTTTGTTTTGGAGATGCGGTTTGAACCTCATGCCATAAACAAAAACACAAGAATTATGGGACATCAATCTCGAAAAGAGTGTGCTTCAACTCCTTGCAAAACGAAAATTAAACCAACTCCTCTATTTGTATTGATGCCTTGGCTAAGAATAAGCAAAGTTGGAATGCTCGACAGTTTCCTAGGAAATCACAATTATACTCTTCGATTAATTTTTTTACTTTTATATGCAGGAAAAAACTTTGCCCATCCAATAGATGATTCATCTATCAGAATTAGACATAATAACTAGTAAAATTTCAACCCAACTATGTTAATACTCCCTCCGTTCCAGAATAGTCTAAACACTTTCCTTTTATGTTTGTCCCAAATTAGTTTGAACACTTCCATTTTTGACATGATCCCACTATTAATATATTATTTCTTGGGCATTACTATTTACCGCCTGTATTTACTAAAAATCTCCCGTATTTTTTCCAAGATATCCCTAAACTACCCCTACATATACTCACTCTCTCACTCTCTTCCACTCACTCTCACTCAATCTCTCTCTCTCCTACTCTCACTCTCACTCTCACTCTCACTCTCACTTTCTCTCACCTGACCCCAACACCACCTCCCAACCACCACCCCAACCACCACCACCAGATCCACCACCAAGCGGCGACCACCATCACCACCGCATCAACGACGACGACAGAGCCAACACCACCGACGCCACCACCACGAGCGTGACTACCACCGCCGCCACCACCACGGCGTGACTACCACCGCCGCCACCACCACAAGACGCCGGAAAAAGCATGGGCCCAAGGAAGAAGGCGAAAGATGCTTGGGAGAATCATCATCCCAGGTCAGTTTTGTTATTTTTTCGCCGGAAAAACCCACCACCCCCGTTGTACGTAACACGTCGGAAAAAACCTTCACCTCCACCGATTTTTTTTCGTTTCCTCCACCGACGAAAACGAACTTTTTTCGTTTCCTCCACCGAGGAAACGAAACAGATCTTCGTTTCCTCGGTGGAGGAAACGAAAAGAAATCCGGTTCCATGGAAACGAACTTCTTTTCGTTTCTTCCACCGAGGAAACGAAGACTGCGTTTCGTTTCCTCGGTGGAGGAAACGAAAAAAAAGTTGGTTTCGTCGGTGGAGGAAACCAAAAAAAAAAATCGGTGGAGGTGAAGGTTTTTTTTAATTTCCGAATATTTTGTTGCATGTTTTTTTTTAATAATATTATGTTTTGTTGTAATATCAGTAATATATAAATTGTTTGATCATGTTAGTATTGATATTATCATGTTAATTAGTTATAATAATAATATTATAATTCGTAATTATATTCGCTAATGTTGATAGCATGTTATAATTTGTAATTATATTCAATAATGTATCATGTTAATATGTTATAATATTTAGTGAAATTAGCATGGCATGCGACAATTTAGTTAATATCAATTAGAATATAATATAATAACGACGAACGTGCGTAGATATTGAATTAAATAGTTTAAATTGATTAAATAGTGACTAATAAAAAAATTGATAATTAGGCTCAGTCGAGGGCTTTAGGTGGCGAGAGTGTGGGTCTTGAGGGATCTGGGCCACGACACAATCGATCTCATGGTATCAATGCATCGAGTAGGAGGGCGAGGGCATAAGAGCGGGTTAGGCCGGATCCTATTCTCGAGGATGCGCCTCATAGTCCGGGTTGGGATACCGAGGATGAGGAGGATTCGGAAAATGCATTGAGTGGTGGTCCGGAGGAAGCCACTTCCCGTGTGACTGTGAGGAAGGGTAGAGGAGGGAGGTTTGTTTCGGAATTGTCGGGTTCCGCACGTAGTCGGACTTCGAGCAGGGTCAGAGCTGCTAGTGATACTTCTTGGTTAGTTACGGAGTTTATGCCTGGGGGCCCTATTGACAGTAGCGTGATTCCTAGTTATCCGACTCACATCAGCGCACGTATCTACGATGATCCGCATACTTATGTAGTGATGATGTGTCAGAATCGTGCTAGTGTGTTTGATAGTTTGAAGAATTGGGACTTCGATCAGCAGTCGCAGCTGCGTGTACATGCGTCTTGTATTAGCCATCTCCCATTCATTATGTATTCGCACCTTGACTTCCCATTGATTTCAGCGTTTATAGAACGTTGGCAGCCCGACACGAACACGTTTCACTTGCCTTTCGGGGGAGATGACGATCATGTTACATGACGTTTGGCGGATTATACGAGTTCCTATTGATGGTCGTACGGTGAGGGGTGCTTTGTCATATGATGATTTGTATGTTCGGTTTGAGGAGCTACTCCCGGGTTACTCGGGATGAGCTATTGCGGGACCCAGCACCTAATTGGAAGAACGGTGGCGTTAGTGTTAGCGAGATCTTTGACAAATGCGGGCGTGTTGGTCGTCCCGCTGATGTGAAGATTCGCGCTTATCTGCTCATCACACTTGGATGTACGTTGTTCACTGATAAGAGTGGTACCCGGCTCTCGCCCTAGAACATTATTGAGTTGGATAACCTTGATTCAGTACATAGGTATTCATGGGGATCAGCGACTTTGGCTTTTCTATATCGTCAGCTAGGGGTGGCGACTAGGCAATCGGCCAAACAGATTGCTGGGTGTCTCACGCTTTTACAGGCTTGGATATACGAGTACTTCCCATGTTTTCGGTCTCAGAGAGATAGTTTAGCGGTGTCTGATCACGATCCCCGGGCTAAAAAGTGGGATTATCACATCGTCAGCAAGGATCCTATTCGACTCCGGTCGATGCGCGACGCTTGGACACCCTTCGGAGGCTTCGGAGGTACGCAATTTATTTAATAATTAATGTAGTCGTATATTAGTAGTACATTAAACTAATCAAATTATTTCATGTTTTCTATTTTCAGGTCATTTGGATGCCATACGGGGATGATCCGGCTAGGACGGTTCCGAGGACGTTGTATGTTGGTTGCATACGTTACCGAGATATCGTTGAGCCGTACAACCCAGATCGTGTACTACGACAGTTGGGTTATGTTCAGGTTATTCCTTCTCCGATTCCTGAACCCAACTTTGCATACAGACCGACAAACACGAAGAAGTATGAGGTTGAGTTCAACATACTAGTAGCTGATAACTGCCAAGATGTGCAATCACTAGTTCCCAAGTCAGATCGGTTGCTACTGATCGGGATTGCCAAGGAAGGACAGTGACACACGGATAAAGGCTTCCCCCTGGGCCCAGTCCAACCAAAATGACTACGACGTTGAAGATCTAAACAATAGGAAACAAGTCTTGCAAACATATCATCCAATGCGCGTCATTACACGATCCTCATCTCCAGGTAATGCGCTTTATTCTTTGCGTCAATCGATCATAGTAAATACGTACGTATACATTCCGATGAGCATCAATCTCATTTGCCATACTAGTGCGGACAAAACCCCAATGGTTTTCACCACTCAAAAAAGCATCTGCAACTGATCGAAATCCATAGTTACCGTCTGGATGGACATTCGTCCATCTAACGATGTACGGACGAAGAAGACCTCGAACATAGTTGTTCAATGGAAATCCACTAGAACCGTCATCATCCACGCTTTGCCGACCTACAACAATCAAATTATTCACTATTAATATTATAATTACATAAAGATCAATATTATAATAATCAATACATATAATTAACTAACATATTACTCGTAGAAGTTGACATGCTCATAAGCGAACCTACGAGATCTGCCTCCTCTCTTTGAAGACCCACGGGATGTGTACTCAAAACCACTCTTGTTACGCTTTGTACTTGGATGATTATTTCGTGGTCTCCCTTTGGGGTTCTCAATGACGTCGAGCTCAAAGCCGAATCACCGGGATTACGCACATGATCCTTTAAAACCCGGCTAGCTCTCCGCAAGATGGCAGGATCACTATTTTGAACCTGGTCAACTAACTCTAAGAAGTACTGAAACTCATGTACTGCCTCATATACAAAATCGGGGTTGTTAACCCCATCACCAAGGATCAAAGTAGTCTAATAAGGATGTAAGTCTCGTCGGGTACAAAATTTACTTCGCCTCCAAGCGTCTACGTATGGCGCATGCACAAGGAATGGCATGTGTGGTTCACAACGAGCAGCCGCAACGCTCATAGACCTCATTGGCCAACTCCCGCATACGTGTTTCCTCAAGCCGTAAGAGCTCTAAACAGTAATGCGAGGCTCGGCCATTTAACTTATGCAAAGCCGTATTCTTGTACAAGATCCCATGTCGACGCCGACTCTCCTCCAGGTCATTCTCCACCTTTTTCACCTGATTTTCTATCTCACTATGAGGAGTAGAAAATATGGTGTCCAATGCACTTGTACTACTAAAAACCCAAGACTTCATAACTGAGTGTGCACTTTCAACTCGGCTAGTGCACGTATTCCCAAGATGAAGAACATTGTCCGTCCATACCCGAACAAACTTCTCTTTGTACACAAGCCAAGTAGTTTCCACGTATTCGATGATTTTAGGCCACTGTATGTAAACATCTCTCGTGCATTCAACCGCCGCTAAATAACCCATCTCGGAGGTGGAGTCAATTATCCGATACCAACTTCGCTTCAAGAATCTCAGACCAGCATCGGGGTTGCCCATGATGAGATTCACTCTACTCTGCACATCTTTGTTGATATGCCATCTACATAACAAATGTGCAAGAGTTAGAAAACACTTCCCGGACCACTTTCATAAGACCCAAATCACGGTCAGTTATGAGTGTCACAGGGACAACATTCACCCCAATAAGCAACCTAAACTTGTCCAACATCCAATAGTAACTATCAGCTGTTTCGTTGGCCATCAAAGCATAACCAACCATAAATTTCTTGTTACAAGGTGTCATCCCAATGAGCTCCAGAAAAGGCATGTTATACTTGTTGGTTTTGTACGTTGCATCCATACCAACAATATGCGGATAAGTACGGAGGATATCTACCGACCGAGGGTGCACCATGAACGCCTGTGTCATTACATTTGTCTCCTCGTCTTGTGTTATCCAATGAAGGTAGCCGTGCTCTCGAGCAAGGTGGAGGAATTGTTGCATCACGTCTCTACCATCCATTGATTCCCTTCTATCTTTTTCCTTCAGGTTGTAGAAGTGTCTCATATTTGGATGATCATCGGGAAATTTCTCATTAACGGCTTTCATGATACTAGCAGGCCTAACGTGCGACTTAATCATATCGCGAGCGAAAACCTTAGCTGCCGGACTAAGGCCGCTAATGGGTCGGTGGCCCTCACGGTAATGAATAAACTCATGATTGTGCATGCCACTTATCCCTGGATCTGCTTTGATCACTCATCCTGTTCGATCAGGTAATCCAAAAACATTATCTTAACTCCCGCTCTGCATCCACATGCTTTTGTTTTTATAGCTACACGTTCTGCTACGCTAAGATCCCTACCTTCACCCCGATATCTTTCACACTGATATCTTTCACCCCCGTTACATTTCATATAAACATACTCTTGACCACTAGCCTCACATCTATGATTTGACGAAATTACCATCACAAACCTAATTTCACGTGCCCTATTTTAACCCGAAGCTTGTAATTCCTTCTTCTCAGCCCAAAGCGTTTCATTATAAAACATGTGATTATAATCTACATAATCACCCCCAAAATCCGACAAATAAACCTAAAATATTTTAACATTTACTATTTAGACAACATATAATCACTATTGACATGCAATAATCACTAATATTGACTAATTAAATCAATCAATTACTAATCGTAACTACTAATTACTTAATTAATAACAAATATTAATATTAACTAAATATTCAATAAATATCCATTAACAAAATAACAAATTTTTCCACGACTATTATTTGCTAACAACTAATTATCATAATAATTCCAATAATACGCAAACATAGTCATTTTAAACTTATAATTACACAACCTAATAGCAAATGTTCATTAACAATATTAACAGATTTTCACAACAACCATGCTAATCAGAAAATTACTATTAATTATCAAAATATTTTAAATAATGTGCGAATTAACAGGATTTTTGTGCGAATATTCAAGCACGGTAACATTTTTTTTTTTCGTTTGCTCAGTGGAGGAAACGAAACAGATCTTCGTTTCCTCCATGGAGGAAACGGAAAATTATTTCGTTACTGTGCGTTGGTGGCGGAATTTTTTTTAAAAAACTAACCACATTCCGTTCCGGTGATGCTGGCAGCGTTGACGGTTCTTCACCGGACAATGTAGTGCTCCAGTGGTGCTGTGACAGTGGTGGTCTGCGATAGTGAGGTGGGGCTCCGGTAGTGGTGGTTGTCCGCGGTGGTGGTGGTACGCAAGTGTAGCTCCGGTGATGGTGGTCCGCGGGTGGAGGTGCTCCACCGTTGGTGATGCTCGAGTGTGACTGCGGTGGTGGTGGTGCCGCCGATGGTGGTGGTGGTGGTGCCGCCTGGTGATGGTGATGGTAGTGCAAGAGGTGAGAAAGGGGTGAGAAAGTAGGGGTAGGTTGGATGAGAGGTGGGAGAGTAAGAGTGGGGTGAAAGGGGAGGGGGTATGGGGGGCATTTAAAGAAAAAAAATACGGGTTATTTTTAGTAATTACGGGCGGTAAATAGCGATTGGGTATTTCTTTTATACTCTTTTGGACCCACACTCTACGCTTTTATCGATAAAAAGTTACGCAACTTTCTCTCTTTCTAATAAAAAATGAGCAATAATAAATGCCTAACCGTTGAGACTTTTATAAACATCTAACGGCACCATGTGGCAGCACACAAGTGGGTGTAAGGGAACTTGGAGATTTCTACATGTCATGCTGTTATTTGTCCAAAAAATATTACTTTTGCAATTTTGAAACTTGTAGATCTCAAAAAATATATTTAAAAAAAAATATATATATACCAATATTCACATATTTTTATTCTCTACAAATAGACTTCCATTTTGATATAATTTCATTATATTTTTATTTTACCCTTCTCTAACTATTATTTAGATTTGTGGAAAAATCAACACAAACACTATTTGTTTATACACAAACACTATATGTTGTGTACACAAACAATATATGTTGTGTACACAAACAATATATGTTGTGTACACAACATATATTTGTTATACGCACAAAAACTATATGTTTATCATGAAATTCACATATTTTTATTCTCTACAATAAACATCCATTTTAATATAATTTTATCATATTTTTATTTTACCTTCTCTAACTATTATTCAAATATGTAGAAAAAACTATCTGATTATACACAAACACTATATGTTGTTTGTGTACACAATATATAGTGTTTGTGTATAAACAAATAGTGTTTGTGTATACACAAACAGTGTTTGTATTTTTGAGATATAAAAGTTTCAAAATTGAAAAAGTAATATTTTTTTGGACAAATAACGAGCATGACATGTGGAAAGCTCCATGTTTCCTTACACCCACTTATGTTGCCACATGGGCATTAGATGAATGAAAAATGTCCAACGGTTAGACATTTATCATTGCTTCAATAAAAAATATCTCATAAACTCCTATCACATCTATTTTTTAAATAAAATAAGATTTGATAACCACCTTCTATTTATCGCGCTTAAAATACGTGTCCCAACAAGTGTTCAGATCTTTCTGGACAGAATGTAGTAATTTTTTAATGATCTAATTTTAATGGGTGGACTACCCAATGGGGCATTTTATTCCTTAAACTTGAGCTGAAATCCAGAAATTGACAATGATTAGCATCGTTTATATAGTTTATAGTATATTCGCTACTTCGTCAAAGAAGCCTAATAGCGTATGCCAATTTCTTGATTTTTGGCTTGCGCACATGTAAACTCCACTACAACTGCATATCCTACCACACTAACTTGCGTTCATGATAAGGTAGCTTCAATAATTTAACAATCATTCAAGTATTTAAAATGTAACTTAGTCAATGCTTCTAGGAGCAAACTAAATAGAAAATACTTCTTTCGTCATATATAAACCGTAAATTGTATTATTATTTGGCCATATATAAATATGAATACTGAAAATTAAAGATCTTCCGCGAACATCGTAATGATCTAATAATTTCGCATCATAAATAGAAGTATTATTCAACTGTGGAAGAGAACTGCACAGTATCTCTCTGCTGCAAGTCTGGATCATACACTTTTTCCATTATTCTCTTCCTCCTTGGCTAAATGGCTCGAAAATCCTGAAAATCAAAGCATGATGTTTGTGTGCACTGACCACGAAACATGAGCCCCCAATGTAGAAATTTTTCGTGCTACTGCCTTTATCATCAGCATGTCCAACTTTTAAGGCCCTCTTTATTTCATCTTAGACATATTCAGTAAATATAGGATTTAATTAGTAAAAACCAGTGAAGGAAAAATCACTTTCAGTTACTAATAAATCACTAGGAAAAATGGACCAGAATAATCTAACTATTGCCCATACACTTCTAATAATACCAACTATGGGTTACAATAAAGCCTTCGTCCCAAAATGATTTGGGGTCGGCTAACATGAATCGTCATAGGAAATCGTCACCGTGACCAATGAAACAAGAAAAGAGCACGAAGTTAAAAAATAAATAAACAAGGAAGAGGGAGAAAATGAAATTATTAGAAGTAAAATAATAAGAAATTTAAAAAAAAAATAACATGGGGTAAGAAACATCCCAACTATGGTTTATTTTTGAATAATCCCAACTATTGGGTATCATCACCAAAATTACCCCAATTTCCTGCTATGGTCTATTGAGCCAGTAAAATGTATCACGTGCTTTACATGTGTATCGTTCTTGTCTATCTCCTCTCCTTTTAAACCAAAAGGACAATCTTTCTTCTCTCTCATTTGAACTTTCTTAGAATTTCATTCAGGGAAGAAAAAAACGGTTCTTTGATTTATGAACAACAAACCAACAAAGAGGCACAAGAGGTAGGGGCAACGATCAAACAACAGCCACCAGCAAAAGAACAATAGTAGTGGCAGTCTGGCAGTAGAAGAAAGAACAAAGGAGTACCAAGTTGTGGCTTTGAGCCACTGTACGGCAGCACCCAGGACGGAGGAAAGAGAGGCGGAGCATAAAAGCCAGCTCGCCGGTGTGCAGGCTTACGGTGGGAAACCTCATGTGCCATTTACAGTCAACCAAAAACGCTAGCCTTAGCAAGCCTAATGCACTAGTTTAGGGCGGCAATTCAGATGAAACAGAGGAGAAATAAGGGAAATATAGTACACAATAAAGTAGCAACGTAGGAAGAAGAGCAGTAGCGGTGGCTATGACGAATTTCCAGCAAGCATAAGTCAGCGGAACTGGAAGCCCACCAGCCCCCTTGCCCTTGGAGTTTCTCGAAAACGAAAACAGAGGAGAGAGAGTGGGATTAAGTGAAAGGAAATTGATGCTCCTCTAATGAAGAATGTAGAAATCAGCAAGGGAGTTTTATTGATTTTGGATGATTAACCATATTGAAGCAATTATGCGGCCATTTACAGAAGCCATGAAGAAGAAGAAAAATTAAGATTTGATTTGGCTTTTGAAGAACGGGAAAGAGGAGAGAGAAAAGCACAAAGATTTTTTCAAAAAGAATTTGAGCACAAGAATACTTGACTCAAATCACACTTGATTCAACAAATTCCAAAATTAACCAGATGTATACGTCGTAAGTCATGTTGGGGTATTTTTGGTAGTGGCACCTAATAGTTGGGATTATTAAAATTGGATGAGCAATAGCTGGAATTATTATGGTCCAGTTTTCCAAATCATTCACACTTTGTTTGGATACGAATATATAGGGAAAAGAAGGGAGGGAAAAGAAGAAAGGGAGGGAGGGGGGAGGGGGGGTGGAGCTTCATTTTCTCTCTAAAATTTCTCCAGTTTAGGTGATCCATAAAATCATATAAAAGCCTATAAACCAATATCCTTGACAATATTGCAGTAATAACAATAACCTTATGACGGTAGTCACTAAGACTCAACAT
Organism: Beta corolliflora; assembly: GCA_947648045.1. Lineage (NCBI taxonomy): Eukaryota > Viridiplantae > Streptophyta > Magnoliopsida > Caryophyllales > Amaranthaceae > Beta > Beta corolliflora. Next base: position 237,906 of record CANSZD010003080.1, on the reverse strand, counting down.
CAGTCCATTGAAGAAAGAGTTTACAGAAAGAGAGAAATTTGCATTGACATTAAATAAAACACTTGAAAGGCAACATAGTTTTCATAATTAAACCACCAAAAAGTGGACAATATGGACTTGAGTTTAAAAGAGAGATAAATAATGCCAAACCTGACACTGCTTCAGCAACAATTGGTTCATGTTACTGTTGCTGAGGTTATTGTATGTTCTTAACGCTCCTGAACCTTTGAATGAGCTCTAAAACCTTCAATTTTCACCAGCTGCTAATTCCTCAGTCGTCTCTGGTAGTATATAAAGATCTGAAATTAAAAGATCTAAAATTAATATGATCTGGTACAAGTTATAATATTGAACTGACAACAACAATATCAAAGCCTTAATCCCAAAAGGTTTAAAGCAATAAAAAAGAAAAAAATTAGCACATTCAATACCCTGTGCAATCATGCTTACATTGTCATTTGCCATCAGCCAACATGCAGAATTTTTAACTGCCCATAAACACAGCAAGTGAAGGGGTGATTCTGATACCCCCAAACATCAAATTCCTAACTATGGTATATAGTCACTAATAAATAGAGATATGTAATCTAAACTCTTCCAATTAAGAAAAAATATCGAGAAAAAAAATCTCCTTGCAAAACCGAAATCCTCAAAATATCAGTAATCCCGACGACAGTGAAGTATCAAGTATGAACAAGTGAAAATGCTCAATTTTATTCTCATGAAACTCGCAATTGCTTTGGATACCGGTCGATGAGCTGCAATCTCATACATACAGCAACCTGATAAACATAGGAGAAATCAAGCCATACTTTATACAGCAAAGAATCCACGTAATAAGGGCCAAAAACAAAAGACAAATGTAAATAAGGACCAAATATCAGATTTAAATCAACAAGATGTGTCTGCGAGAAGTCTAAGACACATGTATTTTGGTGTTCCAACCACCTAAAGCACAAATAAGACTAAAATTAGCTTCAATCCATGTCACTTCGTGGGCGCAACGAATTCAAGAAAAGTCAATATCTGATATTAGCTATTTACTAAGTTAAGAACAAATAGTTATCAACTCAACGATTCTCAGAGACCAAAAGGAAGAGGAGACATAAAAACCTGTTTGGCCGTTTGGTGAGGCTTCGGATGAGAGAGAAAGGATTTCGGTAACACACAAAAACATCTGCATAACACAGCCACACAGGCTCACAGATATAAGCTTTAAAAAAAATCTGCCACTACATTTGGCCATATAAGGACAGATGTGTGTATCATAGAGTTTCATGAATAAGTTTCATGACCAAGACATTAACATAGCAAAAAGAAGCACCAGAGAACCTTAGGCCTTGTTCTTTTGAGCTGGATTGAACTGTAGTGAGCTGAAAAGAATAGGGCTCAAAAGAACAGGGCCATATACTTCTTCAATGCATAAGTGGAAGTTTTGAGTAGAAATCTTCAAAGTTAAAAGCAAAAGGCTCGTCTAGAAATATATCTAGACCAATTGCTAATTTTACTATCGAAACAGCGTACTAGAATCTGTCAACAATAATGGAAATTTTCCCACAATATTAACTTGTCAAGCTTAGTTTCAGGCATTATGTAATGCATGGTAAATCAAGCAAACAAATGAAACTGTAGGAACAATAACATAATCTGACTTCCATTAGAACTTTTGTCATATTTTGGTACATTAGTTATGCAAGACCAACTACACTAGAGGGAGACAGTGCGCCTATAGAGTACTTCATCTTCACTTTCATCTTCTTCCTCTGATATATTGTAACTTCCTGGTAGTTCAAACTTCCCACCCATGTTAAATGTGGGGCCAGAACTCTCAGCTTCAAAATCATCACCCTGAAGTCTTTCTTCAAACCTCTTATCACTACAGTTGAGAAACGATGGCAAGGAAGACCTGATCCCTTTACTTTGCAGTTTCTGATATCTAGGTTTAATCCGCGATTCCAAGCTGTAAGTAAAATATTCTGGAAATTCCACTAGCTCTCTCATAGGACGACCCATTTCACTCTTGAAGAAATAATAACTATTCTTCATGATTGCAACATGCACAACCACTAGTTGTGGGCATCTCACGACCATCCTAGAAACATCTTCAGCTGGTATTCCCCGTGCTAAAAGAAACTCAACAGGTTTCATAACCACATGCTGACTAAGGCTGACTATCTGCGGCATTCTCTCAACAATTCGTGCAAAACCTTCTGGATCAATCTTGAGCTTCAAATTGAAAAAGTACTGCTGGGTAGACATTTTTGCCTTCAGAGGTAGCCCAAGAATCTGAGGGTATTGTGCTATAATTGAAGGAATTACTTCTTTACTAATTCCAAAGCTGATCAAACATTCTACATTTGGTGACAGACTTGCTTCTAAATCATAACCAATTACATATGGTCGCTTCTCAAACATTCGTGCCAATATCTTCTTCGGCAATCCCAGTGAAACCAAGTACTCAACAAGTGGTTTAATCATAGTGCCTACTCTCATCCCCAAAAGATATGGATATTGTGTCACCATTGGGCCAATATCTCTAGGGTTCACCCCAATACTTACAAGGTATGCCACCGATGTACTCATTGTACCCTCAAGCTTAAAGCCCAATAATTCAGGATACTTTTGCAGCACATATCCAATATCTTCTTTCTCAACATCAAGGCCACGAAGAAACTTGACTACCGGGACAAGCTCAACCACCACACTGGCATGTAAAACTTGTGGGTAATTCTTCACAAACTCTCCTAGTTTTGATCTGGGCAACCCAATCTTTTCCAAATACCCTAATACAGGGATCATATTCTTGCGAACGCTACAACCGAGTATCAATGGGTACTCATTAAAATCGTCGATACTCAACCCTAGTTTCTGCAAAAACTCCACTCTCTCCCTCATAACTTCAACAGTGGAGGGCAATTCAATGTCTTCTAATTCATCAGTAATTATCCCCAAAGTCTTCAAATAATCACATATTATCACTTTCGACACCAGCCGTTCTTTTCGACCTTGGACGACCCCCCAAGTAACCGATGGCATTTCATATTCAGAAAATTTATTCGATTGCGTTGAAAATGAATGCAAACAATAAACCCCATAAACCCTAGAGTCCAAAATTGGGGATTTATAGAACTGGGTATTTCTGGGAAGGGGAAATTTCGCATTATTGAAGGATTTCAGCCAGTGGCGTACCCAAGGAACCCCCAAAATCTGGATTTCTTTTAGCATACTAGTGAATAAAACTTTTTTTAAAAAGAAATTCTGAATTCTTACTCAAAAATTAAATCTTAAAACTTACAATAGTGATGTTAGTCCTAAACAAACCTTCAATTGTTGGAATTTGTTGAAAAAATACTTCAATTTCTTTCCTCTCACTCTTCTTATCTGCGAAAAGTAACTTCAAATGATGCTGGCAATACGAAATTGAACTATTTAGATAGAAAAGGAAACTGGAATGAGTGGAATGAATATAAATGTAGACTGTAATCTGATGGAATTTCTTTCCTTGTAATAGCAGGGGAGGGTCAGCGCAAATTCTACGGGTTGGAATTTGGAGAATTAGGGTTACAAACTTTTCTTTTCTATGTTTCTTTGAATTTTTTCTCTACATATTGCTAAACTATGAAATATTTCCCACTTTACTTCACCGTCAAAGTAGATTAGATTAGGAATATTCTTTTTATATTTGCGCTTTAGTGAAAAAAGCAAAACTAAAATCATTTGTAATCAAGCAAACCCCTCTATCAAACAATATTTGTAAAAGCTAAAATTACCAAAACTAGTGTAGTGGCAAGTTAGGGTTAATCCTCAAGGAATGGTGCTTTGTGTATCTAGTTCTCGTATGTATAAGCTAATCAGGAAGCAAGTTTGGGTTAAAATTATCTCTATTACTTGTCTTATACGAAATAGGGAAAGTGTTAGGGGATTTCGGATCAAACACCTAATATAAGCTAAGCAATTGGAAAGATGCGAATGCAAAAACAACTATTAAGTAACGACTAAATGCAATAAAAGCTCAACAAATCATGAAGACGCTCCTAATTTATAAACTTAGTTCGTTCTCACTACAATCTAGCAATCAAGATCATGAATGCCAAACGAAATGCGAGTGATACAAATCATGCACATATATTCTCATGCCATACATGACTTACACTCCATGAATATGCAATCACTAGATTGATCACTTCTAAAACATGCACAATCATAAAAAATCTATTGTTTAATTAATCAATTTAATCACAAGATCGAAGTTACTTCATCCTCAAGTTTCTTCAATCACTCAACTTAGGGGCTTCACCTTAACCCTAGATGAAATCTACTCACTAGTCATCATTAAACTAGATTGAACAAGTTCAAAAGAAAGCAAAAACAAATCAAAATTCATGATCAACCAAATAAACAAAGCATTCAAGAGGATTTCACTATTTGATAAAAAAAACAAAAGAAAATGAAGAATAAATGAAGAACATGTAATCTAATTCTATTAAGCTAGAGATTTAAGCTACTAATTAGAGAAAACAAGAGAAATCAACAATAAAATGGAAAGATCTTACTTCAATAGATGAGAATTCAATGTTCTACAAGCTAGATTGTAAGTTTCTTATTCTTCAAGTCACTCTAAGAACCTCTCTAATCTCTCTAATTTAATTTCTGAAATGAAGTGTAAAAATCCTCTTTAAAACCTTCTCCACACACACACATATATATATATATATATATATATATATATATATATATATAACTAATTAAATGAAAGAAATATAAAATAAAACACAAGTAAATCCACATGCGCGAGAAATGTTGGCTATGAGTACAACTGCGAGCGCAATCAACTTCTAGCTGCGGGTGCAACACCTTAATTGCGGGCGCAATCCTTTTCAAGTTGTAGGCGCAGTTCTCTTCAAGTTGCTGGCTGAGCGTGACATAAATCCCTACATAGATTCGTTGCAGGCTGGGGGTGCAATCAACGTGTGGGATGTGGGCACAGTCTTAACTTCTTTGCATGCGTAGTCTTTGCATTAGTGAAGCTATGATGTAGCGCGTTGTTGGACAAGAGTTGTGTGTGAGTTAAAAGGGTGCAGATGAGGCATTATTGGAGTTGAGAAGTTGTAGTGGAGGTTGTGCACTATCAAACTTTCGCACTTCAAATCCCATAAACACATAGGATAAAGCACGAGGGAGGAAAACGAGACAAATAAAATAAGATGAAAAAAAATAATAAAACTAAGAATAACAAAAAAGGAATAAAAATAAAGAGAATAAATGAAAATATATAAACTACGACATAATCTAAAAACTAACCCCTAAAAGTGACATAAATGTCTTTTTTCAAACTCCCCCAAGCTAAGCTTTTGCTCGTCCTTGAGCCAAATAAGATGAAACACAAGAGAGGGAGAGAATTTATTTTAGCAAAGTAAAAAGAAAATAGATGAGAATATACACTTAGTCACATTCGTAGAAATCAGGGTTGATTATAGCATAAACAACAAGCCATTTGAACCTCAAAGTCGTCAATGAGGACGAGTATGCTCTCGTAAGGGTTTCCGAAGAGATTAACCCATAACTCTTAGGGGAGGGAGAAAGAAGAAAGAAACCCAAGGCAAGAGTAGAATAACACAAAAAATCAAAGTAAATATTCACATAAAACCAAAACAATGTGACGAACCAATTGTTGGGGGGGGGTACAAGCCAAATAAATTTCACACCCTCCTACACCAAGTCGAGAAGAACTAAGAAAGTCTACAACACCGATTACCAAGTGTTAATGAAAGAGTACACTATACTGAAGTGAGAAATCAAAACATGCACCACATCCACCTTCATTCTCAACCAATAAACCACACCCCCTTTAAATAGTTTCAAATACAACCCCTACCTAGTTTCTCTGGACTCCTTGAGGGAGTCTTAAAAGTAAACAATCAAGGGCAAGAGAAGGATCAATTGACATCTTGGCACAACTTGGTCGCTCAATGCTCCTCATCTCCCGCCACCGACATTAGACTCAACCCTCTGGGGTCTGGAGGAGTTTTATTTAGGTTATAATGACTGGCTAGAGACAAGGTGTAGAAGAATTTGGCTATTTGTTGTTATACTTAATTGCGAAGTTTGGCCAAAACTCTCAATTTGATTTTTCATAAATCTCCCACAAAAAAAGCAACATATCATCATAATGGGGACACCTCGAAGCTTAGCTTATTCAATTAAATAAGACTACGTCTTATTGGATTTTCATTTTTCTTTCACTCTCTTTTATTTTTTATTTTTTTCCTTTTTCACCCTTTTTTTCTTTGTTTTTTTTTCTCTCCCTTTCTTTTGATTTTCTTGCTACATTTGCACAAATACAACACAATCTTTGTAGGTGTATTTTTATTGCCTACGCGGGATGATCGCAAATTTGACTACCTCATTGTAAAGGTTTTAGTTATGAAATTCATTTTGAAAATAAGTCGCCAACAAATATTTAGAGGAATACTCATAAGCCTAGTTCGATTTCGTAAAATCATACGGACAACTTGGGGACTTATCCAATGTAGATTTCTTATCATAACTTCATAATTGGTCAATGAACCAAAGATAGAGTTTGGGGGTGAGGGTACGAAAATGATCAGGTTTCAAATTCGCCCATTGTAGCCTTTTCTTAATACGATTCATGTTCTAGTTTTATGCAAATAAATAATCAGGCAATATGTCCATGCATTCTAAAAATTAATCTATGTTGGTTCATTAAACACAAAAGAATATTTTTTTTTATGATATGTCATTTACGCAATCAAAATTACTAGGAACCTAACAGATTGTTCAAATTATCTACCTTTATTACTGGAACATTTATTTAGGTCCTTGATTAACAAATATAAACATATGAATGATGATGAAAGCATTAACATATAAGAATACATATGAATAATATATAATAAAAATATAAAGAAAAAGATTAGAGATGTAGAATATACAAGACCATGAATTTCTTTAAGATCTATATCATGAAAAGTTTGTTAGTAACTTCAAGAAATGAAATAGGAATCGTAAGATTATGGACCCTCAAAAATTATACCTTTGTCGTCTGGGTCTTGTATAACGATCCGTACGAGGAACAATCTTGAAGCATGAATAGAGATTTGAATGGAAATATGTCACTAGTGGAAAAAAGCCCAACCGATCTAGTCAATTTGGGCTTAGCTGATCCGAAATTGATCCGGATCAGTCGGGCTCGGAGAAGTTGATAAAAGTCAATTGATCCGGTTGAAAACTGGATTAGTTACCCATTAACTGATCCGGTTTTCACCAAAAACTAGATCAGAATTTAGTTAACTGGTCCAATTTTTGGTTGAAAATCGGATTAGTTTTGCTCAATATAAAATTAAAAAAAACTAGCATTCTCAACAGGTAATTCACCAAAAACGAACAGTTACAAGCAAATTCCAGCCACTCAATTAATTAGTCATGAAATTTCTCGTACCAATAAATTCTAGCCACTAAAAAAATGAAATTGAAATATGAATAATAAAATAATAATAATAATAATAAAATAAACGAAATAAAAAAAGGTAAAAAAAAACAATTAAGCTTACAATATAAATTACGAAAATAAAATGTTGAAGATGTTATGAAATAAGAACCCTAGATCTAATTATGAAAATAAAAGAAAAAAAAATGAAAAAAAGTACGAAAAATTACAAGATAAAATAAGAACCCTAGATCTAATTACGAAAATAAAATGAAAAAAATACGAAAAAATTACAATATAAATTACATGATAAAATAAGAAATCTAGATCTAATTACGAAAATGAAAATAATTTAGAACGAAAATCAGAAGAGAAAAAATAAAAAACACATGAATCTCGAACCCTAGATCTAATTTCTGACACCAACCTCGGAAATCTTGAGAAATTTCTTGCACCAAGTTTAATACTTGCGGTGGTGATGGTGAAGAGAATGACTATGCGAGTGTGAGGGAAGGGGAGCGTTGGTTTTGTCTTTCTTCTTCATTGTTGTTGGCGAGGGTTTCGCATTTCTTCATTGTTATCGGCAGTGGCGTGGCATCGCGGTGGTTTATGTTCAGAGGGATGGAAGAGGAAGGTGGGTGGTGGCGTAGCGTCGCAATTAGGGTTAGAGGGTGAGAGGAGAGGGTGAGGAGGGTTTGGCGGATTAGGGTTGACTGAGAGGGTGGGGTGTTTGGTGGATAAATATGAGAGGAAAAGAGGAAAGAGGGAAGAGGGAAAGTGGGTTAGGGTTATGGGTTAGGAGGGAAATGAGAGAGGAGAGAAAGTGAAGATGCGTGAGGCTGGGAGGTAAATGAGGGAATTGGGCTCAAATGGGAGAGGGTCATCTTTTATAAGTTGGGCTAGGCCAACTGATCCGGCCACTAAGCCCCACAAGATTAGGTGAGAGGGAGAGAGGAGAGAGGAGAGAATGGGATGCAAATCGGCCAGACTAAATGTCAGCTAATCCGATCAGGGAGCCAACCAGATAAGTTGACTTTAACCGATCCGGTTTTTAGAAAAAGCGGATTGCTATCAGAGATAGTGTAGATGATTCCCGAGTCACGCAATTTCATAATCTCTTTTTATACAACCTCTTTGAGGTTGGGATTGAGTCTTCTTTGATGCTCAATGGAAGAGGCATTAATGTCGGTGAGATGGATACGATGCACAACAAGAAAAGGGCTTATCCCCTTAAGGTCATCAATCGAGCACCTAATGACATCTTTATATTTTTGCAGTATCTCAATCAATTTTGATATAGAGATGTCATCAAGACTCGAGTTGACAATAACATGATAAGTACATGCATCATTAAAAAACATACTTAAGAGAGGAGGGAAGGGGTTTGAAATCTACCTTGAGAGGAGGCTTAGATCTCTTTTCTTTATTAGTGGATGTAGCAAGAACCTCAAATGTTTCTTCATGTGTCTCCTCAATGATAGTGCTGTCAAGAAGCATGGAGAATTCTTTCACCTCTTCCATATCTAAGCTCGGGGCATCGGTAATAGAAGCATATAACTCATCCCCGGTGTGAACCACTCACTCAAAATCTTCCCTCTCACTCTCTACTATATTGACCCGATAAATTCTCTCTATCATGGGTTTCTTCAAAGTTTTAGAGAACTTAAACACAACCCTCTCATTGGCTACCTTAACCGTGATTGTATCATTTTTACAGTATATCACGGCACCCAATGTCTTAAGAGCTTCTCTTCTAAGAATGAGAGGAGTCTCCAGATCTTCCTCCATATCCATCACCACAAAATCACATGGCACAAACACATGCCCAACTTGTACTGGCACATCCTCCAACTCATCATGTGGCACTTTCACAGTTCGATTCGCCAATTGAATAGTCTTTTGCGTAGGATGAAGAGGAAAGTTAAGGTGCTTAGCTATGGATAGAGGCATCAAACTCACACTTGCTCCTAAATCGACCAATGCACTCTTAGGCTCCAAGTCACCTATCTTCACCGGCAGGGTGAAGCTTCTGGAGTCTCTTTGCTTCTTGGGCATAGCACGTTGCACTAGAGCACTTACTTGGTATGGCAAAGTGACGAGCTCATCTTCTAGCTTCCTTTTGTTGGAGAGGATTTCCTTCAAAAACTTAGCATAAGCCGGCATTTGAGACATAGCCTCAAGAAAAGGAATATTGATTTCAAGGCCTTTCATCACATTGAGAAACTTGGAGAACTTATCACTCAATTTTCTCTCCACCAACCTTTGATGTTATGGAACCGGTGGCACATAGGTCTTATTAGTTGGTGGAGATGATGGCAATGGAGCTTTATCACCAGCTTGAACGTGTGTCCCTTTCTTCTCCACATTCTTTCCTTCTTTCTCAATCTCCTCAACTTCAACTTCTTTCTCAACTTCATCAACTTCAACGTCCTTCTCTACCTCCTCAATTTCATTTTCTTCACTCTCATTGGGCATCTTGGGACCCTCATAACTTGTTCCCGACCTCAAATGGATAACTTTGGCTTGGTGAAGGTTGGGGTTAGGAATGGGTTGGCCCGGAAGTTGATTTGTAGGGGTAGAGGGGTTTTTCTTAGCTACTTGGGAAATTTAGGTTTCAAGCATTTTGTTACGGGCTTGCAGCTCTTGAAACCTTTGCTCATGGCTTTGGAGAATTTGGTTCATGGTTTGGAGTTGTTGGAGAATTTGGAGAGAGGTTGGCTCGGGAGATGGAGTCGATTCAGGATTTTGTTTGTGGAATGGAGGATTAGGAGGAGCCTTTTGGAAATTACCTCTTTGGTGTGGAGTTTGCTAGACATTGGACCATTGTGAGGATGAACCACCTTGGTTGTAGCTTTGGTTATACCCTTGAACATACCCTTGGTTTTGAGCTTGGTTGTACCCTTGTTGAGGTTGGTTAAAGCCTTGATTGTAGCCTTGTTGAGTTTGTTTCCAACCTCCTTGTTGATTGCTTCTATACCCCTGATTTCCTTGATAACCATCTCCTCTTAAATTTATCGCCGCTACATGCTCCGAATCTGTACCTCCACAATAAGAAGTATCATGGTTAGTACCTCCATAAATATCACAAGAAAAAGAACTCACCTGTGATGGATTAGATGATGCGAGGTTAATCTTGGAGAGCTTCTTGGCAAGCTGGTCCATCTTTGCTTGGATTTGATCCATGGGATCCAATTCAAACTTACCATCCATGGGATCCAATTCAAACTTACCACTCTTCTTAGATTGAGCACCTCTTCTTCTTCCACCCCATGAGTAGTTCTTAATCACTTCTTCAATTGTGAACTCAAGTTGGTCTTGCGGGATCTCTGAAAGTTGACCTCCCGCTCCGGCAACAAGGTTGGCACATGACATAGGATCAAGGCCATCATAGAAGAATTGCATGAGTAGATTATTGTTGAACTCATGGTGAGGGCATGAATGGATCATCTCCTTGAACCTTTCCCAAGCTTCCGCAAGTGTCTCATCGTTCTCTTGCTCAAATGAGGAGATTTTCCTCCTTATGTCTGTTGTTTTCCACTCTGGAAAATATTTCTTCAGAAAAGCCAATGTTACTTCCTCCCAAGTAGTAAGGAAATTATCTTGAGCCATGTTTTTCTTTTCCGGTAAGAGAATACCGGAACAGATGCATCTTAATGTAGTATGGAGAGACGTCATTTGTTGTTATCATGGAACAGATCTCAAGAAACCTATCAAGATGGTCAAGAGGATCTTCATATGACCCCCCACAAAATTGTTTCGGTTTCACCATCTGAGTGTATTCAGGATGAATGCCGAAATTAGTAGTAGTGGTGGGGAGTTGAATACTACCTTATAGAATATAGGAACCCAGATTTCCGAAATCCCTAAAGAGTTGTGCATTTGCTTCACCATATCTAATTCAACTTCACTTGTTGTACTTGAGAGTGGTGATGATGGTTCGGAACCCAAAGACAATTGTTCCAAATTTCTCTGAAGCTTTCGCAAGGTACGGTCGATTTCTGGATCTAGAGGCAAAGTGGGTGAATTGTGAGCTCTTCTTCTCATGTAACACAACAAAGATAAGCAGAGGATTAGCAAATAACAACCACAATTAAAAATACGGTTTTTTCACCATATACCCCCGACAAATTGAAAAATTCACTATATACCCTTGATACGCTCAAGTTATACGATGTTTTTGTGGTATTTTGGGTGCACTTTGCTAAGGGTTTGATTGTAATTGTTAACATTCGTGTTTCATTTAGCCCTTAGCGGAAGTTCGGAGCTTGGCGAGATAATTTGTGTTAACGTTTATGTTCCGAGCTTTTTTGGTAAAATGGGTTTGAGCGTTATACCATGGAAGTGTTCGAGAGGTTGAAGGGATGGACTTCCTAGGTGTAGCTCAACAACATTGTGCCTTCTCACCTACAACAACCAAACTCCACCGCACCAAGCAGCACACAACCAACACACCAAGCATCGCAAGCCAGCAGCATCGCCATCAAGCAGCACCGCAAGCTCGCACAGTCATCGCTCGAAGCCATCGCCAGCCTGCCCGGCCGGCGCACGCCAAGATCGTCGCGACTCGCGAAGGAGCTCGCGACTCGCGAGCCCTGCCTTCGCGACTCGCGAGGTACTTCGCGGCTCGCGACCAGCCTTTGCCCAGCAATTGTGCGGTTTGGCAGTGCGATCTTCGCGACTCGCGATCAGTGGCGCGACTCGCGATCGTTAAGCTTGGGGCCACGATTTTGTGCGAGGTTTTAAAGCTCCTAAAACCTAACTTTTGAGGGGAGATGAAGAGAAGTGCGAAGAGGAGAGCTGAAATGTAGACCTTGGAGTGGCTAGCTTGAGGGGAGAGCTCCTCTCCTCATCCTTCCTTCTTCATGATTCTCTTTTCATCTTTCCATCTTCGTTCCTCTTTGTTCTTCATTTCCATTTCTTTGTTTTTCATTTCCTAGTTTTAGTTTTCATTTTCTAGTTTAGTTTTTAGAGATTTCAATTATGGAATTGGCTATTGCTATGCCGATTGTAGCTTGAACCGTTCTTGAACGAGATTAATATGAAGCTTCAAGCATTATTGTGAGATCTTTCCTCTCTATTTAGTTTCTTTGATTATGGTTTAATTTCTATGCTTGCTTTCCATGATTATTGCATAATTATGCTAGGAACGTTACTAGTTTGATTGTGTAATTAATCTAATGCTAGATTTAAGAATAGAATCAGATTGTTTTATTCTTTTATCAATTGGTAGCAAACTAGGGAGTAATTTAGAATGCTGATCATCTTGGTTATTTCTTAGGGAAATTGAATCAACTGTTGAATGTTTATCGCGTGTATGACATTAGCAGGTCTATTGGTTCTCTGTGTTTATTGCTGCTATTGGATTGAACTTAGACGCAGATCGGACTAGGTTATCCTTTAGTTAGGGTTTTATAGTCACGCTGATCGTGCTATTCAACTAAGAATAAGGAGAACACGAGATTAATTCTCGACAATAGATAATTATGGAAATAATTAGAGTGGAGGTTCGAGGATCGATAATGAATTGAAGTGGATGTTAATCGGATTCAAGATCTTTCCAAATTGATTTCTCATTTTGTTTATATGCTAGTTAGTTTTAGTTTGTTTATTTTCAACCCGAAACCCCCCTTTGTAATTATTATTAGGTTTCTCGGCCCTTAGCTTAATCGAGGTTTCGAATCACACTGAATATAAACTCGTCCTTGTTTCCCTGTGGATACGACCCCTACTTCCACTATACTACCTTAGTGTAGAAGAGAGTAGGAGAAATTTTCTCTTTGGCCGGGTGCGGTGCACGACGACGACACATCCGCGCCCGCCCAACCCTCAATGTTTCAAATATTCACCATATACCCCTGAGTTTTGGAAAACGTTCACCATATACCCTTTTGCTAACTGCCGTTGACTCACCGTTAGCTTTATTTACGATTTTGCCACCATTAACCACTAACCCTAAAATCCTAATACCCTAAACCTAATTATAACCCTAATTATAACCCTAATCCTAAACCCTAACCCATCCTCCCCTCCCCCAAACCCTAACCCACCCGGCCCACCACCCCTCCCCTCCCCCCCCCACCCCACCCCCCTCCTCTCCCCCCCCTCCACTCCACCCACCACCGCAGCCCTCCCCCACCCCCATCCACTCCATCGTTGCTGCCCGGTCCCCATCTGCCCTTCCCCTTCCCCTTCCCCTTCCCCGTCGATTCCACCTTCCCCTTCCCCAGTCGATCTCCCCCCTCCCCGTCCCCCTTCCCCGTCGAACAACCGGGCGTAGATCTCCCCCTCCCCCTCCCCCTCCCCTTCCCCGTCGAATTCCCCGGCACAAGAGAGAAAGAAGGGCGCGAAAGAACCATGCCCGTCGAATTACCCGGCAAGAGAGAGAAGGGCGCGAAAGAACCACCGAGGAATGCCTGGTGAAAGCAAGTGAGTGGAGGGGGAGGGAGAGATCTCTACGGCCAGTGAATTCAACGGGGAAGGGGGAGGGGTAGATCTACGGCCAGTGTTCGACGGGGAAGGGGGAGGGGGGGAGGGGAGATCTATGGCCACTGTTCGACGAAAGGGGGAGAGGGAGGGGGAGATCGACGGGGAAGGGGAATGGGGAGATCGACGGGGAAGGGAGAAATCGACGGGCAGTGGGGACGGGCAGCGGCGGTGGAGGGGGGGGGTGGGGGGGGGGCTGGGGTGGGGTGGAGGGGAGGGGAGGGGAGGGGGGGGGGGGCTGGGGTGGGGTGGAGGGGGGGGGAGGGGTGGTGGGCTGGGTGGGTTAGGGTTTAGGGGAGGGGAGGATGGGTTAGGGTTTGGGTAGGATAAGAATTAGGGTTAGTATTAGGATTAGAATTAGGGATTAGGGGTTAATGATGGCAATATTGTAAATAACATTAACGGCAACCTAACGTCCAACCTAACATCCGTTAGAAAAAGGGTGTTTGGTGAACATTTTCGGAAACTTAGGGGTATATGGTGAATTACTGAAACACTGAGAGTATATGGTGAATTTCTTGATTTGTCAGGGGTATATGGTGAAATAACCGTTAAAAATAAAATAATAGAAAAAGCAACTAAGCAATACTAGACTTAAGTAAACTTCAATCAATAGCACATGCTCCCCGGCAACGACGCCATTTTGATAAGACGTTTTTAGTGTGTCGTTAAGGCACCAAAAATTATTTTTCAAACAATATTTATAACACCTAACAAGCAATTACTAAGAACATAGTAAAGGCAAGTCAAGGGTCTATCCACAGGGAAATTGGGATTAACCAAAGTCTAACAAGTTTAAATTACCTAATTGAAAGGTTTTTTTGGGGGTTTTTAGAAAGGTTTTGTGACAACTAACAACTAACTAATGTCAAACGAACTAACAAATAAACTCACAAACTCCCCGGCAACGGCGCCATTTTGATAAGAGGTATTTAGTTTGTCGTTAAGGCACCAAAATTTTTTTTTCAAACAATATTTATAACACCTAACAAGCAATTACTAAGAACATAGTAAAGGCAAGTCAAGAGTCGATCCACAGGGATATTGGGATTAACCAAAGTCTAACAAGTTTAAATTACCTAATTGAAAGGTTTTTTTAAGGGTTTTAGAAAGGTTTTGTGACAACTAACAACTAACTAATGTCAAACGAACTAACAAATAAAATAAGGGATTAAAATATCAATGAGAAAACACTAGAGTTAAGGCTACTAGTATGAATCAAAAGGAACAACGATCATTAATGACATTGTGATTCAAAGGTGATAATTATGCAAGGTTTAGTTTTCCTCTAAAATACTCGAGTCCTCTCTCGAATGGTCCTCAAGAATAATTGCTTAATCAATCAACTAAATCCTCTCCCGAATGGTTTTTAGTTAATCGATTAAGAGATCCAATAAGTACGAAAAACCCCTAATAAAAGGATCCCCTTAATTTATACCCAATATCTTGTCCTAGAAATTAAGTTGATTCATGGGGATGATAAAAGAGTTCAAAATCGATTAAGAATATTTGCAATCAAAATACCAAAGCATAAATGTGATCAATATCTATCCTAAGGCTTCAATACACCAAGATCAATGCATAATCATCATTAGATCATCATAATTACATTAACAATCTATGAAAATCTTAATTCATACATTCACCCTAACCCTAGATAAGAGATTATTCACTAATCATGGAATATAAACATAAAAATCTGAAATTTATAGCTAATCTAGGGCTAAACATGATTATTGGATGATTAATAGAATAGAAACAAGCAATTATGAAACTATAATACTTAAGATCTATAACTATGGAACAATAGAGAATAACAATGACAATGATGAATAAAGCTGAAAACTTTCAATTCGACTGAATAAAAAGTACCTTGAATATGTAGAAATAAACAAACTTGTACTCAAATAAAAAAGCTTCCAAATGTATCTCTCTAAGAGGAACCCTAAAAATCTCTCGAATAAACTCTAGGAAAAAAAGCATAGTCTCGAAAATAAAACATTCTACGGTTTTTTCACCTGATACCCCCGAGTTTTCAAAAAATTCACGTGGTACCCTCCATGTTTTCAAAATTCCCCAGGTACCCCTAAGTTTAAAACTAATTCACGTGGTACCCTCAAATACCCTTAATGACTAACGGCATTAACCGTCGTTAGTCATTAACCCTAATTTTCTGTTTTCAACTCTAATTAACCTCTAATCCTAACCTTAATCCTAATCCTTATCCTAACCCTAACCCTAAACCTAACCACCCCTCCCCCACCCTTGCCCCCGCCCCCACCCCCCACCCCCGTAGCTCCCCCTCCCCCATCCCAGCAGCCCTCCTCCCTACCTCCCCGCAGCCCCCCCGCAGCCAACACCCCCGCACCCTTAACCCCCGCAGCCCCCATCCCTGCGCCCTCCACTCACGGCGGTGTTGCTGTAGTTTTTTCTCTCTCCTTGCGGTGGTTCTTTTCTCACAACCACTACTGCAGTCTCTCCTCTGCTTTGTGCTGTAATCCCTACTGCCGCTGCACGACACCGCCAAGACCACCACCAGTGCTTCGTCGTCCAGTGTTGCGGGCCTCGTGTCCCCGTTCTTCCTCTGTCTCGCTGCTTCCCTCGCTCCGCCTCTCCCCTGCTTCGTACTACAGTTGTCGTCGCACTAAAACCGCCTCACAGGTGGAGGGGGCTGCGGGTGTTAGGGGCACGGGGGTGGAGGGGTGCGAAAATGGAAGCGAGTTGGTGTTATGGGGGCGCGGGGGGGGGGGGTGGTGCTGTGGGGGAGTGATGGTGAGGGAGGGGGTGGGGGGAATACTGAACTGGGTGGGGAGGGGGGGCGGCGCGGGGGGGGGGGGGGGGGCTGGCTGGGGGTGGGGGGGAGGGCGGGGGGTGGTGGGAGGGTGGGGTTGTGGGTTAGGGTTAGGGTTTAGGGTTAGGGTTAGGATAAGGGTTAGGATTAGGGTTAGGATTTGAGGTTAATTAGAGTTGAAAACAGAAAATTAGGGTTAATGACTAACGGCGGTTAACGCCGTTAGTCATTAAGTGTATTTGAGGGTACCACGTGAATTAGTTTTAAACTTAGGGGTACCTGGTGAATTTTGAAAACATGGAGGGTACCACGTGAATTTTTTGAAAACTCGGGGGTATCAGGTGAAAAAACCGAACATTCTATTGTTTTAATAGGCATGAAGCCTTACAAAATTTTGACGGAAATAAATGGTGCAGGCGCACCAACCAAAGTGATCTCAATGAAATTATTCGTCGAAAGGTGCGGGTGCACCTTTATGAGTTGTGCGGGTGCACCAGATAGGTGCGGGCGCACCTTCTTGGATTATGCGGGTGCACCAGAGTCACTAACATTGAGGAACCTAAATTTGCCGGATGGTGCGGGCGCACCATAGCAACTGGTGCGGGCGCACCATAGCAACTGGTGCGGGCGCACCTAAATAGCTGGTGCGGGCGCACCTATATTTTTTTTTTAGCAATTCAAAGTTTTTATTGATAACCAAAAAAATGAGTACAAATTAAGGGAACACCCAAGATCTAAGCCAAGAGGAATAGACTCCCCCACCTTCTAGGAAGGGTTTGGAGCTAACCCACTAAAACTTATACCATCTACAAAACACCATACAACAGCAAAAGCATTACAATCAAAACAACTCAAATGATTAAAAGCTGTCTAAGTTCCTCAGAACATCTACAAGCTACCTTAAAGAGAGTTTGCTTACAACTTTGGGTAACATCCATAGGAAGCCCCCCAAACACAATCTGAGTCCTTTGAAACCATATTTGATAAACAGCTTCAGCAAAGGGCATCAAAAACAATCTGTTTTGAGGAGAACTGCTATGGCTTTTGGTAGCATGGGTCTTAACTTCTTCATCAAGCCTCCTGTACTAATTAACAAGACCAATTTGATGCAGGCATAAAGTCCAAATTCTCTGAGTAGCAGAACACTCAAAGAAGAGGTGTGAAACAGTTTCACATGCTCTGGAGCAGAAAACACAGTTGTTGTCACCAATAATGCCCCATTCATTCAGCCTACTCTTTGTAGCAAGTCTGTTATGCAACATTAACCAAGTGATAAATAAGGCTTTAGGGTTGGCCTTATTATTGCAGATGATTCTCCTCCAGAACGAAGTAGGTGGTCTCCTTTCATGGCTATATAGAGTTTTTTGATAGAGAAATGGCCAGCAGTATGTAGATGTTAAGCATTAAATTCAATAAACACTTGCCTACTGGCAAGTATTTTCTTCAAAGCCTAAGAAAGCCTATTAGGGATAGCCATGGTGAGAATATTCTGCTGCTTGATATAATAGGCATGGATTCATTTGATCCATATCCTATCTTGTTTATGAGATATTGCCCAGAAATGCTTGGCCACAATAGCTCTATTCCACACTATTAGATCTTTCAAATTTCAACCTCCACAAGCTTTTTTCAGGCATAGAGTATCCCAAGCAACTGGAGCCTTCCTCCCTTCACTGTGCCCACTCCACAAGTAGCTTCTGCAGATACTTTGAACTTCTTGCATGACTTTCTTAGGCATGATAAAGATTTAACACCAGTAGAGTTGAAACCCATGGATCGGAGAATGGCACCAACTAACTGAAGCCTAGAAGCATAAGACAACTTCTTTAATGACCAAGCTCTGACTCTAGCAACTGTATTCTCAATTAGATACTTACACTCCTGATAAAACAACTTTCTAGTTGTGAGAGGCAGACCTAGATACTTGAATGGAAAAGTCCGATCCCCACAGGAACATTAACAATTTGCTGCAAGACATTTCTCTCATCTTCAGACACACCAGCAATGTACATGTTACTCTTATCCAGGTTAGCTTCTAATCCTGAAGCAGTAGAAAACTTACTAAAAGCTTCAAACATCAAGTGAAGAGAGCTTTGATCTGCCCTGGCAAACATAAGCAGATCATCTGCAAACATCAAGTGGGTTATGTGCACCCTTTCACACCTTGCATGGAAATTAAAGTCTGGAATATGCTTCAAATTTCCAAGGCATCTAGATAAATATTCCATTCCTATAGCAAAAAGGAAAGGTGACATAGTGTAGACACATAATCGTGTCTCCCCATTTAAGGATCCGATGATGAAACATATCGTGGTCTTAATTGGTCCGATCCAAGGGCAAAGCAGTCCGAAGAGCCATTCAAAACCATTTCGAAAAGTGTTAAAGGCCTATTTTAAAGCCCAATTAATTATTCATGATAATTAATTGTATTTGAGCCCAATTCTTTGAAAAGCCCAATTAATTGATAATTAATTGATTTATTTTAATAAATAAATATTTTCAAAAGATATATTTTTTAAGTCAAAATCAGTTTTTATCCCGTAAAATCAGATATCCGTAATTAAAGGAATCTTTTAAAACGCGTTTTAAATAAAGCTGGCAAAGGCATGGCAGGAGCCAGGCTGGTGCGCCTAGCGCACCAATCTGCGCCTGGCGCAGGGCCTTGCGCCTGACGCACGTCTTTGCGTCAGGCGCAGCTCTGTCCGCCTGTATCAGGTACACTAATCTGCACTTGACACGTGGATTTCTGACTCATTCAGAGTCCTGCGTCAAGCGCGGCTCTCTGCTTGAGACGCGGATTTTCTTTCTTATCTTTTTTTAAAAGCGCGTACCACGTGTACACTTTTTATTGGTCATGCCGCGTCATACGCTTGCCACGTTAGCTGCGCCAGACGCACCCAGCGCGTGAGGCGCAGTGCCGTTTTCCCAATAAATAGGCCTGATTTCGGAATTGATGAAAAACGGATTTTTCACATTAACACACTTCGAACTCGACGAATACTTTACGAACCTCTCTACAAACTACAAAATTTCCCTACAAAATTCATACCTTTCAAACACAAAATACATTCAATCTACATACTTTCAGACATTCAGATTTTCAAGCTTCACAATTGCTCGTCCCGAAGGTTGTCAATCTCGCAGACCCAAGCCACGTTATAATCTTGAGGGTCCTTAAATAAATTATTTTATATTGAAGTTACTAACAGTTTTCTTTCCTGATGTAGACCTTTAAGTAATAATTGTTCTACTGTATATTCTAAACCTTTTTCTTTTTATTTATTTTCATACATTATTTTATGCTTGCCTGATTGTTTTTATGCATATTATATGATTGTCCTGTTTCAATGCTTTAATCACCCACATGTTATTTTTGTTAATCAAGACCTAAAGAACTGTTCTAAAATTAATCAGATTAATTTGGACAACCTGCTAGGTTCCCTGTAATATTGATTGCTTAATAACATGTCACTAAAAAATAGTCTTTTTATGTGTTTCCAGAACCAACCTAGACTGATTATTTTTAGGGTGTATAAAAATATTATATCATTATTCTCTGGCATAAAATTTGCAATGAATCGATATTTAGTAGAGGCCAACTCTGGGTGAATGTGGTTCATTATGACTATATTCGTACCCTCACCCCTAAACTCAATCTTTGTTTCATTTTTACCATCTATGGAGTCAGGACGGGGAAATCTACATTGGATAATTTGTCCCTATGTTTTTCCCATATCCAATTAGGTTTATGATTCTTCCTAAAAAGAATTGTTGGCGACTTCTTTCAATACAAAATAATTTTCAATAAAACCTTTACAGTGGGGTAGTCAAATCAAATACGCGCTCAAACCGCGTAGGCGAAATAAAAACACGCCTACAATTTGGCGACTCCACTGGGGAGGATTTTAAAAAATTAATTTTTTAAATAAGTGGGTGAAACTCGAAAAATACGATTCATTCTTATTTTCATGCCTTTGAATAATATACTGTTTTGCTATGCATGGCTATTGTTCAGCCACCATAAGGACAATCTACCTTGCCTCATTAACACATGTTCTATGTGTGAGGTCACCCCCGGGTGGTTTGCGCTTTGTCCTTCCGAAGAGCTTCCTGAGCGATAGTGTTGGATCTTAGTCATAAGCAAACCTACCCAGCCATAGCATTGTTCTCTTGTTCCTGACTTGAGACTGGAGTGCGTCTTACACATGGCCACCTCTTTAAGCAGGGGTACGAAGCGTGGGATCAATATCTTAGTCATGGACCCTTTTCAGACTGAACTTAAACCTGGCCAATAGTTTCAAACATAGAACTGGACTTTAGGCTGGAACTTTTGCATCCATGTTATATGACATTTGCCTGTGATTGCAATTCTTGCCTGCTATTATTTTGTCAAATTGTCATTATTATGCATCGTGCCTAAAATCGCGTCTAACAAACAAAAAAAAAAATCATCAATCGGTCAAATCGTCCCCTAAATCCCCGAAAAACGTGTCGGGGAGTAGTGCGCCAAGCGCATTAAGTTGCGCCTGGCGCACCACTCTCGCGCCAGACGCACGGCTGTGCGCCGGGCGCAGCAATGCTGCGCGGCACGCAGTCTGTGCATCGCACGCTTTTCGTCGATTTAGTCGCCGTAATAGTCGATCCTACGTTCAGTCCTATGCTTGTCTATCTGCATCCGCGTAATTTGGTCATTTATGCTTATCACCTAATTCAACATTAAAAAAAATCAGTCTTTTCATGCAAGGTCAAGTCTGTCCTAAAAAAATGCATCTAAAGGGTCATTGTAGAGTTAGAGTTGTCATGCATGTCTACCTCTTCCCACTTTCTCCCTGCTGTCCAACTAATCTTCCCTATCAATCTTACCTTACCATATTCAATCAAATTTCAAAATCTTACATTTTTTCCAAAATCAATCCTACACCATATTTTATTCTCCCTTTTTCAAAAATATTTACTAATCATCATCATCATACCACGATATTTCAATAAAAAAAAAAATCATTTTTCAAAATTAATCCATCATCTTTTCCTAACAAAAGATAAAACAAAGGGGTTCCTTCCAAAAACGAATTTCAAAAATTCTAAGCCTATTATAAACACCTTCAATTCAATCCAATCCAATCCGATCCAATCCAATTAATCCAATTCACTTGCATTCATTCTAGGCCCATGTGCATTAGAGTCCACTTTGCATTCATTTAGGCCCATGTGCATTTCAGTCCATACATTCACTAGCATTGAGTCGATCTTAGGCCTATATAAGTCTAGTTCATTTCAAAATCTAGGCCCATCTGCATCTTTATGTGAAGTCTAGTCCAAGTATATCCTTAATCAATTCTAATCTAAGTCTAAGTCTAGTCCAATCCAATTCTTAGGTCCATTTAGGCCCAATTCATTCCCTAGGTCTAGTTTGTATTATATGCAAACCCTTGTCAGTCTTCGGACTATAAAGTCAGTCTATGGACTATAAAAGCCCAGTCTACGGACTATAAAAGTCAGTCTACGGACTATAAAAGCTCAATCTTAGGACTATAAAGTCAGTCTACGGACTATAAAAGCTCAGTCTTAGGACTATAAAGTCAGTCTACGGACTATAAAAGACCAGTCTTAGGACTATAAAATTTCCCTACATCTAGTCTACATTATATAAGTTCAGTCTTAGGACTATAAAGTTTCCCTAGGTCTAGTTTGCATCGTACGTAAACCCTAGTCAGTCTACGGACTATAAAAGTCAAGTCTACGGACTATAAAAGTCATCCCTTAAGTCTAAACATTCAATTTGCTTGCATAGTCTAGTCCAGTCCATGTCTGCATTTGCATATAGCTAGGCTCATGTCGCCATCATAACCATCTCTAATCATTTCCCATCCTCTTTTCCATTTTCATTCTCCAATTTCCCGTTTCCATTTCTCCTCTCCATTTCACAGTTCAAAAAAAACGTTATTTCTTAAAATTTACGAGGTCCATCCGATTTCTGTTCAGGACAGGTCGTGAGATTATAACTTGGGAACGTCCAACAGAGAGGCAACAAGGTCAACCTACTCCTAGACTCGTCAAGCGCATCCTAACTTTTTCAGACGAATCCTCCGACTCTTCTGAATCATCATCTGAAATGGGAGACACTAATGAACAACTTAGTGCCATTATGGCTCAACTCACACTGATGAACTCTCATCTTGAGGAACAAGACAAAGAGATTAAGGCACTAAGGGAGAAGTTCACCGAACAGGACGAGCAAGGCGACACTCCACCATCATTCAAAACCAATACAAATTTGCGGTTTGAAAAACTCGAGCAATTGATCCAGTCAATTCCTGCGCTTGAGGGTCAGGCTCATGGCCATGACATCATTGATCCTGAACTGAGGGACAAACTCCCTAAAAAGGTAACATTGGGTGACCTCCTAAAATTCAAGGGGGGTCAAAGACCCAGATGACCACTTGAGAGCTTTCTCCATCTCTATGGCTCTCAAGGGCATGAGCAAGGACCTGTTTGCTTATGTCTTTCCTTTAACCTTGGATACACATCCATCCAAGTGGTTCAGATCACTAAACAAAGCCAAGCTGAATGACTGGGACTATATCAGAGAAGAGTTCCACAAACAATACACATACAATACTCAGCTTCCCAATGGCCTTCGTGAGTTGGAGTTAACTAAACAAAACTCCAACGAAGACTTCGTCACCTTCCTTAACAGATGGAGGGATAAAGCTGCACAAATGATTAACAGGCCATCTCAGGAGGATCAAGTCCGACTGGTGATCCGTAACTTGCAGCCTAAGTATGGGGATCATATCAAGTTCCAACCCATAGAGTCTTTCACGAAGCTCTATAAGGTAGGCCTACTGATTGAAGAAGAGGTACATGCCAACAAGAACAAGGGTTCTAACAACAACAACTCTTTCAAGAAGAGTAGTAACAACCCTGCTAGCTCTAATGTCAATGCCCTAACTACTGAAAAGGGAGGTTATCAAAAGCCTCAACGAACATTCACTCCATTGGGCATGACTCTAGAAGAAGCCTTCACTAGGCTTCATGCAAGAGGAGCAATACAGCCTATCGGTCCCACTCCAGACCCTGCACCTGAAAATAGGCACAAGAAGTGGAACCCTAATGCCTATTGTAAGTACCACCGAGGGAATGGACACCCAACATCTACGTGTTGGGCCTTAAGGAATACTCTGCAAGACATGGTTGAAAGTGGCAGACTTCCGATCCCGCCGGCAGCAAAAGTCAATAACAACAGCAACCCCTTGGGAATAATCTCAACAGTGCAGGAGGCTTAGTCATTTAACGCTAGTTTTCTAGGTTGAGTCGGAGAGTCCCTCCCCTAGCTCCTTCATTTCCTTTCTTGTCGAGTCTATGGCATTTAGGTTTTTATTTCTAATAAGCCTTGTTCTATTTATTTCTAATTAATAAAAGAATTTCATTTTCATTTTCATTGGCCTTCCATCATTTTATTTATGCTTCTAATTCAATGATGAAACTTAAATCACCTAATGAACTTGACTATAATAATAAAAAGATCTGAAATAAAAAAAATGAAAAAAAATGGACATACTTTGGATCAGGAGTTATTCCCTCTTCCTCCATCACCTTCCGTGAGCCATCATCCTTAAACCATCATAAACCAAACAATCCCTTCAACATCAAAGCTCCACAAACATCCTTCAAGCCTTCTAGTACCCTAAACCAAACTTCTGTGCAAGCCTCACTACAAAAAAAAAATCAATGCCAGGCAAAACAAAATAGTGAAAAAAAAATTCAAGAAAAAATGAAAAAAGAAAAGATTCAAAAAGAAAGAGCCAAAGGCAAATAAAAAAGTCAAGTTAGGGGTACCCCTCATTCAAATCCCTTCGATTCATCAAACCTTTAATCCATATAATCCAAATTCATAATCCTTTCATCAATCCTAACTCCTTCTCCAAGGTATGTCCAAGCCCGCTAGGTTGAAAACCCGAAAGGGCGACCTAGGCAAAAGTTAGGGCACAAAAAAATATATAATAAAAAAAAATCAGATCGGAAACTACGAATGGTCTGATTCCGCAAGGATACGTAGGAATCCTCATTTCGAGGTCCGTCCGCTTCAATAAAATAAACTAGTCTTATATGCACGCGATGCGTGCGTATATAGTGGTATAAGTTGTAATTGCAGTTGTTCGGTTCACTATATTTATTTTTTCTTTTATTTAAAAAAAATCCAAAATTAGAGAAGTTATAGTTGGTTTTTAGTTGGGGGTATAATAGTAAAAGAGGGTGGACACCAAAGTCCTCAAGAGTTCCCATATATAAGCCTTATATGCACGCGATGCGTGCGAAATCGTTATCAAAGTTAGATGTTTATATTTTTTATCTTTTAATCCAACTATAACTTTTAAGGACTAATACAATTATTTTTAAGTTATTTAACAATGATCAATAACCTTATAGTATGGGTTCTCATAGAGATTTGACAAATTTTATTCCAACTCAGTTCAAGCCTTTGTATATCTTTTATTTTGTTTATATCATTTTGAATGCAATTTTATAGCTTTATAATATTATTTAACCTAAATATTTAGTGTTTTATTTGCATTTTATAGCAATATAATACAGTTTGACACCACTATATATAAATACCTTTTTTTTTATTTTACTCTATAATTTTAAGGATCAATAGTAAGTGCGAAGTCGGAGGATGAGTAGTAAGTGCTTTGCAGTTTGTTTGATCGGTTTTCTTCGTTTTTATTTTTATTTTTGAACTAATAGAGTGGTAGGTTTTCTTTTCTAGTTAGAGGTATATTAAACAAAAAAAGTGGACAACCAAAGTACTTATGAGGAGTTGATATATAGAATAGAGATACTTTAAAATATACGCAATCTGTTTATGTCGATCTTTAATTTTTTAAAATCTCTATTAACTATGTGCATATTAAATCAAAGTCAAAAATCACCATGAGCAATAAATCAAAATAATTTAAAAGTTAGTAACAAATTAGAACAAAAAATTTAAATTTTTTATAAGTGCATATCAAGGTAAAAGTAAAAATAAAAATCAATTACAATTAACAACAAAGAATATTATAGCTACAAAGCCCAAAATACCTGAAGACAGTGGGTCGATACCGTCGATATATTGGCACCTTTTGCACCTGCTGGGTTGATATATTCAGCTTTTACATATAATTAACAAAAATCATGAAATAGTGGGTCGATAAATTTATTATCAACACTCGCTCCGCTTACTTGCAGATCAGTTGGCTGGCATTGTCTTGTCTTAATTGTGTTTCTCATTTAAAGTCATTTGGTACTACTATTAAACTCTTACACCTTTTCTGTATGACCATGATTGAATTTTTGGTGATATCTATGATTCGTTAATTGGTTTTTTCCTTGTTCTCCAAACAAATGATTTGCATTTTAATATTAATAAGACATACCTTTTTGCGATTTTCCTTATTGAACTTGCCATTGCAGTGTTTGTTGCTCTTGATTGCCAATGGTATTTCACTTCTTTTTGATTAAAATTACACAAAAAGAGAATGTGAGACCTTAGAACTGTATGAGGAACAAATCATTTTTTAAATGCTTTAGAATTACCTGTTCTTGGTTCTCTTTTAATATTTGAGGGGCTTGTGTTATTCCTGTAGAATTATGTTCTCTAATAACATACACTGCTTGTTCTAAATTGTCGATTGTGTTTTGGTTGTTTTATTGTGGTTTGGAGGTAATTGAAGGGAGAAGAGGAAGAATATGAGGTAGAGTAACTGTCATGGAGTTGTGCGTGATTTTGAGAGGAAGAAGATGAGGCAACTGTCATGGAGTTGTGCGTGGTTTTGAGAGGAAGTAGAGGAGCAGATAAACTGCCGTGGTTTCAAGAATTGTTTTTAAAGGTTAACTGGTGCAATTAACTGCCGTACAGTTTTTTTGTTTTTTCTAAATTTACTGATTGGTTGAGTTTGTAATATTTAGTGGTAGTTGGGGGTATTTAAGTAACTTTGGGTGGACACCAAATCCTCATGTGTTCACATATAGAATAGAGATAAATTTAGAAGAAAAAATTATTCAATAAAAATAGTAATTTAAGATACCCATTGATATAATTAGCTTGCACATACCATGTAGATAAGGAAGTAGTTAAGTCATCTACTTTGTTAACATGAATCCTGGAGTAAAATCCTGTTGTAAGATATGCCCGACCTATGTTTAAGAAACATAGAAAACCACTATCACATATTAATATGACAATTTTAAATACGAAAATGAAAATGCAAATACTGCTAATTCATGTAGTTCGATATTGTACCACGAAAGCTCTTTACATGTAGACCACATGCAAAAAGAATTATTGGACAAAAATTATTTTCAGTGTTAAGATGCCCATCGCCAAGTATGTGCACAAAAATTCATTCCAAAGGGTTAACTTAATAATTGTCCAACTGCAAGTGGGAAATGGGATTAGTGTTAGGAACATTTTGTGTTAAATGAATATAGAGATGGTATACAAATAACAATTAATTTCTTAGAATATACTTACGTTTTATCCATTATCGCCAAATCTCTTTTAACCGAATTTCCTCCAACAGACTCAATTGGTGAAGCATATAGAACTAATCCCATTGCATCTTAACAAAACCAAAATTGTATAACTAAAGTTAGCTTCCTTCAAGCTAAGAATTTAATCTAGATAGATGGTTAGTAAAAGTACCGAACAATATATCAGTACGATTGGCATGAACATGGAACTGGTTGAAAGCAACTAAATTGTAGAAGAATCTAGGAATTGCACTGTCATCATGCTCTTCGCGTATCACAATTATTTCTGCTGCTATCGTCATTTGTTTCCAGTTTGGGACGATTTTATTACTCTCATCAGCGTGCACTACTTGCACCCCACGGAGTACATAAACAAATCCCTCGTGAAACCTTCCTATGAAGTTTTCAACATGGGGCGAGAATATAGTGCATTGTATGCACTCACCCTGTTATTAAAACCAAAATGGAAGTTGATAATAGTGTATTGTATCATTGTGAAATAAATTATAAAACATTATTTGAAATTTTCTTTGACCTCGACATCAATGAAAAGCATTTTCCATATCTGCTTAGCTGTTCCGCGGTGAGTGTAAGTGAATATGTCGTAGTTACGAACCAACCGAGCCCTGACACTATATCGTCGTACCCCGCAAGGATATAAATGCATAAAGGGTGGATAATGGAACTCCATCCTGAAAAAATATGTTAGAGATAAAAATGTAGTTACATATAAGTTGAAAATGACTAACATCCCTATTTGTACATCCACATCACATTACAATATGTTAGGGTTCACAATAAATCATTATCGTAATGATGCAATTAATTGAAGACTATAAGCTTACGATAGGAACATGAGATTATTATGAATTATGTCATAATAGTAAAGTACATAAATTAGGTAGAATCATGACTATTTTTCAATCAGTTACATTTTGCTCTTGTTACAAAGGGGTATTTGAAAATTGTACACATTAAATACAACTATTCATGAGGCAATAAAACTTCTTCATATACAATGTTCTTTGTAAACACCCCTTGATGTCCTTGTACTTTCCCCTTTTTTACCACAATCTTTGTTGTATTCTCTGAGGTTCCCCGTGATAATGCCACATAGAGCTGACCGTGGCTGAATACATGATCTGGTAGGTAAATGCCTACATGTGGTATAGTTTGCCCCTGAGACTTGTTTATTGTCAAGGCAAAACTAACCTTCACTGGAAACTGCTTTCTAACCAAATTCAAATGGCAACTTTATATCTTCAAAGACTCTTCAACGGAATTCTGGGCAGAAAAACTCTGTTTCCCCTAGAATGCCCTGTTAAAATCTCAGCATCTATAAAATGTTCATTTAGTGAACGACAAAGCAATCGTGTTCCATTGCAAAGCCCATTTTTAGGATCGATGATACGCTCAAGTTATACGATGTTCTTGTGGTATTTTAGGTGCACATTGCTAAGGGATTTGTTCGTAATTGTTAAGGTTTGCATATAAATCATCCTTAGCGGAAGTTCGGAGTTTTGCGATATAAGTTGTGTTAATGTCATGGATTCCGAGCTTCCAAGGTGAAATGCATGTGAGCCGAGCAAGCCAAGCATCATCGCAAGCCAAGCATCACCGCAACCCAAGCATCACCGCAAGCTACGCTCCACCGCAAGCCTAAGCGAGCCCAGCGTCATCACCAACCAAGCATCGCAAGCCTCGCCCCTCCAGCGGCTCGGCGGCCAAATACTCGCCCAAGAAGACACGGCCATCGCACTACCGCAAGCTTCGGCTCGCACGGCCCGGCGCTCGCACGGACCCGGCGCGCGCGGCAAAATAAGACGCTGCCCGGCCACGGCGCTCGCGACTCGCGAGCTTACTCGCACCTCGCGAGCAGCATGCCCTCGCGACTCGCGAGGAATGTCGCGACTCGCGACCCTTGTCCAGGCCATTTTGTGCGGTTTGGCAGTGCGATCTTCACGACGCGCGATCGGTGGCGCGACTCGCGATCGTTAAGTCGGCTTGGGGCCACGATTTTGTGCGGGGTTTTAAAGCTCCTAAAACCTAACTTTTGAGGGGAGATGAAGAGAAGTACGAAGAGGAGAGTCGAAATGTAGACCTTGGAGTGGCAAGCTTGAGGGGAGAGCTCCTCTCCTCATCCTTCCTTCTTCATGATTCTCTTTTCATCTTTCCTTCTTCGTTCCTCTTTGTTCTTCATTTCCATTTCTTAGTTTTTGTTCTTCATTTCCTAGTTTTAGTTTTCATTTCTTAGTTTAGTTTTTTGGGATTTCAACTATGGGTTTGGTTTTTGCTATCGGATTGTAGCTTGAACTGTTCTTGGATCAATTAACATGAAGCTTCAACCGTTATTGTGAGATCTTTCCTCTCTTTCTCTTTTCCTTGATTATGGTTCAATTTCTATGCTTGTGATTTATGATTATTGCATAATTATGCTAGGAACGTTACTAGTTTGATTGTGTGATTAATCTAATGCTAGATTTAAGAATAGAATCGGATTGTTTTATTCTTTTATCAATTGGTAGCAAACTAGGGAGTAATTTAGATGCTGATCATCTTGGTTATTTCTTAGGGAAATTGAATCAACTGTTGAATGTTTATCGCGTGTATGACATTAGCAGGTCTATTGGTTCTCTGTGTTTATTGCTGCTATTGGATTGAACTTAGACGCAGATCGGACTAGGTTATCCTTTAGTTAGGGTTTTATAGTCACGCTGATCGTGCTATTCAACTAAGAATAAGGAGAACACGAGATTAATTCTCGACAATAGATAATTATGGAAATAATTAGAGTGGATGTTCAAGGATCGATAATGAATTGAAGTGGATGTTAATCGGATTCAAGATCTTTCCATAATTGATTTCTCGTTTTGTTTATATGCTAGTTAGTTTTAGTTTGTTTATTATCAACTTGAAACCCCCCTTTGTAATTAGGTTTCTCGGCCCTTAGCTTAATCTAGGTTTCGAATCACGCTGAGTACTAAACTCGTCCCTGTTTCCCTGTGGATACGACCCCTACTTCCATTATACTGCTTTAGTGTAAAAGAGAGTAGGAGAAATTTTATCTTTGGACGGGTGCGGTGCACGACGACGACACATCCGCGCCCGCCCAAATTTTGGCGCCGTTGCCGGGGAAACGGTGTTACTTGTTTGTATTTAGCGTGATTTTTGGATGGTATTGCTTGTGCTCTTTGTTTTTGGTTGGCCACTCTCTTGGGAATGGTTGATTGAAGCTTTTGACGGTTTATTGCTTGGTTATTGTCTAGCTTTAAACATTTATATTAATGGTCATGACTTGGATTAGCTAGGAGTACTACTAGTTGATGTTTGTTGTTGACTTAATGCTAGGTTTTGGATATAATCTGATGTTATATGCTCAACCATGATGTAGTAAGCTAGATACTAACGATGCATTGCAAGAGTTCTTCTCAATCAATTTTGCAGGTACTTGAAGTGGAGATTGACATGGAACCACCGTTGTCACACATGGAGCACAATCCCACTGATTGAGCTTAAGGTACTAAGTCGAGCTAACGACTTTAAACAACAGCGCTTCTCGGGAGGCAACCCGAGACCCTTCTTATTTTCTTTCTTTTCCTTTATTTCTTATCAAATTTCCACCACCACAATAAATTTTCTTCCACCCACTCACCACCCACTCAAAAGAACCACAACAAATCTTAATCCACTTTGAGCCCAAGTCCACAAAAGAAAACCCGTTGGGAAGAGTTCAACCGCTAGGAGTTGGCTAAATTGGAACAAGGAGATTGTTGTATCTTTTCGATCTCTTGAGCTAGGTGTCAATCTCAAAAATTTAAAACTTTTGAATTTGCCATTTGTTTGAGTGATTCGAGGGAGGGGGTTGTGAGTTGGTTTATGAGATTTGAGATGGTGTTGTTAAGAAATTTGAATTTGACGGATTGTTTGGTCATGAGTCTTGAGCATTTGATCTTCGATTTGCTCGATTGTCTATTCCCCCCCCCATTTTCAGTTTCCTTTTTCTTCTCATTGTCGTCACATTGAGGACAATGTGTAGTTTAAGTAGGGGGGAGGGTATTCTCATTCTCATGTATCTATGTTGTATTTATTAGTTTCAATTTGAAAAAATGAAAATGAAAAAAAAAATGAAAAATAAAAAAAAATATAAAAAAAAGTGATGAAATGAAACCCGCTGAGTTGAAAACCCGCAAGGGCGGGCGACTCAGGCAAAAATGGGGGCCCGGATAGGTTGAAAACCCGAAAGGGCAACCTATGCAAAAAAGTGGCTTATATTGAGCGGGTAAGTTGGTGAGATGAAAAAAGAAATGTGAGAAGCTAGGATGAAAACCCGAAAGGGCTCCTAGGCAAAATGAGAGATTAAGAGAGAATTATGTATTTTGAAGACTCATTTGCCGGAGATTTGTTTTGGCTTTCACTTTCTTTTGGTTGATTGTTTTTGGGAGTAAGCATGGAATTTATCCCTTTTTGTCTTTGTTCCATGGCTTGCTTATCTAGGTTGGTCGTAGTAGTAGTAGTTGTTTATCTTTTGAGGTTTTAGGCGAGCTGTCATTTTGATTGTGGCGTTGGAGTGAGTTCAATTCCTTTGAGATCCTTCAGGATTTGAGCTCACATTTTGGTTGCTGGTTAATATTGTTGTCGCGTCTTTGTATATTTCAGGTGAGCTTGAATCTAAGTGTGGGGGAATCATCATCCCTTACGTTTAGGTTTTGAGCGTATTTTGTTAAGATGTGATGATGATGATGTACTTGATGGGGAGTGTAGGTTGGTTTCGATAGCTTGGGCGATGATTTAATTGGTATTTCTCATTTTTGAGTTTACTCGAGGTCGAGTAAAGTTCAAGTGTGGGGGTATTTGATACGCTCAAGTTATACGATGTTCTTGTGGTATTTTAGGTGCACATTGCTAAGGGATTTGTTCGTAATTGTTAAGGTTTGCATATAAATCATCCTTAGCGGAAGTTCGGAGTTTTGCGATATAAGTTGTGTTAATGTCATGGATTCCGAGCTTCCAAGGTGAAATGCATGTGAGCCGAGCAAGCCAAGCATCATCGCAAGCCAAGCATCACCGCAACCCAAGCATCACCGCAAGCTACGCTCCACCGCAAGCCTAAGCGAGCCCGGCGTCATCACCAACCAAGCATCGCAAGCCTCGCCCCCTCAGCGGCTCGGCGGCCCGGCGGCCTCGCCCGGAAGACAAAACCATCGCACTACCGCAAGCTTCGGCTCGCACACGGCCTTCGCTCGCACGGCCGGCACGCGCACAGCCCGGCCAGACGCTGCCCGGACACAGCGCTCGCGACTCGCGAGCTTACTCGCACCTCGCGAGCAGCATGCCCTCGCGACTCGCGAGGAATGTCGCGACTCGCGACCCTTGTCCAGGCCATTTTGTGCGGTTTGGCAGTGCGATCTTCGCGACTCGCGATCAGTGGCGCGACTCGCGACTGTTAAGTCGGCTTGGGGCCACGATTTTGTGCGGGGTTTTAAAGCTCCTAAAACCTAACTTTTGAGGGGAGATGAAGAGAAGTACGAAGAGGAGAGCTGAAATGTAGACCTTGGAGTGGCAAGCTTGAGGGGGAGAGCTCCTCTCCTCATCCTTCCTTCTTCATGATTCTCTTTTCATCTTTCCTTCTTCGTTCCTCTTTGTTCTTCATTTCCATTTCTTAGTTTTTGTTCTTCATTTCCTAGTTTTAGTTTTCATTTCTTAGTTTAGTTTTTAGGGATTTCAACTATGGGTTTGGTTTTTGCTATCGGATTGTAGCTTGAACTGTTCTTGGATCAATTAACATGAAGCTTCAACCGTTATTGTGAGATCTTTCCTCTCTTTCTCTTTTCCTTGATTATGGTTCAATTTCTATGCTTGTGATTTATGATTATTGCATAATTATGCTAGGAACGTTACTAGTTTGATTGTGTGATTAATCTAATGCTAGATTTAAGAATAGAATCGGATTGTTTTATTCTTTTATCAATTGGTAGCAAACTAGGGAGTAATTTAGATGCCGATCATCTTGGTTATTTCTTAGGGAAATTGAATCAACTTGTTGAATGTTTATCGCGTGTATGACATTAGCGTGTCTATTGGTTCTCTCGTGTTTATTGCTTGCTATTGGATTGAACTTAGACGCAGATCGGACTAGGTTATCCTTTAGTTAGGGTTTTATAGTCACGCTGATCGTGCTATTCAACTAAGAATAAGGAGAACACGAGATTAATTCTCGACAATAGATAATTATGGAAATAATTAGAGTGGATGTTCAAGGATCGATAATGAATTGAAGTGGATGTTAATCGGATTCAAGATCTTTCCATAATTGATTTCTCGTTTTGTTTATATGCTAGTTAGTTTTAGTTTGTTTATTATCAACTTGAAACCCCCCTTTGTAATTAGGTTTCTCGGCCCTTAGCTTAATCTAGGTTTCGAATCACGCTGAGTACTAAACTCGTCCCTGTTTCCCTGTGGATACGACCCCTACTTCCATTATACTGCTTTAGTGTAAAAGAGAGTAGGAGAAATTTTATCTTTGGACGGGTGCGGTGCACGACGACGACACATCCGCGCCCGCCCAATCGATGTTTCTCAAAAGCATTAAAGGTACCCCAGGTTTCAGAGTGAGAGCATGAGGAGGCAATCCCGAAGCTGAAATTGAATTCAAAAACTCTTGCTGATACAAATTTCTCCTGTCTTCGGGAACAGAATCAATCGAATAGTATGTTTTTCCTTCTCCGAGAAACTTCTCAACAACCTTATCATTTATCTTGTCTGCATCTTCGTTGAGGGGTGTGATGATGGCCCTTTCAACCATATAATTTCCTTCTCCCACATGCTGACTTAGATTTGGAAAAACCTGGTCAATCAACATTTCAATACCCACATCGTCTATTGATGGTATGGCCATATTGTTTGGCAGTTTTATCATTTGATCTGATACAGTAGGTTCATCTCCGTTGCCAATTGAGAGCAACCGAGTAGCAAATGTGTTGTCTTCTCTTGATCTCATATTTTCTCTCAGATGCAAAATACTTACGTGTCTCCAAATAGGGGACTTGACAAATGAAGCATCTATCATTTGAGCCCTTGTTCCGTTTCGAACCACTGGTAACACTTGTCTGAAATCACCACCAAACACGATAATTTTCCCTCCAAACGGTAAGTCATTCCCCACTAAATCTCTCAGTGATCGATCAACGGCTTCAAATTGATATATGTGTGTCATTGGAGCCTCATCCCATATAATTATGGCAGAGTGTTTTAGAACTGTGGCAGTTTTGGAACGCTTGGTAAATGAGCAAGTTGAGTTGCTATCAGGTTGCAATGGAAGCTGAAAAGTCGAGTGCGATGTTCTTCCTTGATGCAACAACGTTGCTGCAATACCAGATGTCGCCGTGGGAACAACAATTTCACCTCTTCTTTTTACGGTAGCTAGGAGTGCTCTGTATAAGAATGTTTTGCCTGTACCTCCCGGGCCATCAACGAAAAATGCTCCACCAGTTTTTGAATTAACAGCATCCATAATTGTGTCGAATGCATGTCGTTGGTCGCTATTCAGAGTGTTTACACACGCCAAGTCCTCTTCTGGAACCGGCACAGAAAAGTATTCCTCCATGATTGCAGGAAGATCGTCGATGTCCTCGGTACTTTCTGGTAAACTTGGCAATTCTGTGAAGTCATAAATTCTTTTCCTCAATGGCCGTAATAAACGATCTAAGTCCTGCAGAAGCTTGTTAGTGAGAACATCATTGTTAATTGTCGTGCTTGAAGATGGATAATCCTCAACCATGAAAGTGAAGAACTCGTCCCATAGAGCGAGTAATCCAGTTGGTTGGCAGTATACCAAGATGGTTGCGAATAATCTTCGCAATGATGATGGCATTCTTATAAAAGATGCTTCTAAAAGACACTGACGGATGCTTTCATCACTCTCAATTAGACCGAGGGATTCTGCAGCAGCTCTGAATGTCGGTTGTGTGACACCGTTGACCGTTCTCAGATGTTCAAATGATTGGGGACCTCGCACGTGGTTGAGCAATAATCTCATGTAAAATCTCTCTCCTTCTAATGGAGAAGCTACGTACAATCGACCCATAACTCACTGATTACTTCTCCTTTGTTGCCACTCACACGTGGACTTAAGCCACCTGTAATGCTCTGGGAATTCTCTGTAAAGATATCTTCTTGCACCTGCATTAATTTCATTCATCTTGAAGAACTGAGTCAGCATCGTCCTGGAGTTTCTCGGGTCGTCTAATACGTCTGAGATTAGGCTGTTCCCTTCGAATCTCACTTGATGCATGTTTGGCAAATGGACCTGCAAACGGTCTACAGCTGGACACATCCGAGTTAAAGGGAATTTGAAAATTTTCCAAAAAGCTTCGGGTGCACATATCCATCTCGCATCCACGTATTGTTTAATCTCATCACCATTCTTAACTTCCATGGATACTCTATCCGAACCCTTATGTATATATTTGTAGAGATATTTGACACACTTAATGCTGTTGCATATCTCTATATTGATGTGGCAGTCGTACTTTAAGAGCAAAAATGGATTATAGGGAATTACCCATCGGTTGTCTACTTTTATCCGAGAATTGTGACGCAATGGTACAGGTGGACGATCTTGTCGGCGATGATATAAAGGATATGAGTCATTTCCTTGCATTGTTGCATCAGTAAATGACTTTGGGAATCCTTTCTTACAACTCCCTTCTTTCATGCATGGAGAATCCCTATTGTGAACACCACATGGACCATGAACCATGTGTTTAAGAACTCTCTTGTACAATTCCGGTTCTTGTTGTTCATCTGGTATTTCTGCTCTGACAATTATATCGTAGTCATCCGGAGTGGTTAGCTTGTCGGTTTGGTCGAGGATCAGCAACATATGAACATGCGGAAGACCTCTCTTTTGGAATTCAACTACATATACATATATAAGCAACCACCTTTCCAAGGATTCCCCTTTCCAGAACATCTTTTTTCAACTCTTCAAATTTAGCATGAAAGACCCTTGTTATTAGATCTGGGCGATCATTTGGAACTTGTCCGGGCAATAGTTCCGATTGTATTTCTGACCAAGATGGATTGCATGTCATTGTCAGGAATATATCCGGCTTGCCAAACTTCTGTACCAAGGCCATGGCATCTTGGTACCTCTGGTGCATATCTCGTGGGCTTCCTACGAATGAAGACGGTAGTATCGTCCTTCGACCAACATTCTCTACAGATGAAAATTTATTGAAAAAAAAGTAATGTTAATTGAAGGGATTCGTTTCAGTACGAAGAGTATTAGTATAGCTAAATGAATTTGAACCTGTGTTATGCTCTCCAGCATTAAGAGAATCCTCTAACCCCTTGTACAAATCAGCACGTATCTTGTCTTGATTAAGTGCAATCCATCTCAGCTTGGATGCTTGCATTTTTACACAGTTATCAACAACATATTGTTGGAGGAGACGACCACCTCTTAGGAGTAGAGAATCAAGATGTTGTCGCATCTAAGGAACACATTTTTTGGTTGTTGTTAGAATGAGATAAGTATTAAGATGTAGGAAAATGAGACATACACATAAGAGTTTTAAAGTAATTTTCACCTGAAACATATATGCATAGAATTCCCGGCATGTCAGCTTCCTGCCCGTCGTTGTACGACTGTTTATATCCCATCCATAAGAGCCATAAGGAAATAATAGAGGATATTGTAGTGGGTCGTAATAACCCGCAGTATCTTTGATATACATCAATTGTCCATTGACAGACTCTATCATAATATCTCTCTCTTTGATGTTAGCCATATCATCCCCTCCAACAACGACGGCTGCCACCTGGGATGCTGAAGGCATTGAGTATTGACGATTATTGGCGGGTTGCTCTTTGATGACAAACTTGCAGTCGTGTATGTCAGTACGTTGTGCAAGATGACGAAGATTATGGACAAAAGGATTATGAGCATTTAGAATATGCTTAATTCTGTCAATGATGTTGATCCGTAATGAAGAATTTTCAGCTACACGATTTTCATTTTCATGATCAGTGTCATAGATGTAGAGCTGAAGGAACCGAGGACGATCATTTGAGTTCAAAGGCAATAGACCACCGATGCGGTGATAAATTGACATTTGAGCACGATATGTGTACACACCTTGACGTGCATTGGCCAATTCGTCATCTATTTCTACTCCCATTGAAGTGAACGCGAAGACATGGTTATAATTACGGATGTTCTGTCTGAAGTGAATCCCCTCATCCGACTGATCAGAGAACAGGTCAAATAAATCAGATGACAAAGGTAATACAGGTAGATCGACCCTCCCGTTTAAGCAACAAAGTTCTGGAGATTCAGACCAAAAAAGGCGTGCTTGACAATGTGGACACGTTGTCATTGTAGGCAAATTGAATATGGGCACCCCTTGTGACTCAGTGTAGTTTCTTGCACAATTTCGATAGCCGCGTCTTCCCACTTTCCAAACCCGTACATTATCAGAGATGAGACTTGATAAGTTGTTCGAATGGGATCTATTGTTGTTACCGACTTCAAATGTTTGACGGGGCAAACAACTTTCACTTTCTGTCTCGGCTAAGTGTGGAATGTCTCTTGCATCTGATGTGGGTTCCAATAGATCTGCATTGGTTGTACTACTTTCTCCCACACAAAAGAATCGATTGTGCAAGTTGTTTCCATTTGTAAAGTCCCCATAACTTTGGTTTTGATTTTCAATGTGTGCATGTGTGTCGAGTGAACGCAGTTCACCAATGGGGTGTACTGCATAATCGAAAAAGGTTTTTTCATGTAAGTCTAATTAATGATCTTTTGTACGTATTTACACTAAGTTAATTAACTTTATAATACGCACTATTTTGTCTTTCATGTCCACCAATGACACGACTATTAGAGTTAGTAATGTCTGACATGGGCCTTCTTACTTCTGAAGGGTTTGAATGATCATTGCAATCTTCACTCATGCAATGATCGTTAGAAGCAGCCGCATTTTCTCCATGTCCATGGGCGTATCTGGATCGTCTTGTTGCATTATGACGCTCTCTTTCTTCTGGAGTGAGTGATTGCCTTTGACGTCTTTTATCGTTACTCCATTTCCTCCGTTTTGTAGTATTTTGAATTTCGTTTTCATCCATTATAAAACTACACATATCAATTTAACGCGTTTATTATAAATTGATGATATAATTTCACCTTATTATGCAGTGTTGTATTTGCTTTTGTTTTATTATGATTAACCCTTTTTATTAATTTAACTTTCCGATTAACCCAACTTCAACATTAATCTCTATCCGATTATAACTATACCTATCTAATTCTATTTGTTTGATTTTAGTTTTATCAGTTAGCTACATATTTTAACAAAGTTAAAATAATTGTTGCAATAGAGATGATTAACCATTTTTGTTAATTTAACTGTCACATTAACCCAACTTTAACATTAATACTCTATCCAATTCTAACTACACCTATCTAATTGTATCTGTTTGATTTTACTGTCACATTAACCCAACTTTAACATTAATACTCTATCCAATTCTAACTACACCTATCTAATACTCTATCCAATTCTAACTACAACTTTAACATCTTTCTACAAAAATACTAACACGTATATGTACATATATAGCTCTTTCAATATAAGTTTTAAGTATTAATGTACAATCCAAAAAGTTACTAAATCAGAAACACTACATTAAATTCTCTATTATAATTGCATATCAATGTATAAGTAATTAAAATACTCAAGTTAAATGAACAAAGAATAACAAAATCGTTGGGTGAAGCACAAACATGAACATAAACTGATAAAGTAGAATAAATTTAAGGGATGAGATGCTTCTTTTGATGCAATTTAAGTAACGTATTATTGGATAGAGATTATCCTTGGTACAAATTAATTGATTCAATATCTTACTCTACTTCACACTTCTTAATATATAAAATAAGCAGCTTAATAGTATGAATATTTTCAATGCATTTAGTGGCTTCAATATCAATTAGAGATTGTTAAAAGTGTGATTTTTTTTGAAAAAAGTTGTGAAAAAGTTGAGTTTGTATTTCTAAACATATCTCTATTCTATGAAGCTGATTATTTTATATATTAAGAAGTATGAAGTAGAGTAAGATATTAAATCAAATAATTTGTAGCAAGAGAATTGTTAAATAGAGATTT
The DNA here is from genome assembly GCA_947648045.1 of Beta corolliflora. Taxonomy (NCBI): domain Eukaryota; kingdom Viridiplantae; phylum Streptophyta; class Magnoliopsida; order Caryophyllales; family Amaranthaceae; genus Beta; species Beta corolliflora. The sequence goes on along the minus strand of CANSZD010003080.1, from coordinate 198,500 downwards.
GCAGAACAGTAGAACTGCATTGTTTAGTGTTTACCACTTTACCTACACGGCTACACTACATGGTGACACGCTAAATCCTAAGATTTATACTTCTTAATAGTGTGAATCAAATTATTGTAAAGATATTTTTATAACTTCATGTGGACAACATTTTCTAAAGAATTGTTAAATAGAGATATATTTATAACTTCTTAATAAAACCAAACTATTTCCTCGTGTCACCCAAATACCACAGTGAAAAAAAAATGCCCTGAAGAAGGTTTCACTCTCTGTACTTTCCTCTTATTAAAACCAAACTCGTGTAGATCCCAAATGCTTCTCAATCTCTCTCTCTCTATCATCCCTACCACAGTGAAAAAAAAATGCCCTAAAGAAGGATTCACGCTCTGTACTCCGCCTCACTCTCCTCCCTTTCGACCACCCTGTCCACAGACCAAACAAACCAAAATAGTTCATCTTCCCGACGCCGGAAATCACCCACAGCACGGATATCTCCGTCTCCAAAACCCCAAAAATTTGAAACTCTTAAACCCATTAAATCTGTTGTCATCGCCATCAATTAATGGAAACCAAACAGCAAAGTCTACAAACTCAACTTGTGGGTGTGAAAGTCTACAAATTATGCATCAAACATTAAAGTTATAAGATTTTTGAAGGATTAATGGAGGTCGGCGGATCTGTCTCCCTGTATTTGTTGCCATCAATCTGTTGTCTGGTTTGTTGCTTAATTTTGATTTTTTTTGTTCGAAATTGATTTAAAGTTGGAAATTTGGAATGTTGAATCAACATTTAGAGTTTGATTTTTTTTGTTCAAAATTGATTTAAAGATGGGATTGGTTGGTATCAAAGTCTCCCTGAATTTCGTTTTTGCTAGTCTACTATTAATTCCATGCCGTGTTTGATACATGTATTTCGTTTGATTGTTTGTTTTGAGTTTATTTTTTTTTTACATTAATCCCATGCCTTGTTTTTTTCTTTGCATGTGAAAGATTTTGGTAGGATTTTTTTGTTGCAGTTACATTTTTCAGTGCAATTGATAAAAAGTTGTGTGGGTTTTGTTGATTTCTTGTGAGAAGCAAGAGATAAGTATGGGTGCTTATAGTTTGAAAATGATTTTTTTTTTCTTGTTTACAAATTCAATCGGATGAATTTAAATTCCCCATATAGTTCTACATTTAACATTATTTTTTATGACGTCTAGTTTTGTGATTATATGGATATAAAAGCATATAAATGGATCACACGAATTTTAAAAAAATTACTTTACTAATTAAGAATGTCATGATGCAAATTTAATTGTAGATTATGTGTTTTAATTCTATGACCGTTAACATTTAGAGTTTGATTTTTTTTGTTCAAAATTGATTTAAAGATGGGATTGGTTGGTATCAAAGTCTCCCTGAATTTCGTTTTTGCTAGTCTACTATTAATTCCATGCCGTGTTTGATACATGTATTTCGTTTGATTGTTTGTTTTGAGTTTGATTTTTTTTTTTACATTAATCCCATGCCTTGTTTTTTTCTTTGCATGTGAAAGATTTTGATAGGATTTTTTTGTTGCAGTTACATTTTTCAGTGCAATTGATAAAAAGTTGTGTGGGTTTTGTTGATTTCTTGTGAGAAGCAAGAGATAAGTATGGGTGCTTATAGTTTGAAAATGATTTTTTTTTTCTTGTTTACAAATTCAATCGGATGAATTTAAATTCCCCATATAGTTCTACATTTAACATTATTTTTTATGACGTCTAGTTTTGTGATTATATGGATATAAAAGCATATAAATGGATCACACGAATTTTAAAAAAATTACTTTACTAATTAAGAATGTCATGATGCAAATTTAATTGTAGATTCTGTGTTTTAATTCTATGACCGTTAATATTCTTTTCATTTTTTTTGGGTATAATTTTTTCGGTTATAAAAATTGTTACTTTTACAATTTGTAAAAATGCACGAAAATGTCTCCATTTTTTTATCTGAATGAAAATGTCACCCAACTTTTCTTTTTATTTTTTGTCAGCGTTTTTATTGAAAAATCAAATTTTTTTTGTTAATTTCATAAAGTATTCTATAGTTGAAAATGATAAATGGTGAAAAGACGTTCTTACTGTATATTTTTTTGGGTATTCCCTAATTTCCCCAAAAACAAAAACAAAAACCATTTGCAATTGAATATTAGTATGTAAATGATTTGCAATTACACACTTACCTTGCAAATGCCCCTTTTTGCTGATATTTGGTTGACGAAATTGGTCGATTGTAACTGATACTTTCCTTATCCTGCTGTCATGAATGAAATTCACACAAAATACATTTAAATTGGATGTTGTGAATAATAAAGGAAACACATTTTAAGTTTTGATGTTCAGAAGAAGTAGGAAAAACCTTGTTATTATTTGCTTGTTCACACTGATGCCCCACGAAAGTCGTTGCTTGTTGAGTACTATTAGTGAAAAAGTATCCTGTATGAATAGAGATTGAGAAAATGAATGATGTATTTTTGAAATTAAATGGTAAAACAGTGATTTATTATGTGATTACCTGATGTTGGTGGTATAATAGTATTGTAATGATTCTGTGTTTTTGGGTATTCTCACGTGTGGTTTTCAGAGGTTTGAGAAGTGGAGATAATAGGAAGGAGAAGAGCAGGAACTGAAGGAGTGGTTTTCAGATTTTGGTTGCAGTTGTTTTCCCCATGTAATTAGGGGATTGAGTTGGGCAGTTACTTGTTCATAACTTACACGTTGTAATTTTTTTCTTTTTGTTTTTTTCCCTTATTTTTGGTGGTTTTCTGAGTAAGTTAGACACTACATTTGTTTCCCCCTTTTTTTACTTATTTAACTTTTGTTTTTAAAATTTATTGAGTGGTTAATTATGTAATTATTGTTTGTAGTTGGGGGTAATTTGGACAACTCAAGTGGACACCAAAGTCCTCAAGAGTTGCCTTATATAATAGAGATTAGTCAAGGTCTAATGATTTGATTTTCCAGAGTTCAGGAGCATAATATCTTTCTAGATCCTGACATAGACTCGAGTCTGAACCTAGTCTCGTTAAAGCCTTTTCCCACCTACATTTATATGAGTCATAAATTTAAACCTTTTTATTTTTCAATCCAAGCTATTCTTTTCCCCGAAGGACTCTCCGACAATTCCATGGTTTCTGGCGATATTTGACTTTGCCCATATCAAATTCCCAAAGAAGAATCCCCAGTGCAATCCCCAGTGAAAACTTTCAATGTTCAAGACATAGCAACTACATTTCAATATCCGATCAACTACATTGCAATATCAGATCAAGTACAAGGCTCATAATGCCTAATTCAAGGCAAGCTCACCTAAAGTGGGGGCTTCCTATGTGTGGTGGTTCCTCTGATTCAAATCAAACTCCCGAAAAGTTTTAATCCGCGGACCTCGTTTGCGGACCCCATTTGTTTACTAAAAACGATTTTCAAAAATCATTCAATCTATTTCTAATCATCCTGCTCATTCTATCATTCTACACATCTTCTGGCCGTGCAAAATCCTAACCTTGCATTGCATTTCATACATTCTAGCCTTGCAAAACCCTGACCTTGCATTGCATTTCATACATTCTAGTCTTGCATAACCCTGACCTTGCATGACGTGTCATCCCTTAGCTTTGCATAACCTAAATCCTTGCAGAGTCTAAGTTTGCATTTTTGCATCATTATGTGCTTCATCTGAGTTGTTTGCACCTATTATCTGCTAACATCTTCTTCTGCAGGTAATCAGATTGCTTGTAGTTATTGTCCTGCATACTAACTTTGTTTTGCAGAGACCGGCATATATAGATCAGTTGTAAAGTGCAGAGCGTTTAGAATCGTTCTCCGTCCCGACACCGTATACTTTGACTTTCGGTTTCCTGAACCTCCGTCAAAGTGGGGGCTTCTGTAGACACATAATCGTGTATGCCCATTTAAGGATCCGATGATGAAACATACTGTGGTCTTAATTGGTCCGATCCAAGGGCAGAGCAGTCCGAAGAGCCATTCAACACCATTTCGAAAAGTGTTAAAGTCCTATTTTAAAGCCCAATTAATTATTCATGATAATTAATTGTATTTGAGCCCAATTCTTTGAAAAGCCCAATTAATTGATTTATTTTAATAAATAAATATTTTCAAAAGATATATCATTTAAGTCAAAATCAGTTTTTATCCCGTAAAATCAGATATCCGTAATTAAAGGAATCTTTTAAAACGCGTTTTAAATAAAGCTGGCAAAGGCATGGCAGGAGCCAGGCTGGTGCGCCTAGCGCACCAACCTGCGCCTGGCGCAGGGCCTTGCGCCTGGCACACGTCTGTGCGTCAGGCGCAACTCTGTCCACCTGTGTCAGGTGCACTAATCTGCACTTGACACGTGGATTTCTGACTCATTCAGAGTCCTGCGTCAAGCGCGGCTCTCTGCTTGAGACACGTATTTTCTTTCTTATATTTTTTTAAAAACGCGTACCACGTGTACACTTTTTATTGGTCATGCCGCGTCATACGCTTGCCACGTCAGCGCGCCAGACGCAGCCAGCGCGTGAGGCGCAGTGCCGTTTTTCCTATAAATAGGCCTGATTTCTGAATTGATGAAAAACGGATTTTTCACATTAACACACTTCGAACTCAACGAATACTTTACGAACCTCTCTACAAACTACAAAATTTCCCTACAAAATTCATACCTTTCAAACACAAAATACATTCAATCTACATACTTTCAGACATTCAGATTTTCAGGTTTCACAATTGCTCGTCCCGAAGGTTGTCAATCTCGCAGACCCAAGCCACGGTATAATCTTGAGGGTCCTTAAATAAATTATTTTTATATTGATGTTACAAACAGTTTTCTTTCCTGATGTAGATCTTTAAGTAATAATCGTTCTGCAGTATATTCTAAATCTTTCTCTTTTTATTTATTTTCATACATTATTATATGCTTGCCTGATTGTTCTATGCATATTATATGATTGTCCTGTTTCAATGCTTTTATCACCCACGTGTTATTTTTGTTAATCAAGACCTAAAGAACTGTTCTAATATTAATCAGATTAATTTGGACAACCTGCTAGGTTCCCTGTAATATTAATTGCTTAATAACATGTCACTAAAAAATAGTCTTTTTATGTGTTTCCTGAACCAACCTAGACTAATTATTTTTAGGGTGTATAAATATATTATATGATTATTCTCTGGCATAAAATCTGCAATGAATCGATATTTAGTAGAGGCCAACTATGGGCGAATGTGGTTCATTATGACTATATTCGTACCCTCACCCCCGAACTCAATCTTTGGTTCATTTTGACCATCTATGGAGTCAGGACGGGGAAATCTACATTGGATAATTTGTCCCTATGCTTTTCCCATATCCAATTAGGTTTATGATTCTTCCTAAAAAGAATTGTTGGCGACTTCTTTTAATACAAAACAATTTTCAATAAAACCTTTACAGTGGGGTAGTCAAATCAAATACGCGCTCACACCGCGTAGGCGAAATAAAAACGCGCCTACACATAGGGTCACCTTGCCTTAGGCCTTTCTTTGCTCTAAAAGGCTTGCAAGGGTTGCCATTTATTAGAATGGAGAAAGACACAGTTGAGACACATGCCGTAACCCAACTAATAAATTTTGTAGGGTGTAGACACCAAATTTTGAACCCCTTTTTCGGATAAATAAAGATTTTGAAAAGAAATAAATATAACGAAAACTATCATGCATCGTGGAGCGCGTGCCCCGTCAAATGCATGTTTCACCCCGGAGCGCGAGTTTCATTTCGTCGTATGGTTTTTCGTTTTTTCGCCTGTTAGTCATGCAGTTTCGGCTTAGAAATTTAATTTTCCGTAAGTCTTATTCAATAATTACAACCACCGGTTTAATGAAATGATTTGTAGTATAACCATGTCCGTCTTTAATAATCTGACGAATGTTAGTTAATTATTTCAAGTTAGTTTTTCGAAAATCTGAAAAAAAAAAAAAACGAGTCGTGATTGAGCGCCTAGATTTTAATCGTCTCCCAAAACTGGCGGAAATCAGTTTTCTTGATGGTTAAGTCATTGTTCATTGAATAAAGAATAAGAATATATTCTTTATCCACTAATCACATCCTTTATCCATTAGTTAGAGAATAAGAATCATGAAAAGGAGTGAGAATAAGAATCATATCCCATGTGTAAGAGGCAAGAATCCGGATTTTTTCCGGTGGATTCGAGTTGTGCGCCAGGCACACGATCATGCGCTAGACGCATGATTTACGCCTAGCGCACAACAGCATCTTGCGCTAGACGCAGGACCCTGCGCCTAGCGCACGGAGCTGTGCCTAGCGCAGTCTCATGCGTTTGGCGCAGTGATCTAATCAGTTTCGTTTTTCACGTTTTTCGATGCATTTTTTTACATATTAGGATGTATTTAGGGAAGAATATTTTCTGAAAATCTGATTTTGCCTCATTGATGAGAAAATCCAAAAAGAATAAAGACATTTGTGTTTCCAAAGAAATTTGATGATGTCATTAGGGTGAGGTCATTAGAGTGATGTCATTAGGGTGATTAAGGATGGGAAAAATCAGATTTTTTTGGGTTAAAAATCTGATTTTCTACTTCTTTGAAACCCTAATTCATCTACCTCATTTCCCTATAAATACCCTCTTTTTTTTTACTTCAAACCAAGTTGAGCTAAAATCAACTTAATTTCACAACTTCTCTCAATACTACTCTCATCTTCTCTACTTCCTTCCTCTAAAAAATCTCATTCAAGAAAAAGAAAGAAAAAGTTAGGAAAGTAATTAATAAGTAAAGAAGTTCATCAAAAGAAAAACACATAAAAAGGGTTTAACTTAGTAATTAAGTGGATTTAGAAACTCACTTAGAAATTAAGAAAATCACAAAAAAGGTAGAAAAATTTGCAAAAGGAAGTGCATCATTGAGCTAGCAAGGTAAAGTTGAAGCTCTTGTTATTTTTTTTCTTGACTATCTTCTTAATCACATAGTAACTTTCTCCTTATTTATTCTTATCATTTTTTTAATTTTTAGAGTGATTTGGGTATGTGGAAGTCCTAATAGGTTCCCAACCTTAAATCACCCCACCTAGAATAGTCAACTCTAATGGGGAGACTCTTAGGAAACAATGTGTTTATGTGATTTTTCTTAACCAAGTTGTTGTTCATCACCAAAAAAAAAACATGTTTTCATAAAAAAAATTCAAGAAGAGTTGTGCATAAACATCTCCATAAAAAAAATGTGATGCTGTAATTATAATCAGTTTTAATTCTGTACTTCATTTCATTTTTCGTCTGTATTAACTAAATATCTTATAGGATGTAATATTTTTCCTATGAAGTGCAAGATGTTTCCAGCAACTCGGCTTTGGAATTTCTAAACAACGGATTTTGTATAAATAATTAAAAATCATACAACTTTGTTGTGAAAAACTGATTTTGTCCAGTACCACATAAGCTTGTCTTGTTAATAAAGTTTAAAATAAAATCATTTACATAAAACTAAAAACATCAAGTTTAAAGAAAACATCAGTAGATTTCCAAAAATATAAAAATCATGTTCATATGAAGTTTATACAATTTTATCTCATTTTTACAATACCGTTCATGCAAATCACTAAATTCCAGAAAACTGATTTTCTCTTCAGTTAAGAAAATGAATAAAAAAGGGTCTTTACAATGTCCAATTCAAGTGAAAATTTCCCTTCTAGTTCTTAAAAGTTTCTAGAATGTTCATACCAAAATTCACTTCAAAATAAGTTTAGCAAGTTCGATTTCAAAGAACAAATTAAATGAAGGTCCTGTTTTGACAAGTTATGGCATAAAATTAACCATAATTCGAGGTGTCACTAAAATCCCATGAAATTAGGACATCACATAAATAACTCAATTTAACGCTTTCTATAGAAAGATATGAATTTTACATGTCAATACAAGAATAAAAGTGCAATCTGGAAAATGAAATAAAGTGATTAACTCAAGTTTCATAAAAAATGTTTTCTTTTCATACGAAAATGTGAATTAAAAGTCATTAAATTTTAAGTTTCTCTTAAAATGACTCATTTTATCATGTCAATAAAAATCATCATAAAAGATCAAAATCAAAGAGGTTAATTAATCTCTAATTTTCACAAGTTTATAAATAAACATGAATTCCAAAGCCCATTCAAGAGGATGAAGATCAAGGAGCATCATGGTGAAGATCAAGATTGAAGATTTGTATAGATCATAGATTTTGTACATATTGATGTAATAATAATTTCTTTGTAAATAGTTATTACATCAATCATTAATAAAAAAACATGGAGATGTTTATGCATAATTTTCATAAATAATTCCACAATTCTTTTTAATAAAATGAGCAACCAATGTTACAAATTTTGCATGTTGGGCCCCATATATATGTCATAGTATATGAATTAAATAACCCAATCTCAATTAAGAGGAAAAATTACAAATCTAACTAAGTTAAATTGTATGATGATCCATCTTACATTTTAAAAATGTGTTCTCCATCTTCAAATGGATCAGTCATATATAATTTGACATAATTAGATTGGTAATTATGATCTCCGAATTGATTTTAGGCCGTTTCACGTGTCTCACTTTAAATGACCAAATTCCAATTAGCCAAACACAATCTCCAAGTTTGATCTCAAATTGATCATTTAATTTCTCTCTAAATGGCTTAATAATCTTCAATTAAGATCATTTCTCAAAAGCCTTCAAATTAGGAAGCAAACTTCTAAGACCTCTTGAAAATCATAAACGTGATCACTAACTAAGGTGGTTATTTCAATCCTTGATTAATCGCTAATTAGGGCGATTAACTCAAACTCTTCATTTAATCACTAATTAGGATGATTATCTTAAACCTTGGTTAATCACTAATTAGGGTGATTTGCTTAATCTTTCATCATGTTTAATTGCTAATTAAGGTGATTATCCTAACCTTCCTTTTATTCGCTAATTAAGGTGATTAATTTGACCTTTTATATTTAATCACTAATTAGAGTGATTAACTTCAACCTTAATAATCGTTAATTAGGACGATTATTTTTCTCATTTAATCACTAATTAGGGTGATTATCTTAAACCTTGGTTAATCACTAATTAGGGTGATTAGCTTAATCTTTCATCATATTTAATCACTAATTAGAGTTATTATCTTAAACCTTGGTTAATCACTAATTGAGGTGATTAGTCTAACCTTCATTTTAATCACTAATTAGAGTGATTATCTTAAACCTTAATGATCGTAAATTAGAACGATTATTTTTCATATTTAATCACTAATTAGAGTGATTATCTTAAACCTTAATGATCGTTAATTAAGATGATTATTTTTTCTCATTTAATCACTAATTAGAGTGATTATCTTAAGCCTTGAATAATCACTAAGTAGGGTGATTACTTCTTTCCTTCCTTATTAATCACTAATTGAGGTGGTTATCTTAATCCTTTATATTTAATTACTAATTAAGGTGATTATCTTAATCTTATTTCAATCACTAATTGAAGTGATTACCTTATTCCTAATAGATTTGTTTAATTCTAAAGATGAGTTATTCATAATCTATTCTTTCCTTTTCTTCCCCAATGGAATTGGCCATTTAGGGTGAGACATAAGATCGAACTACGATGGTTTTGATCCATAAGTGGATTCCAATCCCGCAGTGATTGGTACGTAGTGCAACTTCAGTGCTCAAACCTACCATGTGCAAATGATATATTGGTCCTAAATAAAAATGGTTGATGTGTATATGTGCAAACTATGTGGTTTTTATTTCTTTTGAATAGCCATGATTACTTTAAAATGGAAAATAACGCATTTAGTAAGAGCCCGTTCTGTAGAACGGAAGAGGAGACGAGTTCCAGACGTTCGCACCTCTTAACCTAAACCCCGAACCCTATCTTGTGGTATGAAAGACCAATTTTTCAAAAAAGCCTTATCAATATGAAGTCATCATCGTTTTAAATGGTATTTCTTGAAATTGATTTTAAAATGATTTATTAAATAAATCTGTCCCTATTCAGATATTAATAGGGTGCATGGCGACTTCAAAGTTTTCTAAAACTCACAGTCCATTGAGAGACTTTTGTGGGATTCAGACCGTTGATTAAGAAAGTCAAAAATCGGGTACCACAGGCTGGCGACTCTACTGGGGACTTTACTTCCACTTGAAGTATATGAGGTTTAAACCTGAACAATGCGTTATTTTCCATATATAAATATAATAATAAAAAGTTAATCATGGCTATTCACAATTTAATGTTTGTATATAGCATGCTTATGTGAAAATTACATGTGCTTGGTAATTTATCGATCCATACACGTGCACTCCTTTTAACCATTTTCTTATTAGGTCTGATACCTCTGTCTATTGGCAATGGTCAGAATTTTAGAATGACAAATTAATGAATCAAGGGCGTAAAACCTGCATCCGCGAGCTATTGCGACCGGCTCTGTCAGGAGCGTCCACCCTCGATGGACACAATGGAAGTGACTCGAGGCCACTTTAACATAATCTCTCCTTAAATGAATCACCTTTTAGTTGACTTTTAGGACACAAGGATCAATGCACAAATGTCCTTTATTTATTTCAGTTATTGAATAATGTGAAAAACTTTCAAAAATTCCTCAGTCCATTTTCAGTCGGTCGATATTTCAGTAATCATTAACTGTAGCTGAATTGCTGCCGAAATGGTTATTAAAATATTAAGAGTATTCTTGTTTAGTGTTATGTAAAAAATGTGTGCTCACCCATTTTCAAAAAAACAAACTCACGTTTACTTCATAATTCTTTTTAAAAAACGAAATTGATTTTTAAAAGAAAAAAAAAATCTTGTTTTGAAAATATGATCCCAAAACAAAAAAAAATGAAAAATGAAAAATGAAAAGAGTCATAATCACGAGTTCAAAACGTGTCATGTTTAGGAATTAGAATGTAATTAAAACGTGTTTCAAAACACGAGAAGTCTAGTCTAAAAAAACAAAAACAAAAAATTGTGTCAAAAGGGATAATTGTTTTCAAAAAAAAAAGGAGGAGGATTCTTCCATTACCTGCTAAGAAACATAAAATGATTCCTTATTTTTTTGACTAACATTGTTAGTGTGTACATTTCAGGTACTTCACATCCAAAAAAAAAGAGAAACTAAAACTTGCATCATTTCACAATGTCTGATTTCGGAAAGCAAATTCAGACTAAAGCTTCAGCAAAGGGCAAAGGCCGTTGGAGGTCTATTAATCAAATTTATGCAGACATGGAGGAACCTCTAGGAACCATGTACGGTCGTCTGAAAAGACAGGGTCTTCTAGAAGCGAAGCATCACTGTTACAGTTTGCCACCACCAGGGGTTAACATGAGATTATACTGCAACTTTTGCCATCAGTACGGACACGAAACAGACCGGTGTGTTGACCTTCGGCATGCCATCCACCAGCTAATAGAAGATGAAAAAATTCTCATTCCTCCATCATGGATGCCCCCAATTGTGTCCTTCACTAAGGCTGATCTTCCCAAGGAACTGAATCCTCATCAAGCTTTATACATCACTTTGAAATGCAATGGGCGAGAGTTGACCAATGTACTATTAACGTTTGCTCCAAAGGAACGCTTTATGAGTTGGGGTACAACAACACGTTATTAAACCCTACTGATACAGTATTGGGAGCATACGACAACTCTTTAGAGAAGGCTATAGGGACGATCAATCTTCAACTGAGGTATAAAGACTGGATTTGTGATGCGGATTTCACGGTCGTCGAAGTTTTAACCTCATTCTCTTTGTTGTTGGGGCGACCATGGCTCCATGCGAACAAAACTGTTGCCTCTCCTGCACACCGAAAACTCAAATGCCCAACAATCTCGGGAACGATAACCATCCATGGGAATCTGGCACAACCAAGAAGTATTACCACTGCACCGCCAACTGTAGAAGATGAAATAGGTCCTCAGGATGGTTCTCTCAACCCTTGCATGCTAGGGAGTAATGTTCCTTCAGTACCCCAGGGATCCAGTACAGAAACTGTTTACAACATCCCGATGACAATTGATCAGCTCATCGCCTACGCCAACATTTGCTGTGCCCTGAATATGCCAGTAGGACCTCTCAACACAGATCAGGCCGAAACTACTATTGCCATAACTTTCTCTGATAAAGATCTGCCTGATAACCCCGCTCATAACAGCGCCTTGTACATCGCTGTCGATCACAGTGCCAAACATATAAAAGGGGTAATGGTTGATAATGGAGCTTCCACCAATATCTGTCTTCTCAGTACCCTAAATTGGCTCGGGTGTCCTCCTCCGCAAGGAGAAGCCTCCATAGGAACCATAGTTGCATATGATGGTTCAACACGGGAAATCATAGGATCAACAACCATGACCTTATGCATTGGAGCAGTCATACGAGAGGTCAATTTCATGATCGTTGATTGCGAAGCTCCTTTCACTCTGTAGTTAGGGCGACCATGGCTCCATGAGAACCAAGCTATCATCTCAACATTGCACCAAAAAATGAAGATGATAACTCCACATGGGGTAATCACAGTCCCAGGAGATATAACAATAGGGGTGGCAATGCAAAAATCCCGCATACCTCATATATGTCACCTAAATCATGAGGAGAACGACAATGGTCACACAGAGATACCACCCCTCAAACTGGTAAAATACTACTTCTACTGGCCTATTCCCGATTTCCAAGTGCAGCTGCAAAAAAAGAAAAAAAATTATGTAAAATTTCATTTTTAATTTATCAGAACTACGTTGGGCCTGATTCTCCATTCAAAAAAAAATTATCACAAGAAAAATTTCTTCCCCAAATCCAAATCCACTTATGGAGATACATAGGCAACCTTCGGGTGCGGCCCCTTTTACATTTGATATTTTCTTTTATGGTTTCAGCGCTTAAAATCAATCAATACATGCAGATCACCAAGAAGAACGATGTCTGGGGCATTATAATTTGCCAAAATGAGGACACAAGCCTCGTTATCCCTCTTTTCTCTTATTTCTGCAACAGCGGGAAGTCGAAGGATATCACCAAATTGATTTCAGAAAAAAAAATGTTTGTGTATTATCCAAAAAAAAAAATGAGTCTAAAAAACGGAAATATAAAATAAAAAGGTCCAAGTTTTAAAAAAAAAGAGAAATAATAAGTCAGTTAAAGAAATCTAATGAAAAATCCAAAACAAATGATAGAGTCGAGGTTTCGCACCTTTTAATAAATGATAACTGAAATTGGGGTAAATTTTTTTTTTTTTTTTTAAGATATAATTTCTTTCATTCCCTGCACACAAAAAAAAAGAAAAAAGGAAAAGAAAAGAAGAAACAAAGTCTGGACAAATTTTTGTGCTAACCTTTTCATTTCACAGGAACTCTGCCTGGGCCCGCTCAGTTGCTAGGCTGATTCGCCGAAGTTCTGACCATAGTGAATGTCCTCTTTCAGTGATACTATCATCCTTGTCTACACCAGTTGTATTCTCTGCTACACGACTTAGCAACATGTCTGAAATTCCAAACAACGAGCACCAACAGAACTCTACCCCTCCACCTGATCCAATGACTGAGCTCCTAGGACTCGTCCAGGCCATGCTTGACCGACAGGATAATATTGAACAAACTGTGTTGGGCATAATGCACCAAAGCGCCCAGATGCCTCCCCATCCTCCTCCTCCGGAGTCGGAAGTAGCTTCACCTTTTCACCTTGAGCCTATGAACAATGAGAGAGAAATTCCCACTAAGCTCGAGGAAGAAGTAGTCAAGCTAAAGGAAGTCTTAAAAGGCATGACTAAGGCTGAACCATGGATGGACATTCATGGGTTAACACTTTTCCCAAAGGCACGATTACCTCGTGGTTTCAAGATGCCTAACCTGACAAAGTTTGATGGGACCGGCATCCCCACCAATTTCCTGAAGATGTATGTGGGGGCAATGAGTCCCTAGGGTGTGGAAGAATCTTTGATGGCCCAACTCTTTCAACAGTATTTAGATGGTGCCGCAACACATTGGTTCCTCAACCTTGAAAATACAAAGAAATCCATTTGGGCTGACATAGTCAGAGAGTTCTCAAACCAATACAAATATAATGAAGAAATTGATGTTACTAGAAGGGATCTGGAGAACACCTCTCAGAATCTTAATGCAACAATTTTTTCATTCATCACTCGGTGGAGGAACAAAGCCTCCAAAATGATGAGTAGGCCTAATGAGGAGGAACAACTGCAAATGGTTGTGAAGAATCTTCTTCCTGTCTATCAGAAGCATATAGCCTACAAATATTTCCCGACCTTCAAAGCTTTGATTGCTACGGGAACTCTAGTTGAGGATACTGTGAAAAGGGGAGACATCAAGAAAGATGAACCTACTGGCAACGCCACTTATAATGCAAAGTTTAGAAATAACAAAAGAGCCCCAAACAATGATTCAGCAGTTCCTAAAACAACTAATGCGATCCATGCTATTGGCGCATCGTCTGCATTCCAGTTGCGACCACAAAGGAACTTTACTCCTTTGAACATGACTTATTCCCAAGCTCTCTCCAAGCTAAAAAAGGCCAATCTCATTCAACCCTTGAATCCACGTCCACCTCCTAAAAATCATTACCCTGGTTATGATCCAAACTAAAACTGTGAATATCACCAAAGTCTGGGGCATAATACTAAAAGCTGCACGACTCTAAAGCATCAAATTCAAAACCTTGTGGATGATGGAAAACTCTCTTTAGGATCCACTTCCAATAAACCAAACGACTCTCAGCCCAACATCACAAAAAACCCCTTTCCTAATCATAAGCCCTCATTTGCCATTAATACCATCTCTGCTGCTTCAGATGGATGCGATCCAATCGAGTTAATCCGCAAGACAGTTCCTCAAATGTATGAAATGCCAATAGCCGCAGGTTACAAGTGTCTGGTCTATGACTATTCCACTCAAAAAAAAGTCAAAATCATGCCTGGTAAAGACCCTTGTTTCACTCTCAACAAGGATCCATTCTCTGACATGTGTGGAACCTTGATTATGATGGTGTCTTCTTCATTTTGGACTCTGATGCAGATGACGATGCCTCTTTGGTCTTGGCAATTGTGGAGAAAAACACTGGAGGACATTCCACCACTCCAAATACATACCGGCGCCCATCTGCCTCGATGATTGGCGGGCGGCGTTTGTCGTGTACGCCACCCAACCAAAGATAAAATTTCTCCTACTCTCTTTTACACTAAGCAAGAATAATGGAAGTAGGGGTCGTATCCACAGGGAAACAGGGACGAGTTTAATATTTAGCGGGATCCAATACCTAGATTAAGCTAAGGGCCGAGAAACCTAATAACAAGGGGGGTTTCAAGTAGATTATAAACAAACTAAAATTAACTAGCATAATTAAATAAAATGAGAAATCAATATGGAAAGATCTTGAATCCGATTAACATCCACTTCAATTCATTATCGATCCTTGACCCTCCACTCTAATTATTTCCATAATTATCTATTGTTGAGAATTAATCTCGTATTCTCCTTATTCTTAGTTGAATAGCACGATCAGCGTGACTATAAAACCCTAACTAAAGGATAACCTAGTCCGATCAACGTCTAAGTTCAATCCAATAGCAGCAATAAACACAGAGAACCAATAGACCTGCTAATGTCATACACGCGATAAACATTCAACAGTTGATTCAATTTCCCTAAGAAATAACCAAGACGATATGCATCTAAGTTACTCCCTAGTTTGCTACAAATTGATAAAAGAACAAAACAATTCGATTCTATTCTTAAATCTAGCATTAGATTAATTACACAATCAAACTAGTAACGTTCCTAGCATAATTATGCAATAATCATTGATCACAAGCATAGAAATTGAACCATAATCAAGGAAAATAGATAGAGAGGAAATATCTCACAATAATGCTTGAAACTTCATGTTAATTTCTTCAAGAACAGTTCAAGCTACAATCCGATAGCAAAAACCAAATCCAACATTGAAATCTCTAAAAACTAAACTAGGAAATGAAAACTAAAACTAGGAAATAAAGAACAAAGAAATGGACAACAAAGAGGAATGAAGAAGGAAAGATGGAAAGAGGAGCATGAAGAAGGAAAGATGAAGAGAGGAGTATCCTCTCTCTCTCCTCAAACTTGCTGCTCCAACCCCTACATTTCGGCTCTCCTCTTCGTCCCCTCTTCGTCCTCCCTTTTTCATTAGGTTTTAGGAGGCTTTTAAACCCCGCACAAAACGTGGCCCCAAACCGACTTAAGCGTCGCGAGTCGTGCTACTGATCGCGAGTCGCGAAGAGTACGCTGCCTTCCCGCACAAAATGGTTGGGCAAAGGGTCACGAGTCGCGACAGGCCTCACGAGTCGTGAGGACAAGGGTGTCGCGAGTCGCGACAGGGCTCGCGGGTCGCGAGCTGCTGCTCGCCGGGCGAGCTAGTCTTCTTGCGGGCGGGCGTGCGATCTTTGGGCGGGCGTCTTTGCTGCGCGCGAGCTTGGTGGGATCTTTGCGCTTGCGATGATGGGCGATGATGCTGGCTGCTCGGTAGGCTTGGTGCTATGCTAGGCTACGGCTTGCGGCGATGCTTGATTGGAACATGTGGCGACGCTTGGCAAGTATAACAATGTTGAGTCGTTCCAAACACTAATGCTTCTAGGAGCTCGGAACTTACAACTTTAACTATAATTAATATACAAAATTCCAAACTTCCGCTAAGAGTTAAATAAAACGCAAACGTTAACAATTATGATCAAGACCCTTAGCAAAAAGCACCCAAAATATAATAAAAACTCCGTATAACTTGAGCGTATCAAATACCCCCACACTTGAACTTTACTCGACCTCGAGTAAACTCAAAAGTGAGAATCACCAAATAAATCATCACCCAAGCTATTGACACCAATCTACACTCCTCATCAACTACATCATCATCATCACATCTTAACAACATCCGCTCAAAACCTAAACGTAAGGGATGATGATTCCCCCACACTTGGCTTCAAGCTACAATCAGAAATACAGACGCGACAACAATAATCACCAAACGACAACCAAAATGTGAGCTCAAATCCTGAAGGATCTCAAAGGAGTTGAACTCACTCCAATGCCACAATCAAAATGACAGCTCGCTTAAAACCTCAAAAGATAATCTATAACTACTACTACTAGTACAACCAACCTAGATAAGCAAGCCATGGAACAAAGACAAAAAAGGATAAATTCCATGCTTACTCCCAAAAACAAACAATCAATCAAAAGAATGTGAAAGCCAAAACAAATCTTCACAAAATCAAGGATGAATTCACCAACCTTACCCGAAAACGCTTTCCACCTTATGACACCATCTCCGACAAATGAGTTTTCAAAGTATATAATTCTCTCTTAATCTCTCATTTTGCCTAGGAGCCCTTTCGGGTTTTCATCCTAGCTTCTCAAATTTTTTTTTTCATCTCTCTTCTTTTTCCGGCTCACAAAACTCACCCGCTCAACTAGCTCTTTTTTGCATAGGCCGCCCTTTCGGGTTTTCGACCTATCCGAGCCCCCAATTTTGCCCGAGTCGCCCGCCCTTGCGGGTTTTCAACTCAGCGGGATTCACTTCATCATCATTTTTTTTATTATTATTTTTTTTTTCATTCATTTTTTTTCAAATTGAAATAAATAAATACAACATATATACATGAGAATGAGAATACCCTCCCCCCTACTTAAACTACACATTGTCCTCAATGTGACGACAATTAGAAGAAAAAGTAAACTGAAAATGGGGGGGAGAAAATCGAAAATCGGGTAAATCGAAGATCGAATGCTCAAAACTCATGACAAACAATCCGTCAAACTCAAATTTCTTAACAACACCAACTCAAATCTCATAAATCAACTCACAACCCTCTCCCTCGAATCACTCAAACAAATGACAAATTCAAATTTTTAAATTTTTGAGATTTGCACCTAGCTTAAGAGATCGAAAAGATTCATTAACAATCTCAACCCTCTAGTTGTACCAACTCCTAGCTATTGAACTCCTCCCAACGGGTTTTCTTTTGTGGATTTTGGTTCCAAGTGGATTAAGATTGGTTGTGGATCTTTTTAGTGGGTGGGCGGTGGGTGAAAGAAAATTTGTTGTGGTGGTGGAAATTTGATGAGAAATAAAGGAAAAGAAAGAAAATAAGAGGGGTCTCGGGTTGCCTCCCGAGAAGCGCTGTTGTTTAAAGTCGTTAGCTCGACTTAGTACCTTAAGCTTAATCATTGGGCTTGTGCTCCATGTGTGACAATGGTGGTTCCATGTCAATCTCCACTTCAAGTACCTGCAAAATTGATTGAGAAGAACTCTTGCAATGCATTGTTAGCGCTATGAGTGTCAACCAAAAACAAAGAGCACAAATAATACCATCCAAAAATCACGCTAAATACAAACAAGTAACACCGTTTCCCCGGCAACGGCGCCAAAATTTAGCGGGCGGCGTTTGTTGTGTACGCCACCCAACCAAAGATAAAATTTCTCCTACTCTCTTTTACACTAATCAAGTATAATGGAAGTAGGGGTCGTATCCACAGGGAAACAGGGACGAGTTTAATATTTAGCGGGATCCAATACCTAGATTAAGCTAAGGGCCGAGAAACCTAATAACAAGGGGGGTTTCAAGTAGATTATAAACAAACTAAAATTAAGTAGCATAATTAATTAAAATGAGAAATCAATATGGAAAGATCTTGAATCCGATTAACATCCACTTCAATTCATTATCGATCCTTGACCCTCCACTCTAATTATTTCCATAATTATCTATTGTTGAGAATTAATCTCGTATTCTCCTTATTCTTAGTTGAATAGCACGATCAGCGTGACTATAAAACCCTAACTAAAGGATAACCTAGTCCGATCAACGTCTAAGTTCAATCCAATAGCAGCAATAAACACAGAGAACCAATAGACCTGCAAATGTCATACACGCGATAAACATTCAACAGTTGATTCAATTTCCCTAAGAAATAACCAAGACGATCTGCATCTAAGATACTCCCTAGTTTGCTACAAATTGATAAAAGAATAAAACAATCCGATTCTATTCTTAAATCTAGCATTAGATTAATTACACAATCAAACTAGTAACGTTCCTAGCATAATTATGCAATAATCATTGATCACAAGCATAGAAATTGAACCATAATCAAGGAAAATAGATAGAGAGGAAAGATCTCACAATAATGCTTGAAACTTCATGTTAATTTCTTCAAGAACAGTTCAAGCTACAATCCGATAGCAAAAACCAAATCTAACATTAAAATCTCTAAAAACTAAACTAGGAAATGAAAACTAAAACTAGGAAATAAAGAACAAAGAAATGGACAACAAAGAGGAATGAAGAAGGAAAGATGGAAAGAGGAGCATGAAGAAGGAAAGATGAAGAGAGGAGTATCCTCTCTCTCTCCTCAAACTTGCCGCTCCAACCCCTACATTTCGGCTCTCCTCTTCGTCCCCTCTTCGTCCTCCCTTTTTCATTAGGTTTTAGGAGGCTTTTAAACCCCGCACAAAACGTGGCCCCAAGCCGACTTAAGCGTCACGAGTCGTGCTACTGATCGCGAGTCGCGAAGAGTACGCTGCCTTCCCGCACAAAATGGTTGGGCAAAGGGTCGCGAGTCGCGAGGACAAGGGTGTCGCGAGTCGCGACAGGGCTCGCGGGTCGCGAGCTTCTTCGGCGAGCTAGCTGTGCTGGCGGGCGTGCGTGCGATCTTGGGCGGGCGTCTTTCTTGCGCGAGCTTGGTGGGATCTTTGCGCTTGCGATGATGGGCGATGATGCTGGCTGCTCGGTAGGCTTGGTGCTATGCTAGGCTACGGCTTGCGGCGATGCTTGATTGGAACATGTGGCGACGCTTGGCAAGTATAACGATGTTGAGTCGTTCCAAACACTAATGCTTCTAGGAGCTCGGAACTTACAACTTTAACTATAATTAATATACAAAATTCCGAACTTCCGCTAAGAGTTAAATAAAACGCAAACGTTAACAATTATGATCAAGACCCTTAGCAAAAAGCACCCAAAATATAATAAAAACACCGTATAACTTGAGCGTATCAATGATCTTAGTGATGAGGAGTACGTGGATATATCTCATTTGACTAGAGCAGGTCGCCATTTTAAACCATCCCATTTGGAGGAGGAAAATCCTTTGGAGGTATTGAGAAGGAAGGAAAAGGGCAAAGAGCCAATAACAGAGGATAGTAATAAAGAAGATGATGCTATCAAGCGCATGAAAGAAGTAAATGCTAATGTTTCCATCTGGAAGTTGTTAATGCATTCCCAGCCTCATAGGGCAGCCTTTCTAAAGCATCTCAATGAAGCCTCTAGAAGCTCTTCCATAACACCTGACCAGATGGTGGGGCTCATCCATGGGGTAGATCGAAATCTCATGTTCACTGACAATGATCTCCATGATAATATCAACCACAACAATTTATTGCACATCACTATACGTTGTAATGGATGGGAGATACCTAGAGTATTGATCGACAATGGCTCTACGATCAACGTTTGCCCTTTGCGTGTGCTAACGAGACTTGGGTATTCAAAAGAAGATCTGGTACCATCCAACCAAGTGGTCAGAGCATATGATAACGCCAAGAGAGAAGTACTGGGTTTAATCAGCCTCCTCATTGAATGTGGTCCCGTGGCAAGGAAGGTGGAATTCATGGTCATTGACATTCAAGCATGTTTCAATCTCTTATTAGCAAGACCGTGGCTGCATGAAAATAGAGCAGTAGCCTCTACTCTACATCAGAAGGTAATGCTTCTCACTGAGCATGGTGCTGTGACTATTTCTGGTGATCCAGAAATTATGACTATCTCCAACACCGGAAAATCGGTATTGTATCTGAACGAAGTAGAGGGCACTAGGTTGGATGGTTATACTATCCACTGTATTCTAGCAGCACCTGAAAATTCATGGATGAATGAGGTCCCAGTAGCCACACTAGATGTAACACTGAAGAAACAGAACCATAATATAGTGAGGATGACGAGGAAGAAATAGAAGTTCCAAGCATCGGGCTCATGATATGTCAGTTGAAGCACCGGAGGAATCATGTGTCGGCAATCCTCAAGATGATGATAATGACTCAAAGAAGAGATATAGGACTAATAATTTTGACCTGGACTTTAATGTAGTAGGTCATATCCGAGAAGTTCACACTGAATCACTGATTCTCTTTCCAGGATATCAGCACGAGGATCATTATCGTGAATTGCCACAGTTCCAGAAATTTAACGGGAACGGTGATCCTTTGGTCCACTTAGTTGGATTTGTGAATGCCTTGCAACCATGGCGCATACCAGAGGAAGATTACCCCATGCTGTTTGACAAGAGTTTAGAAGGACCAGCTTTGGACTGGTACTACTCTTTGGATTATGTGGATAGAGCTAGTTGGGAAAATGCTAGCTAAGCCTTTGTTAATTGGGCTCTCGAGCATAAACAGACTGATGTCAAGAAGCTGAAGCTAGTCACTTTGCGTCAGAGCGCCTTAGAAACATTCTCGCACTTTTGTTCGAGACGCACTCATATCCGCACACGGCTTCGTTTCCCTATTACTGATCGAGAGTTCATGCTCATATTGCTGCGGAACCTGAACGATTTCTATTATCGTCACATGGTCAATATCAATTACACCTCCCTCAGCCACATGGAACAACATGGCTTTGACATCGATGCTCTAAAATTGCAAGAAAATGACATCGGGAAGATCTTGAAACTCCCAACACAAATCCAAGGGTATATGCTAAGATAGATGAACCATTGAGTATGGTGTGTTATCGTCTTCGGAGCCAAGGTATAATCCAAGCCTCACCATATGTGCACTGTTTACCCCTTCATGGAACAGACATGAGCAAACTCTGCGCTTATTGTCGCCAATTTGGACATTAAACTGATCGATGCCATGATCTTTACTACAAAGTTTAAAACCTGGTTGATCGAGGCATCATTAGTCCAACCCATAAGGAAGTGCCCGTAAGGAAAGTGTCGGCGCGCCCTCAACCGCAATCCCAAGTTGATATCTTCCGCAAATTAGTCGAGCAAGGTCGGATACATCCACTTCCTAGACGCCTAGGGGCAAGTCCCGTAGGGTCAGATCTCCACAAGTACTGTCATTATCACCAATTGCATGGTCACGGCACAAACCAATGTCATGCTCTCAGCTATCACATCAAGCAAATCACCAACATAGCTCTTGTCTACCGCAAAGCTACTTGATCGTCTCACAGAAGGAGAAAAATCTTCGGTAAACGTCCTATAGGGGGTTAGCCCATAGAAAAAAGAAGAAGAAAAAAAAATCTTTTAGCTCGTTAGTATCAGAGAACTACGTGCAGCTTGAATCCCCATTATCACGTACACTTGCACTGTGAGATCACTCCACCTCTGTAACACCTGGGGTACATAGGTAGCTCAATATGAGTGCAGCTCCTTTATTAAATAAAAAACATTAGTTCCTTAAAAAAAATGAATTACGCTGAGTCTGATTCCCCATAAAATGCGCCTGGAGCAATGGGGATATGTAGGCAGTCTTCGGGTTCAACTCAGATGTATTAACCATTGTTTTTCAGGTAATGTGATTAGCACTCAAGATGCCAGTCATCACAGAAGCAATTTCAGAATGTTGAATTGACACATCAATGGGGATACATGCCATAATCTCTATATTTTCTGTCTTTGTTCAATACTAAAGCAGGGAATGGAAGAATGAAAAATATTTATTATCAAGCCCAATGACAGTAAAATCATTCAAGAGAATCAAAACATAAAAAAAACCAAGATTGTAAAGGTGGACCATTCCATTCAAAATATGGCAAAATTGTTTTCGAAAATTTTCTTTATTCTGCAATATATAACTTTCTTCTCTTTTCTTTTAATTCTTTTTTTTTCTTTACCTTTAGGTCCAAAAAGAAAAAATTTATCCCTTCTCTAAGGATGACCAATTATCATCAGAAAACAAAAACTTCAGCCATATCCACAAATGCGATCAAAGAGCCTGTAGGGTTTGCCATGCAATCTCTGTCCAAAGAATTTCAAATCATGATGAAGATGGGTTATACTCAAGGAACCGGATTAGGACGTGATAGTAGGGGAATAAAGCAACCAATCCCCATAGTAGACAAGTAAAACCGACATGGATTAGGATATGATCCGGGCAGCACTTCTCACAACATCAAAGAACCTTCTTTTACCCTCAACGGCCAGTTCATCCTGCAAGGAGATACTGAGTTGTACTATGAGTTTCCAGAACCTTGGCTTAGTAGGAAGGAACATAAGATTTTACCGGGGTTGGATATATTCTTCAATGAGGCTAGAAATTTGGACTTAATTAAAAGTTGGTTTATCCAAAAACAAAAAATGAAAAAAGAAAATGACTGGGGGGATGATCTGGAACATGGAGTCCTTAAGAAGCTTTTCACTTCTGAGTCCTCTGAGGAAAGGGATTTTGATCCGGTGTCTTTGATGATACCTTTTGGCAAAAGCATTGAACATAAGTGGAGTATTAAGTGTCAGGCAAAAGACGGGCCTATAGAATTTAAAATGTTTTTAGGAAACCATCCTCCACATCCATCTTATGAAAATACCTTTTCACCCCTTTCAGATGGATATCATACTGATAGCTCATCTTCTAGCCAATCTACCTTGCATACCCAGTCAGAAGACTCTGACAGTGAGGAAATTAAATGTGAACCTTTATCTAAGTACATTTGCATGCAATATGTTATTTCTAACAGTGAATTTAATAATGATGAATCACTTGATACAACTGAAACATATATAAAACCCATGGAAGAGTCCATTGTAATTAATATTGGTACAGAAAATGTTGTAAAAGAAGTCAAAATAGGTTCATCCCTCTCCCCAACTGAACAGTCTGTGTTTATTGCATTGTTAAAATAGTATGTAGATGTGTTTGCATGGTCTTATGCTGATATGCCTGGCGTTAATAGAGAAATTGCAGAACATCGCATTCCGTTACATCCTGAAAGCAAGCCTAAGCAGCAAAAGTTCCGCCGAATGAAACCAGAGATTAGTCTGAAAGTGAAAGAAGAAATCCAGAAACAGCTTGATGCCAAATTCATCCAAGCTGTAAAGCATCCGAGTTGGCTCGCCAATATAGTTCGGGTGTGTTTTCCCATGTTGTACCTAAAAAGGATGGAAGAGTTCGGGTGTGCAATGATTTTCGAGATTTGAATGCTGCATCACCAAAAGATTTCTTTTCTCTACCCCATATCGATGTCCTCGTGGATAGTACGACCGGTCATGCAATGTTTTCCTTCATGGATTAATTTTCGGGGTATAATCAAATAGTCATGGCTCAAGAAGATATGCCAAAGACATCTTTCATCACTCCGTGGGGCACCTTCTGTTACTGAGTTATGCCTTTTGGTCTCAAGTATGCCGGAGCCGCATATCAAAGGGCTGCAACCACTATCCTTCATGACCTTATCCATGACATTGTGGAGGTCTATGTAGATGACATGATTGTGAAAAGTGAAGATCGTGAGGGGTATATTCCTGCACTAAGGTCCTTCTTTGAAAGAATCAGGAAATACATTGTAAGGCTGAATCCTCAAAAGTGTGTGTTTAAAGTCACTTCAGGGAAGTTGTTGGGATTCATTGTCAGTCAAGACAGTATCAAAGTGGACTCTGAAAAGGTGAAGGCCATTCAAGAATTGCCCCCTCCAAAGACTTAAAAAGAAGTAAGAGGATTTCTCGGCAGAATTCAATATATCAGCAGGTTCATCTCACAACTCATTATGAGATGTGAACCTATATTTAAGCTGCTCAGAAAAGGGGCATCCCATGAGTGGAACGAGGAATGTCGAGAAGCTTTCGATTCCATGAAAGAGTACCATTCAAATCCGCCTGTTCTAATGCCACCTAGACCAGGAGAACCCCTGATTTTGTACCTCACTATTACAGAAACGGCTATGGGAGCTCTCTTAGCCCAATATTAAGAAGGAACAGAGAAGGAAGTTGTCATATACTATCTCAGCAAGAAATTCTTGGAGTATGAGACAAGATATACCCCACTGGAAAAAGCATGTGTTTCCTTGGTCTATGCCACAAAGAAGTTGAGGCATCACCTCCAAGCTCATACCACCTATCTAATCTCAAGACTTGATCCAATCAAGTATCTGTTCGAAAAACCCATTCTTAGTGAAAGATTGGCGAGATGGCATGCTATGCTTTCTGAGTTTGATATTCAATGTGTCAGCCAGAAATCTGTCAAAGGAAGAGCCATATCTGAAGCCTTAACGGAAGGACCAGTGTCAGAAGATGAGTATGATAATGCATTCCCTGATGAGTACTTATACTTCATTGACAATCCACAATGGTGCATGTATTTTGATGGAGCTTCTAATAGGAGAGGTAATGGAGCAGGGGTTTTGTTAGTAGATCCTGATGGAGTCCATATTCCATTTGTTGTCCAACTGGATTTCCCAACAACAAACAATACAGCTGAGTATGAAGCCTGTATATATGGAGTAAAAGCCGCTTTGGTAGCAGGGGCAAGACATCTCACTGTATATGGAGATTCTAATCTCATCATATCTCAAACAATAGGAATTTGGAGGGTTAGAGATGAGAGACTTCAGCTCTACACAAAATATCTTTAGGAGTTAATCCCTTATTTCGATGATATCAGCTTCCGACATCTTCCTCGGGAACAAAATAGTTTCACTGATGCTTTAGCCAATCTCGCTGTTAATTTATCATGGGAAAATGGTACAAAGATCCAGTCAGTTTTAATTGAAGAAAGGAAGGGACCTACAGTGACGGTAGCACAAATTGTCTCCACACTGGCTCAACAAGATGATGATGATGTCTGGTATAAGGATATCAAGAATTTTCTGGAAACAATGCAATATCCAGAGGGAAGTGGCAAGAAGGATCGCATAGCCATCAGAAGGCTAGCTGCTTATTTTCTCATACTAAAGGGCAGAATATCTCACAAAGGGTGTGATGGTACTCTACAACTCTGCGTGAATAATAGCGAAAAGTAAGCTATCATGGAAGAAGTTCATGGGGATGAATGTGGACCCCATATGAATGGAAGGATGCTGGCTCGTAAAATTTTGCGAGCAGGTTTTTATTGGAGCACTCTAGAAGGTGATTGCATCAGCTTTGTCCGCGCCTGCAAGCAATGTCAGATATTTGCTAACCTCAATCATATGCCACCTGTGTCACTACATAATATGACCTCTCCTTGGCCATTTTGAGTTGGGGCATGGACATAATCGGACAAATTCATCCGAAGACTTCAAATGGGCATCAATATATTCTTGTAGCAATTGATTACTTTTCGAAGTGGGTTGAAGCTGCATCATTTTCAAAGCTAGGGGCAAAGCAAGTCTCGAAATTTGTGATTAACAACATTATCTGTCGGTATGGCATACCGTTTGAAATCATCTCTGATAATGAATCACAATTTGAGGGTCATCTGAAAACCACTCTCGCAAAATATGCAATCAAGCATCATCAGTCCTCACCTTATCGTCCCCAAACAAATGGAGCGGAGGAAGCAGCCAATAAGACAATCAAGACTATTGTTGCCAAGATGACTGAGAAGACTAGGGAATGGCATGAAAAACTCCCATATGCCCTTTGGGGATATAGGATATCAATTAGGACTCCAACAGGAACAACCCCGTATTCTTTGGTTTATGGGATGGAGCCAGTCCTACCGGTTGAGGTGGAGATACAATCTCTCAGGGTCATAGCAGAAAGTGAAATCTCGGAAGACCAATGGTACAAAACTCGTTACGATCAGCTCGCATTTGCAGATGAGCACCGACTACAAGCCTTGCATAACATTCAACTCTATCAGCGGAGAATTGCTCGTGCATTTAACAAAAGGGTTCGAGATAGAGACATTCAAGATGGTGATCTAGTCTTAAAGGAAAATTGAGCTCTGTTGCATGATCCTCGGGGAAAATTCAAGCCTAACTGGTCTAGGCCATTCCTAGTCAAGCACGTCACCACGGCTGGAGCAGTAAAGCTAATGGATTTTGATGGAAATAAATTCACCCATTTCACTAACCTTGATCAGTTGAAGAAATACTAAGCTTAGGCATCAAAGTAATTGTAATTGTCTTAGTCCAGTAACCAAGCAGTTTGGGGATTTTTTATCCTATCTAGTTATTCTTAATAAACACGCCATGTGTTTCTTGATATTCATATAATGTATGCAAAAAAAAAGACAAAAAAAAAGAAAAAAAAAACGAAAAAAAACGAAAAAAAATCGAAAAAAAATGAAGAAGAAAAAGAGAAAAAGAAAAATGATGAAACATGCAAGGATGTTTTTTTGTTTTTTTTTAAGGTTTATGTGTTATGCTTTTATGTGTCTTATGATTGATTAATTATGATTTGCATGTCATATCTAATGTTAAAGTGTGCACGTGTTTAAGAATTGTGTTCACATTGAATTTCTCACAAGCAGATAATTCTCACAAACAGATCTTTTTTATTCATCCCAACTGGGGTACTTAATTCATTTCATACATAAGAAGATATAAAGCCTTCATTTCCTACAAACTCAAAAACAAAAA
This sequence comes from Beta corolliflora, assembly GCA_947648045.1. Classification (NCBI taxonomy): domain Eukaryota; kingdom Viridiplantae; phylum Streptophyta; class Magnoliopsida; order Caryophyllales; family Amaranthaceae; genus Beta; species Beta corolliflora. Next base: position 170,922 of record CANSZD010003080.1, on the reverse strand, counting down.
AAACTAAAAAAAACATGGAAAAACAACATGATATTTCTCTCAAACCCTTCTCCTCTTCATGGTACCCGTCTGAACCATTGTCTTGACCAATATCCGCTAGAAGCCATTGAAGGTAATCTTCATCAATCAGTGGAAAGGAAGGTTCAGGTAGTGCTGATATAATTTTAGCTCCCTGCCGTATAGTAGGCATTCTCTGAATACCACTCATATCAGCCTCATAAGTGGTACAAGATGGAAGAGTCTGGAGGGCAGGAATGTGTTGTTGCCTCCAACCAATTTGCCTTAGACACCTCCATAGAAGGTAGAAATTAAAGTGACTTGGCAAAGCCCCGATAATTGTACACCTCTGCGACCAGAATTGCAATATACAATTGCACTAATGCCAAGGTGGCTTGTGACCTACTTTATGTCTTGCTGCAGGAAAAAATCCTCCCACCCACCATTTTTGCTAAGTTGATAGAAGAAAGGAAGAAGACCTCTCTCCCGGACATGATTAGTTTTGTAAGTAAGACTCTTGTGGGGTTTCATGAGAGAAATTTTTTCCAACAACCATAAGTGAAGGGCTAGTGGACATCCCTTCACAAAACTTTGGAGTTTTCTTTTGAGTTCATCTAAGCCAAGAAACATTTCCCCCAAAATAAGTGGTCCAAGATGAACCCCACTAACAATTTGAGGAATAAGTGAAAGACACCGAACATGGCATGTGTTTAAAGACCATTTAGTGAGGGTACTTCCCAAAATCATAAGAATGCAAATATTTTCTCTAACAATCCTATAGTTGGCTTTATTAGAGAATTGCCAAGTGCCAAATTGGAAAGTTAACAATAAGTTAAGAAGAAGTACCTCACCATATTGTAGGTAGTTTCCATGAAGATTTTCAGGAAGATATAAAATTGTTGATAAATCTCCTGAGATCCTAGTAGGAGATCTAGGTGTAATAACTGGACCATTAGATGGTAAGCCTAGCAAACCCTCGACCTCTTCAACAAGAGGCACAATCTCCCGGTCTCCAAAGCGGAAGACATGACGAGTTTCATCCCAAAATTGGGAAGCAGCTAGCATGAATCATTTCATAACAGATAGAAAGTGAAAGCAAAGGCATAAGAGCCTTAGTGAAGCGGGAAGAAGAAGAAGATTGCCTTGGTTGCTCCAAATTCTTTGTGACCCCCGAGAGTTGTTTTTTCTCACGACTCCCCATTTCATTAGCTTATTCATAATTAGGAGCCATTTTTGAAAGAATAAAAATTAGAGAAGAGATTGGAGTAGTGAAGATGGTGCATTTGGAAATGAAGAACCATGCCCCTTTTATAGATGGAAAAGATGATCATCCATGATTCATGCCATGGATAATAAGTTTGAGTATTGTCCATAGGGTTATAAGGAGCATCCTTCACCATGGCTAATGACCAAGCATTTGTAGTATGGCCATTTTTGTTGAAGCCGAACATAAAAAAAACGGTGTCAATGATAAATCAAGAACATTGATACAATCCCTTTTCCTAATGATCATCCAAATAATGACCTTGATCAATCTATTTTATATAGTGATCATCATTTTCCGACAAAGCAAATAAGCATTACGCATAAAAAAATTTCTGGAAGATTTTGGAAAAACAGATAAAATTTTTTGCCATATGATGATTGGTCCACCATAGTTTATCTAGAGGGTAATAACCTTAGGTCAACCCTTTTAGGTGACATGACCTGACAGTGTCCTAATTTAAGGTGACATGATAACACATGGAGTCATAAAAAGTAAGCGATTATGATTTGACAATTTGCTTGTCATTAATGCCATGAAAAACTGTAAAAAAAAAAAAAACTAGAGTTAACCTGTTAAGTGTCGGAATTTCTCACATTAACAAAAGACAAATTCATAAGACTAAAAAAAAAGACAACAATAAAGTCGCATTTTCAATTTTAGAAAATTAATTGGGATTTTCTATCTAAGATGACAATAAAGTCGCATTTTTAAATTTTAGAAAATTAATTGGGATTTTCTACTTAAGACGACAATGATCTAAGATGACTCGTAGTATAATCATGTTCGTCTTTAATAATCTGACGAATGTTCGTTAATAATTTCAAGTTAGTTTCTCGAAAATCTAAAAAAAAACGAGTCGTGATTGAGCGCCGAGATTTTAATCGTCTCCCAAAACTGGCGGGAATCAGTTTTCTTGATGGTTAAGTCATTGTTCATTGAATAAAGAATAAGAATATATTATTTATCCACCAATCACATCCTTTATCCATTAGTTAGAGAATAAGAATCATGAAAAGGAGTGAGAATAAGAATCAAATCCCATGTGTAAGAGGCAAGAATCCAGATTTTTTCCTTTGGATTCGAGTTGTGCGCCAGGCACACGATCATGTGTTAGACGCATGATTGTGCGCCTAGCGCACAACAGCATCCTGCGCCTGACACAGGGCCCTGCGCCTAGCGCACGGAGCTGTGCCTAGCGCAGGCTCCTGCGTTTGGTGCAGTGATCTAATCAGTTTCGTTTTTTTACGTTTTTCGATGCATTTTTTTACATATTAGGATGTATATAAGGAAGAATATTTTCTGAAAATCTGATTTTGCCTCATTGATGAGAAAATCCAAAAAGAATAAGAATATTTGTGTTTCCAAAGAAATTTGATGATGTCATTAGGGTGAGGTTATTAGAATGATGCCATTAGGGTGATTAAGGATGGGAAAAACCAGATTTTTTTGGGTTAAAAATATGATTTTCTACTTCTTTAAAACCCTAATTCATCTACCTCATTTCCCTATAAATACCCTCTCTTTTTTACTTCAAACCAAGTTGAGCTAAAATCAACTTAATTTCATAACTTCCTTCCTCTAAGAAATCTCATTCAAGAAAAAGAAAGAAAAAGTTAGGAAAGTAATTAGTAAGTAAAGAAGTTCATCAAAAGAAAAACACAAAAAAAGGGTTTAAGTTAGTAATTAAGTGGATTTAGAAACTCACTTAGAAATTAAGAAAATCACAAAAAAAGGTAGAAAAATTTGCAAAAGGAAGTGCATCGTTGAGCTATCAAGGTAAAGTTGAAGCTCTTGTTATTTTTTTTCTTGATTATCTTTTTAATCACATACTAACTTTTTCCTTGTTTCTTCTTATTATTTTTTTTTATTTTTGGAGTGATTTGGGTATGTGGAAGTCCTAATAGGTTCCCAACCTTAAATCACCCCACCTAGAATAGTCAACTCTAATGGGGAGACTCTTAGGAAATAATGTGTTTATGTGATTTTTCTTAATCAAGTTGTTGTTCATCACCAAAAAAAACATGTTTTCATAAAAAAAATTCAAGAAGAGTTGTGCATAAACATCTCCATAAAAAAATGTGATGCTGTAATTATAATCAGTTTTAATTCTGTATTTCATTTTATTTTTCGTCTGCATTAACTAAATAGTTTAAGAAAAATTGATGGGAATAATCCGACCTTTGGGCGGTCTTCTTATAACAGTCCCACCTTTGTATTAACTCAATAAAGTCCCACCTTTTACCTTATCTTCTTAAACTGGGCTAGGTTAACCTGTCACTTGTTTTACCGGTAAACCACGCCTCCGTAAACCACGCCCCATCCCTTGCTTTCCCTCTTATGCGCATTAATTAGGCTATAACAAACTTAAACCTTGATCCCCTCCAAGCCAAATTGATTTTCCTCCATTATTCTGTCAGTCACCATTACATTGTCTCACTCTTCATCTTTCTCATTCTCTCTTTCTATTCAAACTAAACCTCTGGAGCAAAGCTGAGTTTCAGATTAAAGATAAACATACAAACTTTAGCAGAATTAAGATATCCTACACTTTCAAGATCAGTATAGCATAGATTAATTAACCTTGAAAATCAATTTTAGTTATTCCAGATTCCTAGCCAAAACGCAGAAGCTTTAAAAACAATCATGTATAATCATGAGTTTGTAGAAACATGCACATGGGTCCGTTTCTCATTCCATCTTCCTCCAAATTCTTCCCTCATCCTAACCCAATCCCAAGACCCCTTTATCTGTTTTATCTTTTTTTTCCCTCTCTCTCTCTTACGCATTTTCACAAACATTTGGTGTGCAACTATAACTAATACCTAGAACAATAGAAAAACAATGACATCCAACATCAGAAAATTATTCTCTTTAAAAGAACATCACAACAATAACGTAAAGTGTGGATATAATTGTAAGTGTAATTTCTGACCCTTAATTTTTCCTTATTTTTGTAAATGCTTCACTGGAAATTAAAGTAGGTTTTTGTCTGTTCAAGTGTTGTGCGTGATTTCCACCACCTTGCTGGCATTGTGTTTGAACATGAGCCCGAATCTTTACATCCATGGAAACCACCGCCCATTATCAAATTCAGAGTTGAGAAGAATTTAAGAAGAGGAAAAACGTTTTATTAACTTTAGAGAGAACATAACAACGAAATTAAAGAGAGAAGTAGGGGGAAGGGGAACATAATGGGGGATTAAAAGGAAAAATATAAGAAAAGGAAAATGTTAATAGCGGTCATTAGTATGTGAGTGATTATACCTGCAATTGTAGGTTGCCAACAAGTCATGACCCAATTTAAGAAGATAAGGTAAAAGGTGGGATTTTATTGAGTTAATCCAAAGGTGGGATTGTTATAAGAAGACTACCTAAAGGTGGGATTATTCCCATCAATTTTTCCAATAGTTTATAGGATGTAATATTTTTCCTATGAAGTGCAAGATGTTTTCAGCAACTCGGCTTTGGATTTTATAAACAACGGATTTTGTATAAATAATTAAAAATCATACAACTTTGTTGTGCAAAACTGATTTTGTCTAGTACCACATAAGCTTGTCTTGTTAATAAAGTTTAAAATAAAATCATTTAGATAAAACTAAAAATATCAAGTTTAAAGAAAACATCAGTAGATTTCCAAAAATATAAAAATCATGTTCATATGAATTTTATACAATTTTATCTCATTTTTACAAAACCGTTCATGCAAATCACTAAATTCCAGAAAACTGATTTTCTCTTCAGTTAAGAAAATGAATAAAAAAGGGTCTTTACAATGTCTAATTCAAGTGAAAATTTTCAGTCTAGTTCTTCAAAGTTAATGTTCATACCAAAATTCACTTCAAAATAAGTTCAGCAAGTTGGATTTCAAAGAACAAATTGAATAAAGGTCCTGTTTTGACCAGTTATGGCATAAAATTCACCATAATTCGAAGTGTCAGTAAAAGCTCATGAAATTTTGAAACAACATAAATAACTCACTCACCTATCCATATATGTATCACATGCTCAATTTAACGCTTTCTATAGAAAGATATGAATTTTACATGTCAGTACAAGAACAAAAGTGCAATTTGGAAAATGAAATAAAGTGATTAACTCAAGTTTCATAAAAAATGTTTTCTTTTCATACGAAAATGTGAATTAAAAGTCATTAAATTTAAAGATTTTCTTAAAATGACTCATTTTATCATGTCAATAAAAATCGTCATAAAAGATCAAAATCAAAGAGGTTAACTAATCTCTAATTTTCACAAGTTTACAAATAAACATGAATTCTAAAGCCCATTCAACAGGATGAAGATCAAGGAGCATCATGGTGAAGATTAAGATTGAAGATTTGTATAGATCATAGATTTTGTACATATTGATGTAATAATAATTTCTTTGTAAATAGTTATTACATCACTCGTTAATAAAAAAACATGGAGATGTTTATGCATAATTTTTATAAATAATTCCATAATTTTTTTTAATAAAATGAGCAACCAATGTTACAAATTTTGCATGTTGGGCCCCATATGTCATAGTATATGAATCAAATGACCCAATCTCAATTAAGAAGAAAAATTGCAAATCTAACTAAGTTAAATTGTAGGGATATTATATCAGATAACCCTGACTTATAGGCCTTTTTCCAATATAACCCTGACTTTGGCAGCCCTGTCTCCGATAACCCTGAACTTGATTTTTGTCATTAAACTTGACGGAATTTGTCACGGCGTTAACTTGGTTTGACTTTTGCTAAATTCATCTCTTTCTCTCTCTTGTTCTTCATCTCTTCTCTCTCTTTCATCAATGGTTCCCAAACTTAGGAAAATCTCTTTAATCTTTAAAACCACCATCATCCAACCACTTTTCTAAATTCATCTCTTTCTCTCTCTTGTTCTTCATCTCTTCTCTCTTTTGTTCTTCATCTCTTCTCAAGCATTCATCAATTTTTCCCAAACTCATAACAAAATCCATATTTTTCCCAAACCCATTTACCCAAAATCATAACAAAATCCACATCCAACCACTACTCCAAAACTAGAACAAAAAAAAATTTTTAAAAAAAAAAAACTAAACTAACAACTGGTTTTTTTTTTGGGGAAATTTAATCCAACCCCAGAAAACAAAAAAAAACCTTATGACCACGTTCGATGTATTTAACGGCAACAAGCTCTTTGGTTTCTTTGTGTCGCATAAGTCGGGCAACTCCAAAATTCCCAGCTCCTAATTGTTTGATTACTTCATACCCCAACCAATCGCCGCCCCTCCCAACCCATCGCCGCCCCTCCCCTTCGAACCGCAACCCATCCTCCCCTTCGATTTAGGTGAGTTGCAGCCTTGCAGGTGGTGAGTGGTGATTCAATTTCGTGGGTGATTCGAACCGCCCATCGAAGGGGATGCTGGTTCGATTTCGGGGGTGTTGGGGTGGTTTCGGGGGGTATTGGGGTGGTTTCGGGGGTATTGGGCTGGTGTCGGGGGGTGTTGGGGTAGTTTCGTGGGTATTGGGGTGGTGCCGATTTGGTGGTTGCGGTGGTTGCGGTGGTGAACGTGGTCAGCGGTGGTGGTGAATTTTATGTATAACTATGTATTGTAGTTAGTAGTATGCTTTTTCCTAGTATAATTATGTCTTGGGAAAAATTGATGAATGCTTGAGAAGAGATGAAGAACAAAAGAGAGAAGAGATGAAGAACAAGAGAGAGAAAGAGATGAATTTAGCAAAAGTCAAACCAAGTTAACGCCGTGATAAATTCCGTCAAGTTTAATGACAAAAATCAAGTTCAGGGTTATCGGAGATAGGGCTGCCAAAGTCAGGGTTATATTGGAAAAAGGCCTATAAGTCAGGGTTATCTGAGATAATATCCCTAAATTGTATGATGATCCATCTTACATTTTAAAAATGTGTTCTCCATCTTCAAATGGATCAGTCATATATAATTTGACATAATTAGATTGGTAATTAGAATCTGCGAATTGATTTTAGGCCGTTTCACGTGTCTCGCTTTAAATGGCCAAATTCCAATTAGCCAAACACAATCTCCAAGTTTGATCTCAAATTGATCATTTCTCTCTAAATGACTTAATAATCTTCAATTAAGATCATTTCTCAAAAGCCTTCAAATTAGGAAGCAAACTTCTAAGACCTCTTGAAAATCATAAACGTGATCACTAACTAAGGTGGTTAATTTAATCCTTGATTAATCGCTAATTACGGCGATTGACTCAAACTTTTCATTTAATCACTAATTAGGGTGATTATCTCCAATCATTAGTTAATCGCTAATTAGGGCGATTAACTCAAACTCTTCATTTAATCACTAATTACGGTGATTATCTTAAACCTTGGTTAATCACTAATTAGGGTGATTTGCTTAACCTTTCATCATGTTTAATCGCTAATTAAGGTGATTATCCTAACCTTCCTTTTAATCGCTAATTAAGATGATTAATTTAACCTTTTATATTTAATCACTAATTAGAGTGATTATCTTCAACCTTAATAATCGTTAATTAGGACGATTATTTTTCTCATTTAATCACTAATTAGGGTGATTATCTTAAACCTTAGTTAATCACTAATTAGGGTGATTAGCTTAACCTTTCATCATATTTAATCACTAATTAGAGTGATTATCTTAAACCTTGGTTAATCACTAATTGATGTGATTATTCTAACCTTCATTTTAATCACTAATTAGAGTGATTATCTTAAACCTTAATGATCATTAATTAGGACGATTATTTTTCATATTTAATCACTAATTAGAGTGATTATCTTAAACCTTAATGATCGTTAATTAGGATGATTATTTTTCTTATTTAATCACTACTTAGAGTGATTATCATAAGCCTTGAATAATCACTAAGTAGGGTGATTACTTCTTTCCTTCCTTATTAATCACTAATTGAGGTGGTTATCTTCATCCTTCATATTTAATCACTAATTAAGGTAGTTATCTTAATCTCATTTCAATCACTAATTGGAGTGATTACCTTATTCCTAATAGATTTGTTTATTTCTAAAGGTGAGTTATTCATAATCTATTCTTTCCTTTTCTTCCGCAATGGAATTGGCCATTTAGGGTGAGACATAAGATCGAACTACGATGGTTTTGATCCATGAGTGGATTCCAATCCCGCAATGATTGGTACGTAGTGCAACTTCAGTGCTCAAACCTACCATGTACAAATGATATATTGGCCCTAAATAAAAATGGTTGATGTGTATATGTGCAAACTATGTGATTTTTATTTTTTTTGAATAGTTATGATTACTTTAAAATGGAAAATAACGCATTTAGTAAGAGCCCGTTCTGTAGAACGGAAGAGGAGATGAGTTCCAGACGTTCGCACCTCTTAACCTAAATCCCGAACCCTATCTCATGGTATGAAAGATCAATTTTTTAATTAAGCCTTATCCATATGAAGTCATCATCGTTTTAAATGGTATTTTTTGAAATTGATTTTAAAATGATTCATTAAATAAATCTGTCCCTATTCAGATATTAATAGGGTGGCGATTTCAAAGTTTTCTAAAACTCATAGTCCACTGAGAGACTTTTGTGGGATTCAGACCGTTGATTAAGACAGTAAAAAATCGGGTACCACATAGGGAAACCCATTTCACTCATCATCAAATGCAAGAAAGACCATTCAATAGAATCGTAGGCTTTTTTCAAGTCAACTTTCATCATGCATCTAGGAGAGACATGCTTGGTAGTATAACCTTTAATAAGCTAAGTTGCAAGGAGAATGTTATCAGAAATGGTTCTACCAGGCATGAAGCCAGCCTGAGCCAGGTCCACCACTTCACTAATCATGCCTTGCATTCGCCTAGTTAAGATTTTAGCAATAATCTTATACAGGACAGTGCAACAAGCAATAGGTATGTACTCTTTAACATGTGTAGGATTACTCACTTTAGGCACTAAAGTGACAAGAGTATAATTGACAGCATGCATTAGTTCTCCAGACTCAAAGAAATGAGTAACAGCAGCATAAACATCAAATTTGACAATATGCCAAACTTTTTTATAGAAAAAGACCATTAAAGCCATTAATACTTGGGGCCTTGCTATCATCAATTGCAAACAGAGCTTCATCAATCTCTCTGTGAGTAACATTTTTAACAAGATCAACAGCAGCTGCCTGGGTGACTTGGCCACCAGCTCTTACAAGAGCAATATCAACCATGGGTAAGGTAGTAGCAGTATACCCAATAAGTTGCTTGTAAAAACCCACCACTTCAGCTTGTGTATCAGTAACTGTAGTCAACTTTTCTCCTTGAGCATTAAACAAGACATCAATATTGTTCTGATGCTACCTTTCTTTCATTGCCTGGAAGAAAAAGTGAGTATTATCATCTCCTTGTTTAAGCCATAAAATCCTTGATTTTTGCCTAAGAGCAAATTCTTCAGTAGCCAATAGCTTCTGAAGTCTAAGAGAGTGAGTCTTCTCAAGAAGATTAAGATCACTATCAGTAGGAGTGTCCTGCAAGGTACTCAGGATTTCATGGAGATCTTGCCTAGCATGATCAATTTGAGCAGCCAAATTAGCAAAATCCCTTTTATGCAAAACTTTCAGTTGCTTTTTCACCTTTTTAAGCCTGCTCCAAACACTCTGCATCATATTTTCTCCTCTGTAACATCTCCATTGCTCTTCAATATAGGCATAAAGATGTCCTGTTTAAACATATAATTGAAAAACTTAAAAGGCATCCCTTTGCTTTGCCCAGTATCAGCACATTACAACAATAAGGGAGAGTGATCTGAAATTCCTGGATTAAGATACTTAACAACCACATTAGAGTACTTAACAAGCTAGAGGGAATTCACTAAGCATTTATCAATTCTGCTGCAAGTCCTAGCTTCACCAATGCTCTTGTTAGACCAAGAGTAAAAATGCCCAACAGATTTACATTCACCCAAATCAGCTGTATTCAATAATTGAACAAGGTTCTGAGTTTCTGCTGTAGTGACAACAACACCATTGAGTCTATCTTCAATTGTGGAGATATCATTAAAGTCTCCCATGACACACCAAGGAGAGTTCATAGTGCCCTTGATCCTCAGCAGATCCTGCCAAAGAGGTTTCCTAGTATCCACTGTATGCAAACCATAAACAGTAGTGAAATAAATTTGATCACCACTCATTTTATCCACTAAAGCTCCATGAATGAACTGAGAAGACTTCAAGACAATAGTCACTGCAATTTTAGCAGGATCCTAAGCCAACCAATTCCTCCCCCTCTCAAAATACTCATAGTTAGCCTCCCACTTCCAAATGCTACCAAATTTTCTCATAATTTTACTACTATTATGATTTTTCACTCTAGTTTCAAGAAGAGCAATAAAATTCACATTATTTTTACTTATAAACTTCTTAACTTCTACTATCTTACAGGGATTATTTAAACCCCTAACATTCCAAGAGCACAAATACATCAACGAGGAGAGATAGAGAATGTGCTGGTACCAGCTTCATCCACCAAGTGAGTTACAACTCTAGGGCCCACAACTTCAACATCCTTGCCCTTTGGTCTTCTAGTCACTATATTCCAGATGGGAGCTACATGAGCTTTCTCTTTAGCAGCATGTTGAGTAACAAAAGCAGCGGGAGGGATCACAGCAACAGCAGGCTGAATGGGAGGGTCAACCATTGCTACTGGGTCATCCTTTGATTCATTAATCCCTTTTGGAACTAGATCAACAACAGTTACTTCCTTCTCAGGCTCAAAATCCCCTGATTCAGACTTATTCTCTGTTACAGCAGGCTTAGGAACCCACTTTTGCACCATTTTTGGACCCCTTTGCTCCTTGACACCTTGATTTGGCTTTTAGCACAATTATGTCCAATAGTGTGACATTTCAAGCAGTATTGAGGGACCGATTCAAAGTGCACCTTCTGTTCAATGATATGGCCATGCATGTCTTCGATACTGATAGACTTAGGTACTCTTTAGTGACATCAACTTCAACTAAAAGTCTTGCAAATGATATTCTCTGTTGCTTAGTAGTGCATTCATCAACAAATAGAGGAACACCAATCATACTTCCTATCCTACTCAAAGACTCAGGACCCCAATAATTTAAGGGTAAATTGTATAATCTAATCCACAGAGGTATCACACGCAGAATTGCAGCTTGAAATTCAAAGTTAGGAGTCCAAGCTTTTACTACCATTGGCCTACTGTTAATCATATGAGGACCAGCATATAAAATTTCATTTCTATCTTCAATGTTGGCAAATTTCACAAGAAAATAACCTTTTTCATGAAGAAAATTTTTGGGTTTAGCAACATGATTCCAGGATTGCTCAATAAACCTAGTTAAAGCCCCAATGGAAGGTGTTTGTTCAACAACATATAGAATAATAGCAGTAGACCATAATTCAGACAGGGATTCAACTTCAGTTTTATCTAGCTGGGCATATTTCTTACCTTCCTTCACCGTGGGAGGGACAAATTTCAGTGATACACCCTTAGTTGTTAGGGATTTATCTGCTGCAATGGTCGACCACTTCGCAGGTGTAGATATCTCTAGCCTCCTTACAACATTACCCCCTCCTTCCCTTAATTTCCCCTGAGCACCATTCTGTTCAACAAATTGTTGTGTACGTGTTGATTTTTTCCCCATTTCTCCATTACCAGGCTCCTTTTCAGTGCTAACACTTACTACTGGAGGAGGCGTAACTCGAGGCGTCTCCTTATTAGCTTGAAACACAGCCTTCATAGCTTCAATAGTCGCTTGAATCGACGGAGTAACATTAGGAGTTCCTGAGCTAACACTCGAAACCCTAGTTACTGTTACATTGGATTGAAGTTGTTTGTGACATGAGAAGCTCCATTAACACCTTTTGCTTGCAATTCAGATTGTTGCGGTGATTGAGGTTTTTTCCGGCGACCCATTAGTGGTGGTCCAATAGCTAACGTACAACCTAAGCTATCGCTCAACACTCATGGAGAGAAAATCTTCTTTTTTTAGATAGATAGAAATCCTCATTTCTTCTCTTTTTGTGCGGGCAAGCTCATCAAAACTCTCGCCTTATACCGTTTATTCCAACTTGCAACCTCAGAAATAGTCACGACTACATTCAAAATACGGCAAAGCACAGTGAAAGCAAATGTACTAGACATTCGGTCAAAATTGACCGAAAATCTAGCAAAATGTCACTATGATCAAGAATGATCAAGTGATGAAATAGAACAAGAAAAGGAGAAGAAAGAGGGAAGAAAAGGCAGAAAGAGGATCAAAATAAACTTAAAAGAGTCTGTAAAGTGCATTAAAAAGCACTTATCAGTGACCCGTAATTCATAATCCATATAATTTGCCTCCATCAATGTGTATGAAAAAGTCTTTCATGTTCCTCTCTTTACTAGTTCTCGGTCCTAAAAATCCAAAGGGTAATTTAGATGTCTACATGCAACTATTAATTGAAGAGGTCAAACAATTGTGGGAGATTGGTGCTATGACTTATGATATTTCACAGAACCAAATTTTCATGCTCCGTGCAGCGCTTTTGTGGACCGTAAGTGACTTTCCGGCATATGGTATGTTGTCTGGATGGGCTACTGCTGGGAAAAAGGCTTCCCCTTATTGTATGGATGATACTAAGGCATTTTGGCTTAATAATGATAGTAAAGTCTCATGGTTTGATTGCCACAGGAAGTTTGTTCCACATATGATCACCCTTTTCGTAAAAGTAAAACAGTTTTTCGCAAAAACAAAGTGGAAAATGGTATGGATCCACCTATAATGTGTACGGATGATTTGTGGCAATGTGTGAAAGACTTTACTAAAGCCACTGATGGCCCTGAAGCTCTCAAAATCTTCAAGAAGGCTAAAAAGGGTTGGTTTAAACAAAGTTCTTTTGGGAACTTCCTTATTGGAAATATTTGCTTATTCAACACAACATAGATGTCATGCACATTAAGAAGAACTTCTTTGATCAACTTATAAACACAGTGATAGATGTGATAGGGCAAACTTCATACACTCTTAGTGCAAGAAAAAACTTAGCATGTCTATGTAAGTGTCGACAGTTAGAGCTCACCTACGACGAATGAGGAAATGAAATCATGCCAAATGCCCCTTTTGCACTTGACGAGGCTCAAAGGAAGGTCTTATGTCAATGGGTTTGCGACTTAAAGTTCCCTGATGGATTTGCATCAGACTTGAGTAGATGTGTCGATCTTCGAACATCTAGGCTTTTTGGAATGAAAAGCCGTGATTGTCATGTCTTTATGGAGAGACTACTACAAGTTGCCTTGAAAGAGTTGCTCCCTTCGCATGTTTGGAAAGCATTTACTGAGATTAGTTAAATCTTTCGTGACTTGTGTGCATCCACTATCCAAGTTGATGATATGGATTGTTTGGATAAAAATATAGCTGAAATTTTGTGCAAACTTGAAAATATATTTCCTCTTGCATTCTTCAACTCGATGGAGTATTTTCCAATTCATTTGGCTTATGAAGCTAATGTTGGTGGTCTAGTGCAATATAAGTGGATGTATCCTTTTAAAAGGTAACAAGCAAAATTTTAAGTAAATATACTTTCTTTTAAGAATGCAGTTCTAATATGATGAGGTTTTTCACAACCGAATTCTATATGTCAATTTATTTGGTAGGTTTCTCAATCACTTAAAGCGTAAGGTTGGAAACAAGGCACATGTGGAGGGTTCTATTTGTAATGCATACCTATGTGAGGAAATATCATACTTTTGTTCGAATTACTTCCAACCAGAAGTTGATACTAAAACAAGAGATTTGGGTAAAAACGTCACTTCAGCCATTGAGAACCATCAAGATCCACATGTTCGTGAGATGTTTAGGGTGGATAGCGGCCACACATCTACCAACGACCATTTACGCTTCTTGCAAGATAAGGAGTATGATCGTGCAGATAAGAGGTTTTTAGTGTGTCGTTAAGGCACCAAAAATCACTTTTCAAACAATATTTATAAAACCTAAAAAGCAATTACTAAGAACGTAGTAAAGGAAAGTCAAGGGTCGATCCACAGGGAAATTGGGATTAATCAAAATCTAAAAAGTTTGAATTGCCTAATTGAAAGGGTTTTTGGGGGGTTTTAGAAAGGTTTCGTGACGGCTGATAACTAACTAAGATCAAACAAACTAGCAAATAAAATATGGGATTAAAATATCAATGAGAAACCACTAGAGTTAAGGCTACTAGTATGAATCAAAACGGAACAATGATCACTAATGCAATTGTGATTCAAAGGTGACAATTATGCAAGGTTTAATTTTCCTCTAAAAAAATCAAGTCTTCTCTCGAATGGTCCTCAAGAATAATTGCTTAATCAATCAACTAAATCCTCTCTCGATTGGTCTTTAGTCAATTGATTAAGAGATCCAATGAGTATGGAAAACCCCTAATAAAAGGATCCCTTTAATATCTACCCAATATCTTGGCCTTGAAATTAAGTTGATTCGTGGGGATGATAAAGAGTTCAAAATTCGATCAAGAATATTTGTAATCAAAATACCAAAGCATAAATGTGATCAATATCTATCCTAAGGTCTCAAAACACCAAGATCAATGCATAATCATCATTAAATCACCACAATTACATTAACAATCAATGAAAACCTTAATTCATACTTTCACCCAAACCCTAGATAAAAGACTACTCACTAATCATAGAATCTAAGCACGAAAATCTGAAATTTATAACTAATCTAGGGCTAAACATGATTAATGAATAATCAATATGATGAAAATAAGCAATTAAGAAACTATAAACTATAAGATCTATAACTATGGAGGAATAAAGAATAACAATGAAAATAATAATGAATAGAAAGTGAAAACTTGCAATTAAATTTATCAAAGGTACCTTGAAGATGTAGAAATCAACAAACTTTTAATCTAGAAATTCAAAATCGCAAAGCTTCCATGTGTATCTCTCTAAGAAGAACCCTAATAAGCTCTCTAATAAACTCAAGAAATAAAGTATAGTTCAAAAATAAAACTTATCTATTGTTTTTATTAGGCCAAAGCCTTACAAATTTTTGACGGAAATATATGTTGCAGGCGCACCGCACAAATAGGTGCGGGTGCACCAACTATACTAATCTCAATGTGAAACTATCCGTCAAAAGGTGCGTGCGCACCATTGTAAGTGGTGCGGTCGCACCAGCCTTACGTGCGGGCGCACCTCTGGTTCTGCTCTGGTCGAACAATTCAACTTAAAATGCGCATAACTTCTTCGTTTTATATCCAAATTGAGCTTATGACCAGTTGTTAGAAAGATATCGAAACGAGTTTTCACAACCAACTAGAATTACCTTCATCTGATTTGTGGTTTGAAAGTTATATCCATTTAAAGTTTCCCTTACAAGTTTTTATTGTGCTATGTGCTCCTTTGTGCGAGCGGACATGGGGCATAGTGGAAGCGCACCATTTCTCAATGTATGCTCTATTTTTAGTTTCTTCCTTTGCCTAATCTATAACTCCTAGCAGTCATAGGTAGTTCCACCTATATTAAGAACATGGCAAAATAAGGTGAAAGTAAATGTACTAGAATTTTCGGTCAAAAATGACTGAAAATCTAGCAAAATATCACTATGATCAAGAATGATCAAGTGAATGAAGTAGAAGGGGAAAAGGAGAAGAAATAAGGAAGAAAGGGGAGAAATAAGATCTGAATGAGCTAAAAGGAGCCCATAAAGTGCGTTAGAAAAGCACTTATCACGTGCACACCTTTATGTTCTTGCAAACTATGGTTTTTTAAGCGAATATGAAAGGTAAATATGTTTTTAATGCCTAAGTAATGTAATCAGTTCAAAAACATCTTAAATCGTGCTTTCGTCAATTATAGTAGGAACTTTGAAAAGCATATTTTAGAGACACATCCACACATATCATTGGATGAGATCTGAAGCAAATGTGAAGCGGAGTATCCTAAATGGTTCAAAAATCATGTGAGTTATTTTTAATTAATAAAATGAAAATTTTTATTAACTAAATGAAAAGTTTCTTCTAACGACAGATTATGTAAATATCTACATTATGAAATTAGGTACTATAATAGGGGACTAATATCGATGTAGTTCGTGCTCTTGCAATGGGTACCGTTAGACAAGTGAGGTCATGGAATCAGTTTTTCGTTAATGGATACAATTTTCAGACACACGAGTATGGCAAACAATAGTCAACCATGAACTATGGAATGTGTGTCAAAAGTCACGAGGAAGTTGATTATTATGGTATTTTGGAGGAAGTAATTGAACTAGTTTACCATGGTCCATTAGAAGCCTAGAAGACGATATTGTTTTGGTGCAATTGGATGGATTCTTTGAGTGGTTTGAATGTACATGAGCAATACAAACTCATTGAAATAAATCATAGTAAGAAGTACCTAAAGTACGATCCATGTGTACTATCATACCAAGTTAGCCAACTTTATTATGCCCCTTTTCCTAGTTCAAGTAGGGGTAGAGTGCAATGGTGGGCAGTGTTTTAGACTAAGGCAAGGTCTTCGATTGAAGCTCCAGTAGACTCATTGTCCTTTCAAGAGGAGATAGATGTTCCTTCATCTCTTTGTGCTCCAAATGAGATTCCAGACTATGATTTTGACGGGGAAGAAGAACAAAACGAGGATATAATACTTGACCATAGTAGTGATATATAATAGATCATGGCGACAAGGATGATAGTCATGAAGATGATCTCCAAGATTATGAAATCTTCAAATATTTTGATGATGATGATGCAGAAGAAGATCTAGATGGTTTTGATTTTCTGTAGTTATAACTCCATGAATCATACATTAAACTTTGTAGTGTGCTATGTACTTCTAAATTTAGATTGATTGTATTATTTTTGGTGGATTTAGTAATGATTGGTTTTAAAATTCTTATGGTATTCACTTTATATTATATAATATATGCTCTGAGTTTAAAATTGATTTTTTTATTCTTAAATTTGATAAAAAAAAACTTTTGAAGTTTATACTACCTTATTCATTCTACTAATCTATGTTATTTGACTAAATCTATTTCAAATGTCTTCTTCTAGCGGGCGAGGGAGAGCTTCAGGAGGTAATCATGCCCAGTCTACGCCACATTCGGCGAATGATCATGAGGGCGAGACGCCTCCACCGGATGGTGATATTGTCACCACACAGGAGCAAGGTGAAGGTATAAGTTCTGCAAGCAATCAGTTGGACCCTACTACGCAATGGTAGAAAATAATTTTTATCCATTATGCCTCATATTATAAAAACTATTATTCATCTTAGTGCATGCTAATTGTTTCTTAGTGTTTTTAGTTTTTTATTGTAATAATTTTACAAATTTTATGTTGTACTATAATTGTTTTTCCCTTTGCAAGGTTTGAGCTTAAGAAAGTGACTCGATCTATTACGGATTGTTTCGAAAGAATACTTCCTTGAGTCAAAAAGAAATTGGACTGAAACAAGTCAATCAACAAAAGATCAATGGTTTTAATCTTTTCAAGGATTACACTTTTACTTAATTTTATTCTAGCACCTATTAGACTATCAATATTGAGTTAGTTCTAATTTTTGCATGATATAGCGGAAATTCTCTTGGCATCCGAACTTGGATTTGCGAGTAAGAAGAGATTTTGATACCAAAGCTGCTAAAAGACTAAAGACTTGCACCATTGGGTGACGGTGAAGAAGAAATATGTAAGACCAATATGGATGCTAGAGGAAGTACACCAACAGCTAATGCCAAGAAAAGAAGATGATGACTTTAAGAAAAAATCAGAACAAGCCAAATTAAAAAGAACAAGAGAGGAGGATTGGTGTAAGGCGTTGTGGAACCTGGACATTGTCAAGGTTCAATTTCTATGGCCGAGTATGCAAGAAGGATGGTGAGTATATCGATTTTAGTAACCGTTCAACTGTTCGATATTTCATACTTATAATATAGTAATAATGTTTATTATTTTTTAACTAGGCTGCAGATAATGGAGGAGTCTTGCCAAATGTTGTTATTTACTTAAAGACGTATTCAAAGGAGCAACAACCAGGCCAAGGCAAACAACTCATTGGTACCAAAGCAAAGCAACTCATGGTTAGTCAACTAAATTTGATTAAAGCACAAATTATAAGTTTTTTGGATGTTCGGTTGGTTGTTTCTTTGGATGATTGGTTGGATGGATTTTTGGATGACTTGTTGGTTGGAATATATGAGAGATTGTTAGATGAAATCTAATATTTTTTTACTTTGCATGTTTGCAGGTATAAAATAATTTTTTCGGGTCTAAAATACAAACAAAACTTTGTCGATTATTTCTTGGAAATGCAATTATTATAATCATTAGAGCTTCATTATTTTTCATATTGTTTGGTGATCTAATTAGTTTATAATTTACTTGTTGCATTATGTAAGAAATATGAGCAATCTTTTGTTTTAGTTTTGTGTTATAAATATAATGTTGTTGAAGTTATATATAGTTGGTGAAAAATTGTGGGATTTAGGTTGATTGGTTCTTAGTCTAAATTGTTGGATGGATTATTTGATGAATTGTTAGATGGAAATAGGATTCTCTTGCACTTTGCATGTTTGAAGGTACATATCCATTTTTTGGTGCTCTGAATACAAATAAAATTGTGTCGGTTTTTTGCTAAAAATATTATGTATGTATATTAAAACTGTCTATTTGATGTAGGGTAATTATGAGAAGAAAATGGATGAGTATAAAGAGAAAGGAGTAAACAAAGATCTCAATGAGGTGTACTTTGAGACAGTTGGAGGGAGGAAAAAAAGGATTGGTTCCTGGCTTAGGTACAAGTGGTGATCTACTCTACAAAAAACCATCAACCTCCGCTAGCAGCTCTTCTAGTGTCTACACGCCTTCTTTGCTTTCTCATCTTTCAACTGTTGTGGAGTGATCTCAACAACCAATAGCTGAACAATCTGCTGAATTTGAGAGGTAAACAAATAAGTGAGAGAGACAGCGTCTCCAAATGGAAAAGGAAAGGGAGGAGGCAAACAAATACATTGAGGAGATGAAGATGACATTGCAATAGTATTCTCAAATGATGTCTCAGTGTGGAGTTACTTTCCCTTTCACCCAACCACGTGACCACGTGATCCTTCTGGTGGTAGATCGAGATTTCCTTGTAGTTCTTAGACTTATTAGACTTTACGACAAGTTTCATGCAACTAACTTATTAGTATATTATATATATTTTGGGAAAAATGATGTTTAATTTAGGTTGTTGGAATTATTGTTACATATATATTGTTGGAAATATGATATTTAGTATAGGTTGTAACAAAACCTATTATTTTGTTATCGAATGGAAAATCAGTTTATATTGTGGCAAATATACACTACCCAAGGTACAAAAGCTGGTCGTTATAATAATCAAAACGATAGGTAATAACCTACCGTTCCCTAGAATTACCGACCGCTTTAAACCAGTACCTACAGTCGAGTAGTAGTTAACTACCTACCACCCTTTACCTTCCGTTTAATAGTAGATAAATACCTACCGCCTTTAAGCGGTCGGTATTTCTAAGAAAACGGTAGGTAAACATTTACCGACCGTTCGCCAGACAGCTTCCTCGGATTATCGACGAGCACTATAACGACCGTCAGTTACCGACCGTTTAGCGGTTGGTAAAGTTATTACCAACCGATTTCGTTTTGTACCGAACGATTGGGACGGTCGGTAAAGGTACGGATTCTTGTAGTGTAAATGCCCATTACCTTGATGGAATTTGTAGGAGTTTAGTTGCACCTTTTGTACTTTTTTTCTATTTGTTAGGTGTAGTGCCCGAGTAAGCCCTATAGAAGTGATCGTGCTTCTATTGTGAAGGCGATCAAAAGTAATCTCATGACTCAAAATGAAGTTAGGGTGGTGATAGTTCGTTTGATGAGCCTTAGAGTGGGCTCACCTTTTTTCCTCTCAGTTGGGTGTTCCAAAGTTGTACTAGAAGAAATCGGATGGACCGCACTTATAAGTTTCTAGAAATGATTTTGAAAATGAGAAAATAATTTGAGATGGATGATTTAAAAAGGATATGGGCTTTGAAATAGGATGGGCTTGACCATGATGGAGACATAGGCCTAACTATATGCATATGTAGATATGGATTGGACTATGCAAACAGTCTAGACTGAATGATTGGACCTTTATGCACTAGTGGAAAAATGCTCAACTGATCTGGTCAATATAGACCCATAAATTTGTCTCCTCATTTGAGTAGCCTATGATGACTAATACCTCCGCTCTAATTGGTCCGAATCGAAGAAAGAATAAAGAGCGGGCCTAAAATAAAATATTTCAAGCCTAATCCATATTCTAACTCGTTTTAATAACCCATTTCTGAAAACCTTTATATAAATAGCTTTATAATGGTCCACTCTTAAAAACGTTTTAAAAGTAATTTCATGAAAACCCACTTTCTAAAACGTTTTAAAATAGTTTTATAAAAACCCATTTTCTAAAATCCTTTTTCTAGTCCCATTTAATTAGTCGAGTTAATTAATTATATTAATTAGTTTTTATTAATTATCTAATATATTTTCAAAGTAATCTTTTATAGAAATTTATCTTGATATAAAGAATTCTCAAAAATGTCTTTTATGAAAATGTATCTTTAACTAAAATGCTATTTCTAAAATCTTTTAGTTACCTATTGCTTTTCTAATAGCTAACAGTCTAGGGGTGTGCACAAACCGGTCCGGACCGGTATTTGGACTGGGATTCCGGTCCGGTCCTCGGTCCACAAAAATTCCCGATTTCGGGTTTCCGGTCCGGTCCGGTCCGGTCCGGACCGATTGGACCGGAATTTCTATTATTTTAGTAAAAAAAGTTTATATGTTAAAAAAAGTTAAAAAAGGTAGAAAGTTAGAAATTTAAAAACCTACTATTTATTACTTTAAGATTATTGTTATTAAAAATATTAATTTTTAATATATCTAATTAATAAATATATTTAAATAAAATAAAAAAGATTTTTTTTATAAAAAAAATATAGATTCCGGTCCAACCGGTCCAAAACCGGACCGGTCCAAGAAAAAGGCAGATTCCGGTCCACCGGTCCAGCCGGTTCTGGTCCGATCCGGTCCTGGACTGGTGCACACCCCTAGCTAACATTATATAATACCTCCCTAATTCTCACACCTCCCTCATTTGACACGCCTAACATCCGAAATCTTCACCGCCTAATACCTGCAACTACGCCACTCATCCTCTAATGAATCCCTTGACCATCACTTAGTACCTAGCGCCCAAGACATCTTCTAAATGATCTTCACTACCTGATCATTATCGTATTTCTAATAAGTCAACGCCATCTAACAATTAATACAAATTTTATCATACACACGGGTGTACCGTGAGCATGGTACACCCAAGGGTGAATTTTTGCTAATCGCTCATTTGCATGATTTCAAATGAGCAAAATATACTAAAAAGAAGAGTTCCAAATGAGAAAATAAGTAGAAATTAGTCTTGGATGTACCATGCACATGGTACACCCGGGTATATGATGAATGATCTCAACAATTCATCCTCACTGATTTGATCTACGCATCACCATCTTCGCTCATCCAACCAACATAAAAACAAAAGCAATTAATCCTCACCCTTTGTTCTTCTAAACCCACAAAGTACCCAAGCAAACAAGTTTAACGCAACGCTCAATATTCTACACAACTCACGCATAATACAATAGTCAACAATATAATATTTTCAAGCTAATAAGGCTTCTTCTAAATATTCGATCCAAGATCCCTGCCAATCAACAACCCAGACGGAAGTATAAATTTCTGAGAGTCCTCTAATTAATTTAATATTTTAATATTTTATTGAAGTTACTGAATTTCTATTCATGATGTAGATTGTTAACATATTCATGCGACTATAAATAGTTATCTATTACAACTAACTCCTTACAACATTTTATTTTCTTATTTTTATTTCTCTTTCATGAATTTTATTTCATACTTGATTGCAATAGTTCCACCTTGCATATTATTGCTATTCAAGACCTAAATAAATGTTCTAACGCCTAATCAGATAACTTGGACAACCTCTTAGGAACTAAATAATTTTGATTGCTAATAAATTGTCGCTAAAAAATAGTCTTATATGTATTTAGTGAACCAACCTAGACTAATCTTTTTTAGGGTGTTGAAAAATATTATTTGGCTGTTTAATTGCATAAAACCTGCTATGAGTCATGTTAAGTAGAGGCCAACAATGGGCGAAACGTGATTCCTAATTATGTTCGTACCCTCACAACGAACTCGATTTTTGGTTCATGACCACTAATGAAGTTATGACGGGAAATCTACAATGGATAAGTCCTAAAGTTGTTCCTAAGATTCTCAAATATCCAATTAGGTTTATGAGTCTTCCTTTAAAGACTTGTTGGCGACTTCGAAGACATTTTTCAATAGAACCTTTTAATGAGGTAGTCAAATACGTAATCACAGTGTGTAGGCAATAAAAACACGCCTATAGTTAAAATGAGTTTAATTGATCCTGAAATAAACTGGATCAGTTAAAGGCGGAGAGGTTGAGGAAAATTAACTAATCTGGTGAACCGGGACAGATTATACTCAACTGATACAGTGGAGAGGTGAAAACGGGATCAGTTTTGTCATTAACTAATCCGATTTTCACCCCTCAACCGGACAAGTTCAGTACAAATGTATCTAAAAAACTAATCAGTCGCCAACAACAACATACAAGGAGGAGGACGACGACGACGACAACAACTACAAACCAATAATTAAAAAGTATGAAAGAAATTACTAATTACAAAGTGAATTACAAACTAATTACAAAAGGAGTTAAAACGCAACAATTACACATTAAAAAACGAAAAGAATATGAGCACTTCAAGAATTACAATTTCGAAAATCACAAATAAAAATGAATTAAAACGAGTAATCACAAAAATTACAAAATCATACATTGACAGATCTAACAAAAGGTATTACAAATAAATAACAAAAATTATACATTAATAGATCCAAAATTATGAACAGTAACCTTGCCGGCCAAAACCCTAGTTTGCAATTACCTCAAACGACGAATAATAACCTCGCATCTTCCATATCTCTCCTTCGACCATAAAACAACGCCGAATTTCGGAAAGTCTTCAACCTTCACAGGAGCTTCGGAAATTCTCTTGGGTGAGTGATGAAACCACATCAGCTTTAGAGAGAGAGAGAGAGAGGGTAGGGAGGAGATCGTGGGTTCGATTTTGGAGATACGAGATTTAAGATGGGAGTGGAGAGAGATGAGAGTTTCATTATTTGCATGGGGGCTCGAGTTGGGAGTGTACGTTGAGTCGAGGCCTGGGATTTGGGTTGAGGTGGTAGGGGTTAGGAGGAGAAGAAGAGAGAAGAGAGACAAAATTGTGGTGAGTTTTGTGGGTTATGGGGATTTGATCGGAGAAGTTTCGATTTATCAGGAGATTAGTGGATATGGCGGTGGTGGTGGTGGTGGTGCGTGGTGGTGAGGAGAGGAGAGTAGTGAAGGAGAGAAAAATCCTAAAATATTGCGGGTGTAATTTTTGAAGGAGTTAGGAAGGCTGCTGGTTATATGGCCCAACCCACCTTGACTTGTCCGGTTTTGTTGGCCCATCAGATCAGTTAAGGTCAACTGACCCGGTTTATGAAAAACCGTATCAGTTGGGCTTTTTTCCACTAGTGATGGCAATAGGGGAAACTAGCTTCGGTAGACTCAAGGATTAGGCCTTTATGGTCTTAGGGAGAACTAACTTCACTAGACTCGAGGGTTGCCTTTATGGATTTAGGAAGGACTAGCTTCGCTAGACTAGAGGGTTGCCTTTATGGACTTAGGGAGGACTAGCTCGGCTAGACTCGAGGGTTGCCTTGATATATGGACTTAGGGAGGTGTAACAGCCCGCACTTCCGAGCTGCTATCTAATCATACTTAATATATAGATCTCAATTAACGCTCAATAAACCTCGAATTAAAATCTCTTGCAGTGGAAACAAAACCTATAAAACGATCCTGGACCTGTGGGTCAGGGCCCACAACACAATAACTTCAAAACCCAACTCTCTGATTACACAATACTCTACTCAAACCCAAATAATAGAATACTTAATTATTTAAGAAGCACTTCAATACTAACAACTTGATACTCTATATACAACTTCTAAAACACTAATCTAATTACAATTTCATATCCAAACTTTTGCTTTTGATCTACTCCGAGCCTCCAACATAAACCTGCAAATTATAAAAGAAAGTTCAAAATAAACAAAAACTAAAATGAGCGGAAAACTCAGTAACTTTATTTCAGCCCGTCAAAACGGTTTTAGTTCGTAAACGTCTTCCATATAATAATCAAAATTCGTAAATATTCAGAATATAATTCATCCTTTAAAATATATCATTGGCATAGCTCAATCACTTAACACAAATTGTTGGCAAGTACAGGTTTTGGTAGAACATTTATAACGTAACATAACATAACAGAATATTACACCTTTTCTGGTCTTAACTTTTATCTTAACATATATCTGAATCATTTTCCTCCACCTGTACCTTGCCCACTTTTTATCTCGGTTCATAACCTAAGCCAACCAAAACAAATACAAAGTCCTTTAAACATATCTCTTACAAATCTTATTCTGTAAACATAAATATTTCCGAACAATTCCTATAACAGAACAAAAGTATTCTTTTATAATCTTTCGATAACAGTTCACCATTAACTCATAAAGATGCATCTATAACCATGGCCATGACTATGAATGATGTATGATGTCAAAAATACAATATAACACACACAATAGGCTTTTAAATATATTTTGCTAAACATGAAGGTTACCTCGATACGATAATCACTTCAAGATAAACAAGAATCATTATACGCAATCTCCAAGAATCATATACTTGATCTTCATCTTAGCTTGAATCATATTCATATACATCTTCATAGCGATTCTCCAACAACCACCTCACAACAATAACAACGATTAATAACCGATTTCACTATGATTTAGATAAAGATACTAAATTGATTGGGCTCTCTTTGCTAGAAATTCTTTCACCAACCACTTTAAATCACATACATAGAACCACATTCACTAATAGAAAACGCCCCATCATTTTATATGACTGATCGCAACTCATCACTATTAGTTTAACTTGAAGAAATTACCAGCAATTCCAACAACGCAAGCCACACTTGAATTCATAACCAAACCAATTTGGTTTAATAGCAAACGCCCTATCATTTGACTTTATTGTAATCACTAACCAATTGAAATCCTTATATTAGAAATCATAAGAAATTAGCTAATTCCACAAAACTGAAGAGCAAAGCTCATTTTCCTTTCAGGGTAAACGTAAAAAAAAAACTGGCCCGTCAAAAGTCCGATTCCTTCGCTAGTTTGATAGAACTTTTTTTTCTTTTCTATTCCTGTAGATTTTTTATGTAGTGCAGGCAGCTTTGACTCCGGTGGCTTGAGATAGATCAGTTTAAAAAAAAACAACAACAGGTATTTCCTTTGGCTAGAGGGAGCTGTGAGGGAAGGGCTTTTTGCTCCACTCCTCTTTGTTCTGCACCACTTCGGTTGGTCGATAGCCTTTGTTTTCGGTTTTAGTTTCCTCATCTCCACCCGCTCCTTCTTTCTAAAGCGCAAAAGCTAAAGTCGTGAAACACTCCGCCTGGGCAGTACGGTCGCAAGACCGAAACTGAAAGGAATTGACGGGGGCCTGCACAAGCGGTGGAGCATGTGGTTTAATTCGACAGCAGGCATCACGAGAACTCAACTTTCAATCTTTGGCATGGTATTTTACCCTGCCTCTACTAAGCGAATTTGCTAGATGCTAGATGCATCTGGGGCGTCTGCACTAGGTGCCGGAGCCGCTTCCAATACTTACAAAGCGAATTTGCTAGATGCTAGTTCTTTGATCCATTTCGTGGCGCGAAATTCGAAAAGCAAAGCAGTAAACGAGGGAACGGAACTCGCTTTCGACTTAGAGGAAAGAGAGAATAGAGGCATAAAAGCATGATTAGTTCCACAATTTCACTGCATTGACCATAGTAAACTCCTTCTCGTTGTACCAAAATAGAGGTCTGATTTAAACGACCAGGTACAGCATTAAGAGTTTTGAAATATGAAGAAACTGGATTGCATACTTCTTTTCAAACTAATCACTTTGGAGTGTTAATATACGTTTCAAGCAATTACTTATTAGATTTCAATTCACAAACTAATTTTGCAACCAATACTAACATTTAGGTCTTAACTAATAAAAAAAAACATCATAATAAATCTCATGTAAATCTGATTTTGGAATTTACGAATCAACGAAGAAAGATGAAGCAGCTTAGCTTTAGAGCGAGTTCAGACACTTAAAAAAGAGATGAAAGACATCCACCAAAAGCAAACTCGACTGGAGGAAGAACTCGTAGAGCTAACCAACAGAGAGAACAAGCTTGTGAAGGTTTACAATGTACTCAAGAGGGGGGATGAATTGAGTACTTAGACGAACAAGTGTCAAATTCAAATTCTTTCGATTTAATGGGTAACCACTTGGGCTGGATCCTGACAGCAGAAGCAATAGAGCTTTAAAGCAATATAGGACACACCAAATTTAACGAGGTTCAGCCAAACAAGGGCCTACGTCCTCCTACGCTAGTTTTCTTATTAATCAACTCTGAAAAACAAGAATATTCTCGCACTCTCCTCTTTCCCTTACTTCAGGGAAACAACACACCCCACACTAACTCTAGTGTGCTACTTCGCACTTGAACTCACAAGCTAGCACTAGCGAAAGAACTCACAAACGCTATCCAATCTCAAACCTCGTTGTTAGAGATTCAATACAATCAGTTTCTCTTAACTCACGCATTCTTAATTACAAAGCAAACAAAGAGTAATGTAAACTTTATGAGATGCGTACTCTATTTTAGGAAACAGTTTAGCTGTTTTTTTTTTGTGAAAGCTCTCAATAATATCAATGAAATCCAGGAGAGCATCAATAGTGAGGGACAATCATATTTCTTAATATACAAAAATTAAATTGAGATTTTATGTAGGAAAAATTTAACGTAATTATTTTTCATTAAAATGTATTACATTTTTTTTTGCCGAATCCAAGCCGTACCCGTTTACGGAAATTTTAATTTTACCCGTACCTGTACTGGATCCGTATCGATGCTACCTAGCATTACAGTAAAACTTTGATGAAATGGACAACAAATAGATGATGGTAACAAAAGTAATCATGTTATTCTTATAACCGATACAATTCTGTGTTCACCAAATCACACGAAGCAGAACAGATTGTTCTGCACTTAATCTTACTCCATATCCCAAAACGATAACAAAAATATTCCTAACAAGAATGAAAAAAACAAACAAATAAACATCCATAACTACTTTTTAAATATATTTCTAGCTACACAAGATGATCCTAGTAAGACCCAAAACAATGCAAGAAAGAGCAAAGAAAAACAGAGTAACAAAATCTCTAGCGGACCATTTCCTTACAGCTTTACCCTCAATCCTCATACTTTTCGCCCTTCGAAGCGCATCGACTTCCTTCAACAAATCAAATTCAATCCCTTTCTTCTTCAGTTCCTCCACACACTTACCCAACAACTTCCAATCCTCTTTCTCCCTCTCCAGAAGCTTCTCAAGATGGGCTTCGACGTCGGTCTTATACCGAACAGCCCATATAACCGCCATGGAAAAAAACAAGGAGCAAAGAGATGGGACCCATGATTTTTTACAAGCAGTTGAGTTTGTGGAGGAGATGTTGAAGAGGAGGAGGAGAGAAAGAGAGTGGAAGAGGAAGAAGATTGTGTAAAGGTTAGTGATTTCTTTTCGGACGCCGTCGATTTGTGATTCCTTCAGGGAAATTCGATCCAGGATTAAGTCCTGTTCTTTTAGCCATTGTTTGAGGAGGAGTTTGTGGGTTGGAGTTTGAGCGATTTGGTGAAGTGGGTGTTGGAGTTTTGGGTCCATTAATGGCGACGGGTGTTGGGTTTGTGTTGATTGTATCGGGAATGAGAGAGAGAGAGAGAGAGAGAACTATAGAAAGAGAAAAGTTGAGGGAAGTGTGGAGAATTTGCAGAGATCTAAGAAGAATTAGGAGAGGTGAGAGAGAGCGGGGTTTGCAACGGTTATGAGGAATTTGGGAGTTTTAAATGTAATCAACGGTCAAATTTTGTGGCGGTGTAACGGATTTGTTTCTGCCTTGTATGTTTTTAAAAGTGACGAGATTACTATATTATCCTTTAGGGGGTTTTCTTTTTCAAGTGAATGGAAAATAGGTAAAGGCTTGTTTTCTTGGAAAATTCTAAGGTGATCAATGAAAATCCGAGGCCTTAATGAATATGAGCCACAAATGTAATATGGCTCACTTGTATTTTGTTTTTTTTTCTCAAAAATATTTCTAATATTTATGAAAATACCTTAAATTAATTTATGAAAATCCAAAAATTTCAAAAATGAAATTTTCAAACTTTTTTCTCTCTCCTCTAATTCCTCTCCCCTGTATTCTCGCTCTTCCCGTCTTCCCCGCTTCAATTCCTATACTCAATCACTCACCCCAACCTCCAGTCCTCCCCATTGGCGCCGCAAAAACACGTGGAACTTTGTCGCCGATTTCACGAGCAACACCGGAATCAAAAACTGCCCGATTTTATTACCAGAGTTCATCATCTCATCTGAGCCGTCGACTCGGAGTATCGTACCTTTAAAAAACAAGTCATCGGACGATGAGAATGTAAGGTCAGGTTCCAATTCTCTCTCCTCCACTTCCAACTTATCTGCGTTTTATCTTCATCAATTTTAGTTTATCTCTCCTCTTTATGATTATCTTTTTTGTATGTAGTCATCATCTTCATCTTCTTCGTCGTTTTCATCTTCAGTAGGATCAACGAATTTCGGTTCTCTCTCCCCTTCTTTGCTCTTATCTCGCGCCGCCTTTGCGGCCACCAGCACTGCCATGCCGCACCGAAGCCTCCGCCGCGCTCCTTCCGTGGCCCAGCCTGCTGTCGTTGGCACTCTGCCTCCTCTCCTATGTTCCTTCGTTTTAAAATACACCATTGAAGATACACTCATTTGTTCCTCTGTTTTATACACCATAGCCCTTTTCTTTTAATTTTGTTCCTTTTTTAGTTTTGTTTTATTGTTCTATCTATCTAATTATTTTTATTCATGACAAAATAACCATAGCCAAATTGTATTATTAATTATTTTCTAATATTGGAATGACTTTATAATTATAATTATTGACCTTCCAATTGATCTATAATTCCCAAAAATAATTTTAACAAGAATTGCTCTACTTAATGAACCCATGGATTAGTAAGATGGATTTTGATGCTAATTTATATAAGTAACTAACTTCATAATTATACTTTACTTATTTATGACTTAAAGGAATACAAAACCATATTAATTAAGTACTCTTGGATTATTAATTTATTCTATCTAATAAGAAATTGAATATAATAAATAGCAATAGTAGTACTAACTATCGACTCTCATACTAATCCATGTTCAAAAAACATCTAACTTTTAGTTGGTAACTTAATTAAAATTGTAAAGCCCCGACCTATAATCATCATTATTAGGTTAATTAAAGAGTCGTTAGCAGCGAAACCTAGACGGTTGATGCGTTACAGCCGTACTTTCCGATTGGAAAGCACAAGGAAAACATAAATTCATAAACTTAAACATAATATAACTTGAAAGCATCATAATTATCCATTAATAAAAACTTAAGTTGAAACTTAGCAGCTGACATAGTCTAACATAAACTTAAACTATGATCATAAGTGTTTTTAAGAAAGCTTAAAACTAAACAACTCCTCACAACTACGCCATCCCGTTATCATCATCAGTACCTAAAACTGAAAACAAAACGTCATGAGTCGAGGCTCAGTAACATACTCTAAACATGGTAAAAACATTTCACATCATTTTGTTTGCAAACAGGGAGGAGAGAAATAGTAAAATCATTTCATAAACATATCCATTAAATCATGATCATAAAACATTATCATCATTCTTTATCATATTCATCACCATATATCTTTTAATTTGGTAACTTGGGTAGTACAACGTACGGATTGGCCATAACATACAGAAAGGCGGTCACAACATAGGTGGAACTTGCGGTGCCCAAATCATTAGCCAGTAGGGCGGTTACAACAAAGGTGACACTTGCGGTGCCCAACTGCCCACAAAAAGGCGGTCACAACAAAGGTGACACTTGCGGTGCCCAAAGAATACCGCCAAGAACCATCTTTCACTTAACTTAATCATGTTTCGTTTGTTTTACGTATCATAATTACATTACATAACCGTAATCTTAATTATGAAACGTAATCGTAACATAACATAATCATAATCATATTCTTAACGTAATTAATTCATAATCATACTTTCGTAGCATCATAGTTATTTCTTGAAATTCTTTCATAACATCGAAACCCATCATGTTCATAAATACATTTCATATCCCACAATCCATATAACAATAATGTAATGCCAAAAGTCATAAAACATACTTAGAAAGGGAATGTGGGTGTTAGCAGTAGACGTTACCTGTTATCGTAGTTAAGTTTCCTGATAGTCGGGGGAGGCTTGTAATATTCCTTCCTTTAATCTAATCAATAATTGAATAATGAAATTTATTATTATTTAATTAGACTTAGACTACTCTTAAATATTCTTTCATTAGGCCATAAGATTACTTAAGTTATTACTCATAACGTCTTTTATATATGCGAGTCGTACTTAGACATAATTAATAAGCATAGTTTTGAATTATAATTCATGTTGTCATTGTGAACATCTTTTAAACTTAAGAATCATATTTAGGTGACACTAATAAAGATTAATCTTGATTGATAAACCATGTTTAATGACTTGCTTAGCTTGTAAATATGACTTTCATAGTATAATTATTTCATGCTTTAATAAACTGTAAGTACATGTTACTAAATGAATTCATTTTAATAACACTCACATTATGACACTATTATATTTCTAAACTCTAATATGATTCATAAACCTACACTAATGATGGAAACTTATCAAAATACTCATCCATGTTCAACCATTAATTTCGGCATGATCACTTCTAAACAAGATTGATTATTATCATTAATCTAATTATCCAAAATATTAATATTAATATCCTACATTAGTTGTCAACTAACTCATGGACTAATATGAGGTCATTTTTACAAACTAAAGTATTCCTAATATTTAATTACAAAATTCAGATTACAAGAGCAATAATAATTAACTAGTGTGTCAAACAAAATCAGTTTAGTCTTTGCTAAGATAGGCCATCTAATCCACTAAATAACTTAACTAGGTTGTTTAATAATCAATGCTAAGAAAATCAGTCCATAAGCCCAAATAAGTTAAGGCAACAAAATTAAACTAAGTGGCTTAACTAAGCAAATCAGATTTTAAGCCCAAACTAAGCTTACTGAAAATGGATAAATCTGGGCTTCGGTCAACTACAAAAATCAGAAAATTAATGAACTACATCAAAGACATTTCTTACAAGCTTAGCTATTCCCAATATCCATTCATAAATTCCAGTTTAGTTTCTATAAAATCAGTCCAATTAGTTAAACTAGGTGAGTTTAAGAACACAAAACAATTCAGGTTTAAAGCCCAACAATAAGAAATGACAATGGTATTATTTGGGTTAGAACTTTGTGACTTAAAAAAAAAACAGAACTAGGAACAAGAGGTGTTATACCTCTGGTTCAAGAGCAAGGAAGACACAGGACAGGGGGGAAAAGAGCAGAGCTCCGGCGAATGACCGTGTCCAGAAGGGGGTGCAGGCGGCAGCGCGGGAAGGCGGCGACGACGTTCGTCGGCGGAGCAGCGAATAGGAGCAGGGCAGAGCAAACGAAGCAGAGGGAAGAGCGAAGGAAAGAGGAGAGTTGGGCGTTGCGGCGCGGCGTCGGGTTCACCAGCGCGGGTATCTGGACGTCGGAGGGGAGTCCCTGCACCATAGTGGTGTGCAGGTGGTGGTGTGGTGGTGCCGCGAGAGGATAAGAGGAGAACTTTGTGGATTGAGAAATTTTGTGGATTTTCTTGTTGAGTTTCTTATTTTTGAGCCCTAATTCTATGGGTTATCATAGATGAATTTTGCAGACAAAATGGAGGTGGGAGCATGGTGAGTGGTGGTTTTTCTCATAGGAAAGCTAGTGTAGGGTACAAAGAGGAGGAAAGAATAGGGGCGGTGGGGTGTCGAGGAGGTTGCCGTGGGAGAGCTTTGTGGGAGGGGGGGGTTCTCCTAAATTTTTTTATTATTTTGCTTTATTTCCTCTTTTTGTTGTTATAACATAATTCTTGTTACATAATGTTGTTAACCCAATTCATTAATAGTTATTGTTAGTAAACTTATTAACGTACTTCATAAATTTTAATTTAATTTAGCAATACAAAATTCATAATATGTTTATTTAGTTGATAACCAAAGTATGTGTTTGTAGGGTTGTAAATATATGTTCGTGTGTTTGTAAATATGAAAGTGTCAGAGTTTGAGAATTTTGAGAGAATTCGCAAGTGTTCGAATATAGAGCGTATATCTGAAAAGTGTCTTTTAGATGTAGAAAATCACGGCTTAAACGTAAAGATTGCGTTAGGCGCACGACTCTGCGTGACGCACGACTCTGCGTGACACACAGAGCCACGTGTCAGGCGCAGATTGGTGTGTCTGACGCGGCACAACCAATGCGCACAAAAATGAGGTCGTTTTAGAAACGTAATTTGGCAACAGATTTTTGAAATGTTGATAAGTAGCAACAAATAATATATTTTGTTGCCTCTTACAAAAGTAATGCTTTTTTCATCAAATGATGGCAACAAAGTTTTGATTTGTTTCTATTGGAGACCAAATGTCTTACTATTTGTTGTTAGATGACATTAAATTTTCAATTTGTTGCTAATTTATTGCAACAAATACTTTATCTGTTGACATCAGAAACAAGTCATTTTACTATTTGTTACTAGATGACATCATATTTTTGATTTGTTGCTATTTAAAAACAACTAATGGCAATATCTATTCATATTGTGCTATTAGAAACAAGTAATTTTATTATTTGTTGTTAAAATAGGAACAATTTTGTTATATATTTTAAAAATTATAAATAAAAGATCCTTGAATCATTTTTAGCAACAAACTCAGACAACTAATTTTTGATGTGTTGCTTTTGGCAACAAGTAGTCTTACTAGCTGTTGCAAAAATGGCATTCGATTTTTTATTTGTTGCTTATGTAAACAAATTGTCTTATGATTCGTTGCTAAACAATATGAACATCTTGTATTACCAAAAAATTGAAAAATAAAATAAAATTGTTGGATTAGTTTTTGCAACACAATATAACAATCCATATTTGATTTGTTTACATTGGAAATAAATCATTTTACTATTTGTTTCTAGGTAACATCAGATTTTCCATTGGTTGCTTTTTAGAAACAAACTATGGCAATAAATTAAAACAAGTAATTTTACTATTGGTTGCTCGATGACATCAAAGTTTCGATTTATTATCGGAACCGAGCTCAAGCTCCTATTCTGTTCACCTTATTTCCACTTATTTCAAGCAAATAAGTTCCACTAAGTTCACGTAAGTTCTAGAAAAATAAGTGCTAACTAAGTACACATAAGATTAATAAGTTATGATAAGTTCTAATAAGGCTATTATGTTTTGTTCAACTTATTTTTACTTAAATAAGAAAAAATAATTTATAATGTGTTCAGATTAGTTCAAATAAGTTCAGATAAGTCTTAATAAGTTTAAATAAATTAATTCTAATAAATCATAGCACGTAGGAAAATTAACTTCAATAAATTTCAATAAGTTCAAATAATTTCAGATAAGTTCTAAGTAAGTTTAGATGAGTTCAGATAAGTAAAAATAACTTAAGATAAGTTCAACTAGAGTAAGTCGAATAGAACGGTCCTTAAGTCCGAGTTAAGTTCGGATAATTTGAACTAAGTGAAAATCAAGTGATCAAAAAATTAACGCACCATTATGATCTTATAAACTTCTACAAATACCGATTTCACGTGAACTTACTTTCCGCAAAATAAGTGAAATAAAGGCGAACATGACATGACCTACATAAATTATAGTAATTATATGTAAGATATTATAATAGTTGAGGGTTGAGAAGTTGTGACTCTTTTTTACAAATCGAGTAATCTAAATCCATAAATCTTGAACATGGAATTTTAAACAATTATTGGTAAAACTTGATATAGGTTAGCGTGAGATAAAACCCTGTTTTAGTTATATTTGAACTTGGGTAGCCCCTATAAGTTGTATGAAATTATTAATTTTTAATGATTAAATTGATTTTGTTTAAAAATAATCTTTAGTGATTTGCAAACTGATTTTTTACTAGTTATAACTTATAATGATTAAAATAATAGTTTCTAATGGTTTAAAGAACATGTTATTAGTGAGGTTGTTGACAAAGCAAATTGAGACAAAAAAAAGGTTGTAATTTACTTTTTTGTTTTAATGACATGCTTAGTTAGTGAATTGTGATGTTAGTTATTGAATTAACGTTATTATCTTTAACTCGTATTTTGGCAATTTAAAAGTTTGATAATTGCAAAATTTATTTTAGGAAACTTTAACTAATGTTTTTTTAGGCAGGTAAGATCAAGACCATACTAAACCGGCTCCTCGCAGGTATAACCGGCCAGCATTATAGGTGAAACTCATTGCGAATGAGGGGGGATGGTAAGGAAAACCTCACCTCCAAGTACTCTGTAGTGGGGTTCAATTTTATATATTCTTTTGTTATCATTTCATGCATGGTTATTATCAAAATTATGCATATTTGTTATTAGTTTGAGCATATTAGCTATTACTTCCTCTGTTTTTTATCATTCTCACTTTCATGTGCGCGTCTCCCGATGCACGGCTTTGAACTTAAATATCTTTTCATTATATATTAATAAAAATTATAATGATTGAATAGTAATAAAGTACTAATTGAGATGAATCAAATAAGACTCCATATGACTATATTTGTTTTATATAAATTGAGAAAATTTGAGAAAATTCTCTTTAAAGTATAAATAGTGTCAAGATTCCAAGTGAGAAAGATAAAAAATAGAGGAAAAACTTTACAAGTTTTATACATATTTGTTATCAGTTTATACATATTTCATATCTTCTTATGCATATTTGTCATTAATTTATATTACATATCTTATATCAATTTTAAAGCTGATATAAAATATGTATAAACTAATATGAAATATATATTATACACTAATTAATAATATAGAAAATATATAATACAATAATATAGAATATATAAACTGATATGAACCAAGCATAAACGAGCAACAAATTAAATAACTATAAACTGTTAACAATTCAGCATGCACTTATAGAAAATCATGAAATTGAACTTGGCAAAACCCGTGTTAGTTACGTAATGAGACGGTCCCACCTAACTCTTTTCCTTTTTGTATTAGTATTATGAAATATATTTATACACAACACAAACATAGCTGAAGTGAAAAACCAAAGCGTAAAAAGCCTGACTTGGTCCCTATTTTGTTCACCTTATTTTCGGCTCTTATCGGATAAAATAAGTTCAGTTAAGTTAGGATAATTTTATATAGGTTCAAATAAGTTAACATAACTTTAGATAAGATCTAATAGGACTAATAATAAGTTCTGATAAGTTCAGTTCAGTAAAAAATTAACAAAAATAATATTGGAGTGCGTATTCATTAAATATAGTCTAATAAGTTCATATAAAGTCTAATAGGTCTAATAATTAGTTCATAATAAGTTCTCTAATTTCTCAAACCTCATTTCTCATTAAATCAAACAAATTTTAAAGTAAAAATATAGTTGAAACTTAAAACTCCATATGGAAATCCCTAAGGCAATTTCCAAGTCTTGTGAAGGAAAAGATAAAAAATCAAGCAAACATTGTATTTAATCTAATTTTCCTTTTTCTAGGGACTTATATCTAATTTTATAGTACCCAAAAAAAGGCGGAAATCAGTTCAAAAATTCCCGCTTTGCTGCAAAAATAAAGAATAACCCATTCAAACTCCTCAATTGATCTTCAGCACTCCATCACTCCGCCAACTCCCTCCCCTTCTCGTCAATTGGCTGCAAAACGACTATGTTTTCGCCAAAAGCTATTCGTCTCGTCAATTGCTCGGCAATTTTCTCTTTTATTGCCTCAAAGTATCTGAAGGTGTTTGTTCATGGCATATATCTGTAGACACATAATCGTGTCTCCCCATTTAACGATCCGATGATGAAACATATCGTGGTATTAATTGGTCCGACCCAAGGGGAGAGCAGCCCGAAGAGCCATCCCAAAACTATTTCGAAAAGTGTTAAAGTCCTATTTTAAAGCCCAATAAATTATTCATGAAAATTAATTGCATTTTGAGCCCAACTCTTTGAAAAAGCCCAATTAATTGTTTAAATTAATTGTTTTATTTTAAATAAATTAAATATTTTCAAAGATATATTCTATAATTAAAATTGGATTTTATCCCGTAAAATCAGATTTCCGGAGTTAAAAGATAAAAGAAAATCTTTAAAATGCGTTTTTATCAAAAAGTAATCAAAACGTGTCAAAAGCAAGGCGGTGCGCTGAGCGCATTAACATGCGCCGAGCGCACAGGCTTCGCCACGCGCACCATTTTGCCACATACTTTGACACGTAAGCGTGCGCCTAGCGCACAGGCTGCGCCAAGCGCACAGACTGCGCCAAGCGCACAAGACTGCCACGTAGACTTATGTGTCATATAGAGTGCTGCGCCAAGCGCACTTCTCTGTGCGAGACACATCTTTTTCTTTCTTATCTTTTCAAAGCGCGTACCACGTGTACGCTTTCTACTGGGCATGCCGCGTCAGGCGCGCCAATCTACGCTTGACACGTGGATTTGCGCGTGACACGTCAGACTGCGCCTGGCGCAGCTGGAGCGTGAAGCTTAGTTCCGTTTTTCCTATAAATGCACCTGATTGTCGTACAGATTTCAAGAACGGTTTTTCACACTTAAACACTTCAAACTCTACGAATATATTTACGAACCTCTCTATAAAACCTCCCTACAAAAACTCATACTTTCAGACATACAAACACATATTTTCATACATACATAAAATTTTCAAACATTCATGCTTTCAGGCTTCACGATTGCTCGTCCCGAAGGTTGTCAATCTCGCAGACCCAAGCCACGGTATAATCCTGAGGGTCCTTGAATAAATTTCTATTTTTATATTGATGTTACTAACCATTTATTTCATAATGTAGATCTTTGGTATAAAATCGTTCTACTGTATATTCTAATCCTTCCTTCTTTTTATTTATTTTCATACATTATTATATGCTTGCCTGATTGTTCTATACATATTATATGATTGTTCTATGCATGACTTTTATCGCCCACATGCAATTATTGCTAAACAAGACCTAAAGAATTGTTCTAACTAATTCATATAATTTGGACAACATGCTAGGTACCTTGTAATATTGATTGCATAATAACTTGTCGTAAAAATTAGTCTTTTATGTGTTTCCTGAACAAACCTAGACTAAATATTTTTAGGATGTATAAAATATTACTACCTCTGCTTTTTTTTACTTGCTACATTTTTCTTAAATGGTTGCTTTTTTTTACTTGCTACATTGTTTCAACTTTCCTTATTAGGAGCTTTGACCCACCAAAAAGTAATACTATTATATTTGTTTCTCTCTTTTTCCACCAAAAAGTAATACTATTATATTTGTTTCTCTCTTTTTCCACCTAAAAGTACTACCTTTTCACATTTTCCCACCTCATTTAATGCTAAAGGGGTCAAAAAGTACACCAAAATAGATTGAAAGGGACATTTCCTAAAAACTAGTGAAAAAAAATAATGTAGCAAATAAAAAAAATCAGAGGGAGCATATGATTATTCTTTGGCATAAAATTTGTTGTGAATCGATATTTAGTAGATGCCAGCAATGGGCAAACATGGTTCATTATGACCATATTTGTACCCTCACCCCCGAACTCAATCTTTGGTGCATTTTGACCATCTATGGAGTCAGGACGGGGAAATCTACATTGGATAAGTCTCTAATTTGTCCCTACGATTTCCCAATATCCAATTAGGTTTATGAGTCTTCATTTAAAAACTTGTTGGCGACTTCTTTCAATATAAAACAATTTTCAATAAAACCTTAACAATGGGGTAGTCAAATCAAATACGCGCTCACGCCGCGTAGGCGAAATAAAAACACGCCTTCAATAGCACTATGGTGGATGCCTCTCTCTAAACTGAAACTCTGCATCTCAAAATTGAAGTCTAACTTGCTAAGGTGTGTTCTGGGGCGGTGTAGGGCCAAACGACAAGTGTCTTTCATGGAAACACATAATCGAAGGCACAAAATTAAAGCATCAGTACTGAAGCGACTTGACATGGAGTATGTTGATTTAATCTATTGTCATAGGCCTGATTCATCGACCCTAAAGCACCACTGTAAGTATTGAGATATATGTTAGTTGTTATGTAAATATAGTCTTTTAGGAAGATTTATTGATTTGCAAATATAGTTTCCTAAAAGATTATATTTACATAACAACTAAAGGGTCGATTTTTGGTGGTGGTGGAGATGCGTCAGCATCGCCAGCCATGGTGGGAATTGAAGGTTGACGTTCCTAGAATGATACCATGTTGAAGCATAAGTTTTGGGTTGATGACAACTTGCCCTTTTGTCATTGATTTCCTTGATCAATCTACAAAGGTTTGTATCCTAAACTATTTAGGAATAATATTTGCAAATCAATAAATCTTCCTAAAAGATTATATTTACATAACAACAACTAACATATATCTCAACAGTAAGTCTAACTCTGCATCTAACTTGTTTCGCTCTTGAGAATTACAAGGTTTGTAGTCTTTCTTTCTTTATTTCTTTCTTTTTTCTAGGGCTTGTGCTTCATTAATGGTCTTTGGCATCATATTATCGACTTGTCGTTATACTATAAGTATCATTTATGATTTACCATGGGCAAGGTATAAGGGTGGCAAGTGTCATGCATGGCATAGAAGTGGTTAGATTGTGAGTTGTGATTATGTGGATGGACATGTCATGAGTAGGATCATTATACAATGTTGTTATGCAGGAGCAGAAGGGAATAAATTAGGCATGTTAGTTTGTTTGGTGACATTTGATAAGGAAATTTATGGTTGTGGGTTTACTCTTTTAGTTAAGGGGCCCTTATATTATTTATTCTAAAAGTAGTAAATGAAAATTATAAATATTGAATGAATGTGTAGTATGATGAAGGTAGGGGCCAATCGAGAGTGGATATATGAAAGGTTAGAGAGAAACTTCCTGCTAGCTTGGAGGATGAGATTAAATAATTCATGGATGAGACGTCACATAAAGTTTGGGTGAGTACCTACTTTTGTAATATAATGTTGTTGTGGATTTTTTTTAAGAATATAAGGCATTAAGTCTTATTTACATATCTTCACCCTTTGCCAGGATGAGTTCCACAACAAGAAATCTGCTAACTTGGAGGATGAGAATCCTAAAACAGATGAACAATTACTTTTGAAAGTTTTAGATGGATGAAAAAATGGAAGGGTGTATGATCTTGGGAGTACTGTTGACAACTACTATGTGAAACCACATAACAAGTCAAGTTTAAGAAAGGAGAAAAATGAGTGGGGTGATTAATTTGAAAAATCATGTTGAAGAACCCACTTCAAAAAATTTGGAGCAAACAGAGGAGCTTAAAAAGACAAAAAAGTTCGATGAAAGAATGAGAAAGCTTAATGAAACAACAAATACTATGAAAACTATACAAAATCGAGTTCTTTTCCTAACTGATTGGATCATCCCCATCTTCATCTATAAACTATACTAATTAGAAATTACATTGTTTTGATGTTTGGTTATTCTGTTGAGGCAAGGAATGTTTAGTTTAGCAAATAGAGTTTTTAGACATAAAAAGCAAGTACAATGGTTCAAATTTCGATCCTAGGTGGATTGAACTATTGAAGGTTGCATATTTCAAAACTTTGTTTAGGTTCTTAGAGTAAAATTTGCTTTTAGGCTATGAATCGACATTTAATAAAAGTCTTCATTATTTGTTATGTTTATTGTATTAGAAGTTGTATTTTTGGTTTTTTTAATTTTTTGTTTTGGAATTGAAAATTGATCGAAAAAAGGCAGTGAAATTGTAAAAAAAAAAGTAGCAATGCTTTACATATTTCGTTGCTAGATTTGGCAACCAAACAAAGTATACGTTGCAAATTTTAATGGTCAGTTAAGAAACTAAAATAAATAATCTGTTGCCACTTTTTGCAACCAAAATATATAATTTGTTGCCACTTTTAGAATTTAATACAAGTATTTGGTTTTCATTTTCAGAAAACTTATTGCAACCGTTAATAATAACTTGTTGCCAATGCTAGCAACTATTCCTAATAATTTGTTGCTATTTCCACCAACCAAAATTAATAAGTTGTTGCTATTGTTAGCAACTATTGTGAATG
The DNA here is from genome assembly GCA_947648045.1 of Beta corolliflora. Taxonomy (NCBI): domain Eukaryota; kingdom Viridiplantae; phylum Streptophyta; class Magnoliopsida; order Caryophyllales; family Amaranthaceae; genus Beta; species Beta corolliflora. Next base: position 130,127 of record CANSZD010003080.1, on the reverse strand, counting down.
CGTTGTTCTTAATTTTAGAAACTAAATCTATAATTCGTTGCCACTTTCAGCAACAACCAAAATAATATGTTGCTAAAGTTAGCAACAGATGAGCACAACATAGCAACCAATATGGCTACCATATTTGGATTGATGCAAGATGGCAACGAAATTATTTTGAATTTAGTAGCCAAATTCATATGGAAACAAGCCTTTTAGAAACTATAAATTTTTGTTTCTAATTTGTTGCTAACTCTAGTTAGCAACAAATTTCTTGCAAATAGCAACGGATTTTGATTGTTGCTAAAATGAGTTATTTTTGTAGGTCGCGCGCATGTGGCGCGCCAGGTGCACTACCTGCTTCAGGCACGCTTTGACAACCTTTTTCTTTTATCCTTTAAATCCGAAAATCAACTTTACGAGATCAAATCTGATTTCAATTTTAAAATACCTTTTCAAAAATATTTATTTCTTTTCTGAAAATATTTATTAAAATAATAAATAAAAATAATTAATTATCATGAATAATTAATTGGACTTTTTTAAAGGATTGTGCTCAAAATACAATTAATTATCAGGAATAATTAATTGGGTTTTAATATAGGATTTTGGATCTTTAATGCAAATAAATATGCTTTACACTTTTAAAACAGTTTTGGGCTTGGCTATTCGGACTGCTTCCCCATTGGGTCGGACCAATTAAGACCACGGTATGTTTCAGCATTGGGTCTTTAAATGGGGAGACACGATTATGTGTCTTAACCATAACACGAAGAAACCTGTGCCATTTCGACTTTGCCCACGCATGCACTAGTGGAAAAAAGTGTATCTGACACAATATAACTGATCCGGTTAGGCCCAAACCGGATCAGCTAAAGTCAATTGATTTGGTTAGGGTCCAAAATCGGATCCGTTAATAAGGCATATTTTCCCACAATTTATGGGAACCAAACTGATCCGGTTGGGAAGGATGGACCGGATCAGCTTGGCCCAATTTCATTACAAAATGTGAGGCCCATGACACAAACCCTCCCACCTCTAATCCTTTCTCTCACAAGTCTCACAAGCTATTTCCCTCTCATCCCTCAGATCCCCTCCAACCATAATCCCATTCTCTCCCACACACCGTTTCTCTCCCTCTCTAACCCTCCTCAATCCTCCTCTCTAACCCTAATCCCTCTCACGTGCCGTTTCTCTCCCATTTCTTCATCCTTCATCAGTCCTCAAAAACTTCATCCATCTCTCTCGTCTTATCTCTTCGATGTTTGCGTGTATCAACAACCACCATCAAAGACAAATCGAAGAATAAAATCCGAAGAGATTGCGAAAAGATAAAGCGAATGAAGTCGTGAAGAGATTGCGAAAAGATCAAGCGAAAAATGAAGTCGCGAAGAAGAGGAAGATGTCGCCATTAATTTTTCAAATTTAGGGTTTGTAATTTTTTTATAGTTAGTTTCAGATCTAGGTTTCATTTTTAGTTTCTTTTTCGTAAACAGTGTTTTGTTTTTTATAAATTGGGCTTCGTTTTAATTTCGTTTTTTATAATTAATTTGTCTTGATATATCGTATTTGTAATTTTAATTTCGTCTGTTTAGATAGTGATGGATAAATTTGGTTGCGTTGGCCGTATATTTAGTTTCGTTGGCTGTAATCTTGGTTTCGTTGGCTGTAATTATAATCGTCTGTTTTATATTTCGTTTCTGTATGGTTTCGTTGGCTGATTTATTGCCTTTTTTTGGCCGATTTCTTCATTATTTGGTGGTGGATGGCTATTTCATAATTAGGTTTTTTTCCTTGTTTTTCATATCCATACAAAACTGATCCGGTTTTGGTTGAAAGTCGGATCAGTTAACTTAATACTGATCCGATTTTCACCAAAAAACGGGATCAGTTGACTTTCTGTCAAATGCTCCTAGCCCAGCGGATTCGGCCCAAAACCAGACCAGTAACCCCGGTTTTGATCGGATCCGATGATGTTTTTTCCACTACTGATGGGGCCACATAAATCAATATGCACAAGTTCGAAAGGTCTGCTGGTACTCATGACACTTTGTGACTTAAAAGAGGATTATCTTACATGTTTCCCTTTGGCATATTTTGAGCAAACTTTGTCTATAACGTACTTAATATTTGGAAGTCCAATTAATTACTAGTCACGAGTTTTAAGTTTATTTAAAAGTGTTAAGCTTGCATGACCAAACCTCTTATGCCAAGCCTATTGATTTGACTCGGAAACAACACTCAAACAAATGGACTTGTTGTCCGGAATTTTATCCAGTAAACTGATATAAATAATATCTTTCCTTGTTCCATCACAGACAAGTTCACCTATGTGACAAAGGTCAGCTTGTAACTCAACTCAATTACCTTTATGACATAGTTGAGAGATGCTCAACAAAGTATGTTGCAAGCCATCAACATAATATACATCATCAATAGCTTGTGAAAGTGACTTACCAACTTTACCTATACCAACAATAGAACCTTTGTTGCTGTCTCCGAAGGTAACACTTCCACCATTATAGGCTGTGAGTGAGAGAAATTGCTTCTTATCCCCAGACATGTGTCTTGAGCAACCACTGTCCAAATACCAAAAGGTACTACCTCTCACTTTAGCCTGCAAGAAACAATCAAATATTAGATTTAGGAACCCAAACGTTCTGGGGTGTCTTTCCACAAACAGTTGACTCTAACTGGTCTTTGCTCACCCAGACATGCTCAACATGTTTTGTTGTTGCTTTCTACACTTTTATACCTAGTTGGACAATTGAAAATCTTATGTCCATTCATTCCACAATGATAACACACATACATGTCCTTTGCAAGAACTGTAATATCCTGGAAATTCGAAACTCGATTAATTAAATAATAGTTGTAATTGGTAGTTAAAAGTAATTATTAAACTTAGTTATTAAAATAAAGAATGAATAATAATAATAATAATAATAATAATAATAATAATAATAATAATAATAATAATGATAATAATAATAACAATGATAATAAAAATAAAAATATTAATAGTTATAATAATAATAATAATAATAATAATAATAATAATAATAATAATAATAATAATCATAATAATAACAATAAGAATAACAATAACAATAACAATAACAATAACAATAACAATAACAATAACAATAACAATAACAATAACAATAACAATAATGATGATGATGATGATGATGATGATGATAATAATGATGATAATAATAATAATAATAATAATAATAATAATAATAATAATAATAATAATAATAATAATAATAATAATAATGATGATGATAATAGTAATAATAATAATAAAAATAATAATAATGATGATGATAATAATAATAATAATAATAATGATGATGATGATAATAGTAATAATAATAATAATAATAATAATAATAATAATAATAATAATAATAATAATAATAATAATAATAATAATAATAATAATAATAATAATAATAATAATAATAATAATAATAATAATCCTCTCTCCTTCCCGTAGCTCCCTCTCCTCCCTCTGCCATTGTCGGAAACCCTCGTTGGCCAACTCGCCGGCGTCCAGCCGCCGCGGCATCCCTCCCCAGTTGCCTCTCTCCCGCCGCCACTTCCTCCCTCTATCGATGTGCACTCTCTCACTCCTCTCGTGCTCCCTTTTCCCTCCCCTGTTGTGTGTTGCTGCCAGCAACCGCAGTCACACACTGCCGTCACCTCGACCAGCACCACGCCACCGCTACCTGTCGTCGCCGCCCTGCAACAATTCTTCCTCCTTTTACTCCTCCTCTACGTTGTTCTTCATTAAAAATTTGAGGTATGTTTACATACTTTCTTCACTTAGTTTCATAGCTTAAATAAGTTTAACTAATTATAAATCAACTTAGCTATCTAGATTTTAGTTTACTTATTTACTGGTTATACATTGCTAAAGTAGTGATTAATTAAAGTATAAACATATAATATGCTAGCATTATGTTCATGAGTTATTAGTAATGTTTGAATATTCAACTTACTCTTTGAAACTAATCTAATTCCAATTGCAATGTTAAATAGATTATAAACTTATAATTTAAGTGCAACTTATAATGTTCAAATGAATAAAATTGCTTTAATTAATTTATAATTATCATGTATTGACCACTTACTATATAACTTGAATGTAAATTGAAATGATGAGAAACATACTAACTAAGTTTGATAATAATCTTGGACTAATGTGATTAACTTATTCTAACTAACTAATGACTAACTCATACTAACTACTAACTATTAATTTTGATACTAATTCGTGCTAACATGACTTCTAACTTCTAATTACTAACTATTTAATATAATGTTGTTACTTATTCTTTATTAATAATATTATGAGATGCAATTATAAAATTAGTAATCATAAAAAGAAAATAATTAAGTTATTTCTATTTCACTTTTATTAACTTAATTAGTAAATTACCAAGTCATAACTCATAAGTGATAACTTTAAATGATAAATTATAGCTTTTTGTTGGGAAAGCTAAGACCTATTAAAATAACCATTTTGTTGGAAATGACCTAATAAAAACTTTTCTGTTCAAAAAGACCTATTATAATACTTCCCTTTGTTACATAAGACCACCTTAATATTTTCGGGCCAAAAAGTCAATTTTCTGGCATTGACTTTTCTTCCCCTCCTTTTCTCATTAAATGAGACCAACATATTTTTTTTCTATCCTAATCCCTTAACCCTACCATACCCTTTGCTTTTGCTTCCTATTTTAAGGGATTATGGTAGGAAAAATAATAGGTTGGTCCCATTTATTGAGAAAGGGAAGGGAAGCAAGTCAATGTCAGAAAATTTGACTTTTTGGCCGAAAAACATTGAGGTGGTCTTAAGTAACAAAGGGAAGTATTATAATAGGTATTTTTCAACAAAAAAGTTTTTATTAGGTCTTTCCTAACAAAATAGCTATTTTAATAGGTCTTTCCCAACAAAAAGTTCGATAAATTATGACATTTCTTTTTTACCGAGATTGACTTATGGACATTATGACTAAATCTGAGGACAATGACACTATGGACAAGGACTTGGACATTCTATGACTTTGTACTAACATACTAACTTACTGACATTTTCTTATTTGTTACTAATAAGATTAACTGTTTTCGATTTATAACTAATAAAAAATAAATAATAACTAAAATTCTACGTAAGTACTATAGTAAATAAATATTTATACTTTCGTTATTTAATTTTTTTTTGAAGGTCGTTATTTAAATTCTTGGTTAGATAGAGGATGTGTCAAATTATATGAGGAATTCAAACAGGTTGCTTAATGCTCGTAGTACATTAAACTATCTCACATCTCAATCTGAAAACCCTTAGAGGTTTGGTTTGGGGTACTCAGGTGAGTCTTCCTCTCAAAGAACCACTTTGGGGCAGAGAATATACTTGGATTACATAATCCAAGAAGGGTAAGTATGTTTCTTCTCATGACATGCATGTTTGCACCTATTGTGGTAAGAATGGTTACAAAATTGAAAATTGTTTGGCCTAGAAAAAAACATGATAAAAAGAATAGAACACATGTAAGGCAAGTATGGGTTCGCAAGACTAGATTGTCGTCTGGTTCAGCTACCAGAAATGGTTGGAAATTCAAAAAAGGATGGGTTGCCAATACCATATTGTCACCTGATTCAGCAATCGGAAATGTTTTGAGAAATGAACATGTTGTTAAGAACAAAAGACCCAAGCAAGTCTGGGTTCCGAAGCTCAAACAATGATTGTTTTTTTTTTGCTGGCCATGGTGAAAGGATGATATTTCTTGTATTTGGACTGTGGTTGCTCAAGACATATGTCCGGGGATAAAAGCCAGTTTCTTTCACTAGCAGCCTTTGAAGGAGGAAGTGTGACGTTTGGAGATAATAGTAAAGGACTTATCAAAAGGATTGATAAGGTTTGCAATTCACACTCTCACACAATTGATAATGTTTAGTATGTTGAAGGTTTAAAGCATAATCTTTTAAGCATTTCAACACTGTGTGACAAAGGAAAATCAGGTTGAATTCAAATCAAATATTTGTCTCATAGTGAACACTAAGATAGGGGAACTGATCAAGGAACCAGACACAATAATATTTATATAACGTATTTGAGTCAAATTCCCAAATATAATGCAACTTATCAAACTGCTGTTGAGGACGATCAATGGTTTTGTTATAAGAGGCTTGGTCATGTAAGTTTATCATTGTTAAATAAATTGAGGTCTCAAGACTTGGTCATGGCTTGCCAAGTATCAAGTTTGCAGCTGACCAGATATGTGATGGATGTGCTAAGTGTAAGCATGCATGTTAGGTCCTCCTTTAAGCCAAAGAATGTGGTAAGCAGTTCTAGACCCTTTGAACTAGTCCACATGGATTTGTGTGGTCCTATGCATGTACAAAGCAGAAGTGGTTATTATTATGTATTTGTTATGGTTGATGATTATTCTTGGTTTACTTGGACTATTTTTCTAAAGTTTAAGAATAAAACTTTCAATGAATTTGAAGCCTTGGTGAAGCCGGTCCATAATAAGATTAATCTTCAACTAATAGCAATACGATCTGATCATGTTCCTGAATTTGATAAAGTTAGTTTCATTCAGTGTTGCAGGGATCATGGTGTGTCTCATAACTTTTCAGGCCCTAGAACTCCACAACAAAATGGAGTTGTAGAAAGGAAGAACAGAACATTGGAAGAAATGGCAAGGACCATGCTACAGGAGAGTGGTCTGCCAATATATTTATGGGGTGAAATTGTGAGCACTACTTGTTACATACTGAACAGGGATATTCTGAGACCACTGCTCAAGGAGACACCTTAAGAACGTTTTAGGGGAAGGAGGCCGAATATTGTGTAATTGAAAATCTTTGGTTGCAAATGTTATGTGCACAATAATGGAAAGAATTATCTTGATAACTTTGACCCTAGAAGTGATGAGGCAGTGTTTATTGGGTACTCTACTCGCAATAAACATATGAAGTCTTTAACAAGAGGACTTTATGTGTTGAAGAGAGTATCCATGTCCTCTTTGATGAAACTAACATGTTTTACAAGAATGTGCAGGTTAATAATGATAAATTCGAGATTAGTATGATGAATTTCACTAGAGTTGATGTTGAAAGACCAGAGGGGGAACCAGAACCGAATCAAAATCCTCGGCCTCTTCTAGATGAAGCTCAACCTATGCAAGGAGTTCAAAATGAAGATTAGTGAAGTAATGTGCCCCATAATATCTCTCCTACTAAGCAACAAGCTAATGATGTCACAGTAGAGGAAGTTACAAACTGCTTCTCCCAGCAATGAGTCTATCAACTCAGGGGGAAACAGTACAGAGAGTGGTTCAAATGTGGAGAAAGAGTTAGCACAAAATAAGTTTGATTTCAATAAATCCGCCAAATATTAATCTTTTCACCCCACTGATTTGATCATTAGTGACATTTCAAAGGGTGTTCAAATAAGGAAATCTTTGCTGAACTTTTGTGCTTTTTACTCTTTCTTATATGATATTGAACCAACTGAATATAAAGTTGCTTTGATTGATCCTGATTGCGTTCTAGCATGCAAGATGAACTGAATCTGTTTGAGAGGAATCAAGTTTGGCACCTTGAACCTGAAACCAAGGATAGATCAGTCATAGGAACTAAATGGGTTTTCAGAAACAAATTTGATGATTCAATAATTATAATCAGAAATAAAGCTAGGCTAGTGGTTCAAGGATTTAATCAGCAGGAAGGAATTGATTATGAAGAAACCTTTTTCAACTAGATGTTAAGACGACCTTTCTTAATGGTTATTTGAAAGAGGATGTGTATGTTGAGTAGCCTCCTGGTTTTGAGAATTTTGAATTTCCAAATCATGTTTACAAATTAGATAAAGCTGTTTACGGCTTGAAACAAGCACCCAGAGCCTGGTATGAGTGACTCTCTAGTTTTCTCATAGGTAACGGGTACAAGAGAGGTTCAGTTGACAAAACTTTATTCTTGAAAACCAAGGGAGCAAATTTGTTAGTGGTCTAAGTGTATGTTGATGATATATTGTTTGGTGCTACTAATTCTGCTTTGTGTGATGAGTTTCCAGACCTTATGAAGAGTGAATTTGAGATGAGCATGATGGGAGAACTTGGTTTCTTCTTAGGTTTGCAAATCAAAAAAGGTGATGATGGAATTATGATCCATCAACAGAAGTATCTCAAGGAATTGATCAAGAGGTATGGTCTGTAAGAGAGAAAATCATATGACACACCTATTCATACTTTAGCCAAGCTGAGTCTAGATGAGAAAGGAAAGGATGTGGTGGGTAAGCTATTTAGGGGAATGATTGGCACATTGCTCTACCTGACAGCCAGTAAACCAAATATAGTGTTCTCTGTAGGATTGTGTGCTAGATTTCAAAGTAACCCTAAAAAGTCCCATCTTAAGGCTGTAAAGAAAATCTTCAAATATCTCAGTGGCACTAATGACTTGTGCCTATGGTATCCAAAAGGTCAGAGTATCAGTTTGATTGGCTACACTGAGGCCTGTTCTTTTGGACTTATTTTCAGTTCAGTTCAGTTCTATTCAGTTTTGTTCAGTTAAGTTCAGTTCAATTCAGTTAAGTTCAGTATTATTATTATTATTATTATTATTATTATTATTAATTAATTAATAATAATAATTAATAATAATAATAATAATAATAATAATAATTATTATTATTATTATTCGATTGATTGATTCGGTCTCCCTTTGATTCGGTTCGGTTTAGTTCGGTTTAGTTCGATTCGAGTTCGGTTCGATTCGGTTGAGTTCAGTTCAGTTCAGCCAAAATAAGTTCAAAAGAACAGGGCCTGATGCTGACTTTGCATGTTTCATTATGGACAAAAAGAGCATATCTGGTATGGCTCATAGCTTAGGCCCTTGTATGATTTCATGGGGGTCAAAGAAACAAAATTTTGTTTCTCTGTCCATATCTGAGTCTGAGTACATTGCTGCTGCACTATGTTGCGCACAATTATTGTGGATAAAAACTCATATGAAAGATTTTGGGATTGTCCATTAACATTTTCAAAAATCTTGTTTAGTACTCAAAGACCAAATATATTGAGATAAGACATCACTTTCTAAAACACAATGTTGAATTGGAGTTTTGCAAATCAAAGGATCAATCGGCTGACATTTTTACTAAATCCTTGTATAGGGAAGTGTTTGTCAAGCTTCGCACTCTCTTTAGCATGGTCAGGATTAGATGAGTAATTGTCTAACCTTTATTTTTTCCATTTCGGTTAATTAATTAATCATGTATTGTGTATATAGTTGTGTCATTATTTAGCATTACAAACTCTTTTGTTAAGGACTCACAAAGTTCTTATTACATGTTGTTCTGATTATTAATTTCCTAAGTTAACAAGTGTTGATGCCCTAATTGATATTTGGCACAGACCAATAACAGATCACCTGGAGAACAGTCCTTTGAGGCGGTTACTTTTTGAAATTTGAAATTTTCGAAAGTTTTTTATTTTTGCAAAATATCTTATAGGGCGACAGAACAATTATTTGATTTGACAGTTACTTGTAATTATGGCAACTGAAAGGAGGCGGTTCTTGACTTGCCTAAGTGACGGTTATTAACTTCATATCTTCTATTACGAGCTTATGAAGTCAAGCTGCTTCTTCTTCTTAAAGAGTTCTCTTGGAGACTTGTGCTAAAAATGCCTTGATCCTCGTTCCGAACCCGCAAAGAAAGGAAACTAACCCTAGAGGGTTGGGTGGTGGTTCCCCCTCCTTAGCTCAAGTTAGTTCATGTAAGGAGGTAGGTAAAGTAAGAGAGAGAGAGAGAGTGACTGTGTATTTTATCAGAGTGATGGCACATAATTTACAGTATTTGGGATCTGGAAGTTGCCATTTGATGTTACCCTAGATTAGGAGCATTTGATTGGCTAAGTAATTAGATTTCACCACGTGGCAGACAATGATTGGATGTGTTTATTTAGCCAATCATGTGCACCCGTTTTTTGGGGTTTGGGCATGATTATCCCTTATTTCCTGAAATGGGTTCAGAATGTCAGGAGGATAATTCCTCTAAGATACCATATTTCCCTTTTTGCTTTTATGACACGTGAAGGCCTCTGGTTGGTCCACGTGTAGCCTATTCAACCCCTTTCTTAGGCTACAACATTTGCCCATAAAAGGGGATTGATTTGATCTCAAAACTGATTAATTAATTCCCTTTTACTGGTAGTAATTCATCAGTTCATGGAACTAATTTTGAATTTTACCTGAGAATTCAACCAGTTAAGAAGAAAAACGCTGACGTGTCGAACCCCTGGGATACCACGTGTCCTGTCAGTATTTACAGATTGGGGGATTTTTAACCCCCTATATAAATTCCGGTTTTTACTCTCTTTTTGCCATTTTATCACTTGAGTAAATTTTCTAGAGAGAGGATTTCGAGAGCTTTTGTGATCTTTCTAGAGAGAGAGTCTACTCGTCCAGATTTGTGTTGATCTTTGTGCAGAGTCGTCAATCGTCGATGCACTTGTCCTAATCGTCTGGTATCTTCCTTTTCTCCCTTTTTATTCCTTAAACTGATAGTAATATTGAAAAAAAAATGAATTCTTCCTCTTCGTCCAATAACCCTGGCTGTCCAAGACTGCGTCTTGACCCTAAAACTGATAGTAATTCTTCTTCGACTTATTCTAGAGTTGGGCCTATTCTGGTCGGTTATTCATATCCTTGTTTTTTTTGGATTTGGCCGACATAGTCTGACGACCCAGTCTTTACCTGTGCAGGGTAATCTGGCACGCGTCAAGCAAACAGCTCATCTAAGACGCGAACTCATACTTCCTACTTCCAGTTCTGAAATGGAAGAATCCACTGGTCGCGTAGCAGAGAGAGAAACAACGGGGAAGGAGAGAGAAACCCTTTCTGAAAGTGCTCGGCCAGCGGCTGAGTTTCCTTTTTTCTGAGAATGTCATGGTAGAACCCTCTGTATTAACCCAGCCGGAGGCAAGTTCGTCCGGAAGAGAAGTAGAAATGAGAGATGCTCGTGACGAGGGTGATGAGACTTATGATTCCTCTGAGGGATCTGAGAGTCCTTCCACCACTTCATATGAAATTAGAAGACGTCTAGGTCCTCTTTCTAACCCAGGCTTCATAACAGCTAACAAGAAGTGGCTGGAAAAAGTAGGCCCAGACCCTACTCACTTATCCTCGGCACTGCCCATGCTTGGCTACTCGTTCGAGATTCCTGACGAGAAAGCCACTATCTTGAGTGCTCCTAAAGGCCAGTTTACCGTATACAAGCTGGCTTTGGACGCGGGACTGAGATTCCCTTTACATGAGTTCATCGAGGAAGTGTTAAGGCACTATAACCTCGGACATAATCAGCTGGTGCCCAACGCTTGGCACAACATTCTGACATTCAAAGCCGTTTACGAATTGCGCGACATGACCTTTTCTTTGGCCGCTTTTACGCATATGCACTTCTTGTCCAAGGTTCCTAAGACTTTTGACGGGGCTTGGTTTAGTATTTGCAACCGTGCTGGGTTTATCACAGCTTGGGATAAACCCTCCAAAATGCAGGATTGGAAGACCGACTTCATCTTTCTCCGGGCTCCTAGTGAAGAGATTGCCCAACGACTTCGTTACCGCAACAGAGCGGTGATAAGTACTGGACGAGGTGCCCCCATTTTGGACTTAGAGGACAAGCATGACGACGAGGTAGTTGAGTACTTTAGGATGACTGGGCAGGCGGTTTAGTCGTATGCACCTATCCAAAAATAAATTTCTCCTACTCTCTTTTTACAAATAAATGTAGAAGGGAAGTAAGGTTCGTATCCACTAGGAAACAGGGACAAGTTAAATATTTAGCTTGAATCAGTACCTAGATTAAGCTAAGGGTCGAGTAACCAATTCAGGGGGTTTTCAAATAAGTTATAAACAAACTAAAATTAGTTAGCAAATAAATAAAATGAGAAATCAATAATGGAAAGATCTTGAATCTGATCAACATCCACTTAAATTTCATTATCGATCATTGAACCTCAACTCTAATTATTTCCATAATTATCTATTGTCGAGAATTAATCTCGTATTCTCCTTATTCTTAGTTGAATAGCATGATCAGCGTGACTATAAAACCCTAACTAAAGGATAACCTAGTCCGATCAGCGTCTAAGTTCAATCCAATAGCAGCAATAATCACAGAGAACCAATAGACCTGCCAATGTCATACACGCGATAAACATTCAACAGTTGACTCAATTTCCCCAAGAAATAACCACTGCATCTAAGTTACTCCCTAGTTTGCTACAAATTGATAAAAGAATAAAACAATCCGATTTTATCCTTAAATCTAGCATTAGATTAATTACACAATCAAACTAGTAACGTTCCTATCATAATTATGCAAAAATCATAAAGTATAATCATAGAAATTAAACCATAATCAAAGGAAATAGATAGAGAGGAAAGATCTCACAATAATGGTTGAAGCTTCATGTTAATCTTCTTCAAGAACAGTTCAAGCTACAATAAGCATAGCATAAACCAAAACCATGATTGAATTCTCTAATAAAACTAAGAACTAAGAAAAACAAAAAGGAATGAAGAAGGAAAAATGAAGAGAGGAGTATTTTCTCTCTCCTCGTGTCTGCACCTCATTCTTTGTGGCTCAAGGGACGCTATTTATACTCACGCACAAAATAAAACACTTCGCCCGACAAACCGCCTCGATCGACCTCGCGAGTCGCGAGGTGCGAAGATCTTCGCGAGGCGCGAGCTAAGGCGTCGCAGGGTGCGAGCCGTATCGCACCAAATGTTTTGGTGCCGACCTCGACGAACACCGCAGACTTGGGTGGACAAAGGGGTCGCGAGGTGCGAGCTCGGTCGCGGGGTGCGACCTTCGTTGGATCTTTGCTAGCAGCAAGCACGAGCGCCGGGCCGTGCGCCGTTAGCGGCCGGTGCTGTGCTCGGCTAAGGCTTGCGGCAGTGCTTGGGCTCCTACGCTGCTGGCTTCGAGACTGTTATGGACTTGCTGGGATGACGGGAGCTGTCTGGGTGGTGCCATGGACTGTTGTGGATGAACTTACTGCTGTGCGTGGTGAGAATGCCCAGGATGGAGAGGGGATGTAAATGGGCTGATGATGAAATGGTGGCTCTCACGCCACCTCACCATCTCATTTGTCCTTGACCATTTACATTATAATACAATACAATTCCCATAATAAATTGCTCAAATATAATTGACGTTAATAACTCGCAATTTAGGTGTAAACCCCATAATTTTTCTCCTAGTTTTTCACAAAATTTTTCCCTAAAAATATTATTTTCATTAAATTAGTGATTTCGATTTTTATAAATTATTGGGAGCCAAATTATTTTTATTATTTTACGTGCTAAGTATGTGTATTATATTTATATTTATAATATAATTTATTAGAATTATTTTTATTATTAAGTATTTTTAAAGTTTAGGTGCGATTTAGGAAGTTATCGATTTATCGCGTAACGGAATTTTGTCGCATGGATCTTTAATGATTTGGGCCAAAAATATTTGGTGTGGATTGGGATTGGGTCAGCCGGCCATGTGGAGGGAAAGGGAGATATTTTTTTTCTTCTCTCATTTTATTTTGGCGACTCTTTGCATTTTTGTAACCTCCATAAACCCCTCATCATTTCTCTTATTAACTCCTTTTTATTTATTCTTTAAACCACCCAAAAATCTGATTAAAATCATAATTTCTTTGCTTCAATCCTTACAAAATTTCGGGCATCATCATCTTCATCATTCTCTCTCAAATTTTTCTATTTCTTTTCTTCATCAATTGTTCGTAACTTGTTCTACTTGTCTCTTTCTTGTACGTGGTGCTTTGGGGTTTGAAGAAGAAGAGGAGTGCATGCATATATCGGGATTATCCAGTAGTATTTAGCTCGCCTCCAACGATCCAGGTAACTAGTAGTTATCTTAGAACGCTAGAGATTAGAGTATATTTCGGTAGTAGATTATTACGTTAGGAATTGTATAAATTACTTGTTGTATGAAATAATTAATGAAAATTTACTGTGTGTATATCATGTGCAGGAAAATAATTTTCATTTGAATTTTCCTATTTATTTGATTAAATTGGATTTTTGTGTGTTTATGGATTAATTGTTAAATAATTAGAGAATGAATTTTATAATTGGCGAAAATATTTTTATTGAAGCATGTTATGTGTATAATATGTTTGACATGTCTTAGAATAATTTTTTTCTACTGTTTACAATTTTAATTAATTGAATTCCCTATTTTTGCATTTTCGTGATTGTTAGTAATTAATTCGTGAATATTATATTATAAGGCCAAAAAATCTGTTTCTTTACATAATATGTATTAACGTGGTTTTGTGCAAGTTGTGTGACTTTTTGGTAATTTTTGGGCGTCTATTTCTAATTTTAATTATCTTATTTGCTTTATTGAGTATTCTGGAAATGATTGTTTATTATTATTTTGAAAGTCCAAAAATTATAAATAAAATTTTTACTGTATCAGTAGAGCTATGATGGTTGTATGTCAATTTTTGTGAGAATTTACGGTTTGGTTTTATTTGTTAAATAGTTTTTATTGTGATTTTGTTGATGATTTGATTTTATTCTTTTTAATTATTAAGAGATTAATAATCAGGATTAAAATGAAAATTTTTGCATTTTTGAAGGTTGATGATTTATAAGTTTATGTGGTTATGATTGGGTGTTATTATATTTACGTTTAGTTAGTGTAAAAATGATTAATCGTGTATGTTTTGCTGAATTAATGAGTTTTGGGGTTAATTAGTACTGTTATTCGGTGGCGTTAGACGCACATAGATGCGTCAGATGCAGGGTGGTTCATGCGCTAGATGCACGAGGTTGGCGCCGAACGCAAGCTCATGCACCGAGCGCACAATCTTGTGTTGCATGATTTTCGTATGTACTTGTACGTATGCTTTACATGGTGTTGGTCTTTGTAAAACTCTTTTCATATCATTATTATGCTTAATTGTGTATAAAGTATTTGTTGTTTAAAGTATATGTAGTAAATTTGTAAGTTACTTCTTTGAGGAATTTTGAAGAGATATCTATTGATGAATTGTGGGTATAAGGCGTAGGGTGACATCCCTTTGATGAATATTATTGAGATGAATGATACTTTTATGATATTTATGACATTATTTTGAGATAAGAACATCCGGTGGGATAGATGTAGTCCCCGGTGAAGAACATGCCAACCACCTAGTTTGCGAACTAGAGGTAAACCTGGGTTAATTGTTGTCGTCCGAGAGGACAGGGGGGTTCTGCGTGTTCTACCTTACATTGGGAGTTTGGCCATTCTCAGACACAGGCAGCGGGGAACGTAAGCCCATCATAGACTAACCTGGAGATTGCGATCTGACAAACCTTAGGAAGTGAATTGCGATTCATTGGCGTTCAGTTTCTAACTCAATAACTTGTTCAAACTATACTTTTATTTTTATTTAAGTATTTTTGAGATGATTTATTTATTTTATCCAATTTATTTGTTATTTACTATTCATTTGCGTTACTTGGATGTGGATGCATATTATAGTAAACTTGACTTTATTCTTTCCTTTCTTACTAATCTATGTCTGGAATAGACTTTGATTTCTTTTGTTCCGGGAGAACTGCTAGTTACTCCCCACTGATTGTGGATGTTTGTTATATATTTTGCAGGTTATGTTGATGGGAATCTTCTTTGGTTTTGGGCTCGGGTTGAGATGTGAGCATTAAAATGTTAGATGTTTTAGGCCTAGACTTTTAATTAGTTTAAGAGTCAGTTTTCTCTTTTGGATATTAATCTTATTATTTTAATTTATTTATACTATTTATTTATGTTGGTTTTATCACTTAGTTATTTAAACGCATTTCTTGTAGTAGTGACATTCCCAGAAGACGATGTTTCCGCCATCGTCCTATAATACTATTATTATTTCTTTCTTTTCCGCTAGGAAATACTGGGGTGTTACAGTTGGTGTCAGAGAAAAGTTACCCGAGACCCTTACTTAGTCACTAAGAAACTACAGGGAAATGTGTAGTTGAAGTAACTAGGATCATTAGAATCTTAGGCTTCAAGAAAAGTAGTGGTGAGAGGGTCACTTGGGTAGGAAACCACGGGAAAATATTTTCTTACTTTGATGTGATAAGTTGTTATTTACAACTATTAATGTGTTAAGTAATGATTGTTTAACTTGTGTTTGTAGAATGCCGCCTCGAGGATTGACTAGTGCTAGAAAGGAGGCTGCCAGAAAGAGGCGCCAGGCACTTGAGAACGCTATCATAGCCATGGCTAATCGGTCTACTGCTCCGTCTAATGGGCAATCTATCTTCGATCGATTTGACCGTCACCGTCTGCCTACTTTTGACGGGACTTCGGATCCAGTTGTGCTAGAAGGGTGGATAAGGGAGATGGAGAAACTGTTTGCTGCGCTCTTGGTTGCCCCCGTTGTTGAAATGGTGCCTATTGGTACCTACTATCTGAAGCTGGAAGCTGATAACTGGTGGAACACTGTTCGTGCAAGCTGCATAGCTACACCGGGTTTTGGATGGGATGAGTTTCAGGTTAGGCTGAAGGAGAGGTTTTATCCTGATGAGCTCCGTTGGCAGAAGCAAGAAGAGTTCCTAACTTTGTCTGAGGGTACTCTGAGTGTGCAGGAGTACAATGATAAGTTCACTGAGCTGTCCAGGTTTGCTACCACTGTTGTACCTACTGAAGCTGAGCGTGTGAAAAGGTACTTCAAGAAAATGGATCCTAGGGTGAGGACCCATGTTTTGAGTTCGGGTGCTTCGACTTTTCAGGGAGCCTATGAGATAGCCCTGAGCATTCATGCCTATTTGAAAGAGGAAGATTCTGCAAAGGTGGTTGCTGCAAAGAAGCCTGCTGCAAAGAAGCCTGCTGCTACCTATTCGGCCAAGAAGCCGAGGTATGAGCCGTCTGGTCGAGGAGGTTATCAACAGGGTTCTGGATCTGGTTATCATCCGAGCTTTGATCCGAGCAAGTGCCGAATCTGTGGTAAGACTGCTCATCCAGGGAAGAACTGTGATGGATCGACTATTGTATGTTTCTATTGCAAGGAGGTGGGGCACAAGTCTTTCCAGTGTTCTAAGAATCCTAGAGCTCCGTCTTATTTTGCTTGTCCTGCTAAGCCAGTTGATTCTTTTGCTCCTCCGAAGAACATGATTTATGTGATGACGCAAGCTGAAGCCGACGTCCATCCTGATGTCATCTCTGGTACTTTTCTTGTAAATAATACTCCTGCTTTTGTTATGTTCGATACTGGTGCTACGGTATCTTTTGTTGCTAGTTCCTTCGTTCGAAAAGCTAATATCTCCTCTAGATCTTCTGTTAAGACTCTTATATCTCTTCCGTCTGGTGAGAATTATCCATGTCATTCTGAGTTTAAAGGTGTGCCTGTTAGCATTATGGGTTCTGAGTTGCCAGCTGATCTTAAGGAGTTTGCTATGTCAGAGTTTTATGTGATCCTCGGAATAGATTGGTTATCGAAGTATCATGCCTGCATTCAGTGCCGTGATCAGAAGGTGGTGCTCCGAGATTCTAAGGGGAAGAGGATTTCATATTCTGGCGTTGTGGTGAAAAAGGGTGTTAAGTGGGTGTCCGCTCTGAGAATGCGGAAGATACGTCAGAAAGGTGATGTGGTATACCTTTGCATGGTGAAGGATTTGTCGTCTGAAGAGCAGCTCGAGAGTATTCCGTTGGTTCGGGATTATCCTGATGTATTTCCTGAAGAGTTGCCAGGTATCCCTCCTAAAAGAGATGTATTTGATTTAGTGCCGGGTACTACTCCTATATCCAAGGCTCCGTATAGAATGGCGCCGTCTGAATTGCAAGAGTTGAAAACTCAATTGCAAGAGCTGATAGATAAGGGCTTCATAACGCCTAGTGTGTCTCCTTGGGATGCTCCTGTTCTGTTTGTCATGAAGAAAGATGGGAGTATGCGTCTGTGCATTGATTACCGTGAGTTGAATAAGGTAACGATCAAGAATAAATATTCGTTGCCTCGCATTGAAGATCTGTTTGATCAATTGAAAGGTGATGGGGTATTTTCCAAGATCGATCCGAGATCCGGTTATCATCAAATCCCCGTTAAGAAGGAAGATATTCCGAAGACTGCTTTTTGCACCAGGTATGGGCACTATGAATTTGAAGTGATGCCTTTTGGTCTCACGAATGCTCCTGCGATTTTCATGGACCAAATGAATAGCTCTTTCCACGAGTACTTGGATACTTGTGTGGTCGTGTTTATCGATGATATTATCGTTTACTCTAAGGATGAGAAGGAGCATGAGAAGCATTTAAGGCCGGTGTTGGATGTTCTGCGCAAGCAAAAGTGGTTCGTAAAGCTGTCTAAGTGCGAGTTCTGACTGAAGGAAGTTGCTTTTATGGGGCATGTAATCAGCAAGGAAGGAGTTAAGGTAGATACCGCTTAGATCAAGGCTGTTGTCGAGTGGGAGAGTCCTAAGAATATGATTGAAGTTTGGAGTTTTCTGGGTCTTGCTGGTTATTATAGGAGGTTCGTTCAAGATTTCTCCAAGATAGCTCATCCTCTGACTCGCTTGATGTGCAAGGACTGCAAGTTCGTCTGGTCTGAGGATTGTGAAGGGGCATTTCAGAAGCTGAAAAAGAGTTTGACCTCTGCTCCTGTTCTTACTCTGCCATCTTAGGGTGTTGGGTATGAAGTGTTCAGTGATGCATCGAAGAATGGTCTGGGTTGTATTTTGATGCAGCAAGGGAAGGTAATAGCCTATGCTTCGAGGCAGCTGAAGGTGCATGAGAGGAATTAGCCGACCCATGATCTGGAGTTAGCAGCTGTGGTGTTTGCACTTAAGATATGGCGACACTATCTGTATGGTGTTCCGTGTAAGGTGTATACTGACCACAAGAACCTGAAGTACATCTTCACTCAGCGTGATCTTAACATGAGGCAGATAAGGTGGCTTGAATTGATCAAGGATTATGATATGACCCTGGATTACGAAGAGGATAAGGCGAACAAAGTAGCGGATGCTCTAAGTCGCAAGAATAAGCATTCTTTAAACGCTGCCATGGTGGTGCCTTGTGAATTGTGTGAAGAGTTTCGCAAGCTTGATATCGAGGTTGTTCCTCAGGGTTATGTGTCTGCAGTGTTGGGTTCTATGAGTGCTGAGCCTGAGTTGTTCCAGGAGTTAAGAAGCAAGCAAAAGGGTGATCCGAAGCTAGAGAAGATCCGTGAAGCAAAGATGCAAGGTTGTGCAGAGAATTTTGAGATAGTGCTGATGATAGATTGAGATTTATGGGGCGTTGGTGTGTGCCCAATGATGGTGAGCTTAAGAGGAAGATTCTCGAGGAAGCTCATAGTACTCCTTATTCCGTTCATCCTGGTGGTGACAAGCTTTATGAGGATCTGAAGGTAAATTTTTGGTGGCCTGGTATGAAGAGAGAGATCGTCGAGTTTGTCGCTAGGTGTCTGGTTTGCCAGAAGGTGAAAATTGAGCATCAAAGGCCTAGTGGTTTGTTGCAACCTTTGCCAATTCCTGCTTGGAAGTTCGACTCGATCTCAATGGATTTCGTGATGGGTTTGCCTAGGGCTGCTGGTGGGAAGAATGATGTGTGAGTGATTGTGGATCGTTTGACCAAAGTGGCTCGTTTTATTGCGATGAAGAACACTTGGTCTATGGAAGAGTTGGCTGAAGCTTATGCTAATGAGATTATTCGTCTTCATGGGGTTCCCAAAGACATTGTCTCTGACCGTGATACGCGATTTCTATCCCATTTATGGACTGCATTGCAGGAGGCTTTTGGTTCGAAGTTGAAGCTTAGTACTGCATTTCATGCAGCTACCGATGGTCAGACTGAGAGAACTATTCATACCTTGGAAGATATGCTTCGTGCTTGTGCCTTAGAATTTCAACAGTCTTGGGTCAAGTCGCGTAGTCTGGTGGAGTTCTCTTATAACAACAACTATCAAGCTAGTATCCAAATGGCTCCGTATGAGGCTCTCTATGGAAGGAAATGTCGTAGTCCTACTTGTTGGAGCGACATCAGTGACTCATTGATTTTGTGCCCGGAGTTAATTCAAGATATTGTTGAGCAGGTGAAAGTAATACAAGCTAAAATGAAAGCTGCTCAAGATAGGCAAAAATCGTATGCAGATTTGCGTCGGAATCCTATTTCCTTTAAGGTGGGAGATAAGGTGCTTCTGAAGGGAGTGATGCGGTTTGGTCAAAAGGGCAAGTTGAGTCCGAAGTATGTAGGTCCTTATGAGATTCTTGAAAGGATTGGGGAGGCCGCGTATCGTTTGGCTTTGCCGCCAGAGCTGTCGAAGGTTCATGATGTATTTCATGTGTCGCAGTTGCACAGGTATCGTAGTGATCCTTCGCATGTGATTCCTGTTGAGTCGGTCTCACTCGAGCCGAATTTGACTTTTGAAGAGCGACCTGTTCGTATATTGGACCGTCAGAACCGTGCTCTGAGAAGGAAGGTGATTCCCTTGGTTAAAGTACATTGGAGAAGTCAAAAGTACGAAAACGTTACGTGGGAAACCGAAGAGTCGATGCGACTGAAATACCTGAAACTATTCGTTTCAGGTATTCTTTGTGTGCTTGTCTTATTTGTTGTGTTTTCGAAGTTTCGAGGACGAAACTTTATTTAGGGAGGGGAGATTGTAACACTCCATAATTTTGCTCCTACTTTTTCGCAAAAGTTTTCCCTAAAAATATTATTTTCATTAAATTAGTGATTTCGATTTTTATAAATTATTGGGAGCCGAATTATTTTTATTATTTGACGTGCTAAGTATGTGTATTATATTTATAATATAATTTATTAGAATTATTTTTATTATTAAGTATTTTTAAAGTTTAGGCGCAATTTAGGAAGTTATCGATTTATCGCGTAACGGACTTTTGTCGCATGGATCTTTGATGATTTGGGCCGAAAATATTTGGTGTGGATTGGGCTTGGGTCAGTCGGCCATGTGGAGGGAAAGGGAGATATATTTTTTTCTTCTCTCATTTTATTTTGGTGACTCTTTACATTTTTGTAACCTTCATAACCCCCTCATCATTTCTCTTATTAACTCCTTTTTATTTATTCTTTAAACCACCCAAAAATCTGATTAAAATCAGAATTTCTTTGCTGTCATCCTTACAAAATTTCAGACATCATCATCTTCATCATTCTCTCTCAAATTTTTGTATTTATTTTCTTCATCAATTGTTCGTAACTTGTTCTACTTGTCCCTTTCTTGTACGTGGTGCTTTGGGGTTTGAAGAAGAAGAGGAGTGCACACATATATCGGGATTATCCAGTAGTATTCAGCTCACCTCCGACGATCCAGGTAACTAGTAGTTATCTTAGAACTCTAGAGATTAGAGTATATTTCGGTAGTAGATTATTACGTTAGGAATTGTTTAAATTACTTGTTGTATGAAATGATTAATGAAAATTTACATGAGTGTTCATTATGTATGCTGTGTGTATATTATGTGCAACAAAATAATTTTCATTTGAATTTTCCTATTTATTTGATTAAATTGGTATTTTGTGTGTTTATGGTTTAATTGTTAAATTCCCTATTTTTGCATTTTCGTGATTGTTAGTAATTAATTCGTGAATATTATATTTTAAGTCCGAAAAATCTGTTTCTTTACATAAGATGTATTAGCGTGGGTTTGTGCATGTTGTGTGAATTGTTGGTAATTTTTGGGCGTCTATTTCTAATTTTAAGTATTTAATTGGCTTTATTGAGTATTCTGGAAATTATTATTTAGTATTATTTTTATAGTCCGAAAATTATAAATAAAATTTTTACTGTGTCAGTAGAGCTATGATGGTTGTATGTAAATTTTTGTGAGAATTTACCGTTTGGTTTATTTGTTAAATAATTTTTATTGTGATTTTGTTGATGATTTAATTTTATCCTTTTTAATTATTAAGAGATTAATAATCAGGATTAGAATGAAAATTTTTGCATTCTTTGATGGTTGATGATTTATAAGTTACTGTGGTTATGATTGGGTGTTATTATATTTACGTTTAGTTAGTGTAAAAATGACTAATCTTGTACGTTTTGCTGAATTAATGAGTTTTGGGGTTAATTAGTACTGTTATTCGGTGGCGTCAGACGCACATAGATACGTCAGACGCAGGGTGGTTCGTGCGCTAGACGCACAGGTTGGCGCTGAGCGCAAGCTCATGCGCCGAGCGCACAGTCTTGTGTTGCATGATTTTCGTATGTACTTATACGTATGCTTTACATGGTGTTGGTGCTGTAAAACTCTTTTCATATCATTATTATGCTTAATTGTGTATAAAGTATTTGTTGTTTAAAGTATATGTAGTAAATTTGTAAGTTACTTCTTTGAGGAATTTTGAAGAGTTATGTATTGATGAATTGTGGGTATAAGGCCGGGTGGCATCCCTTTGATGAATATTATTGAGATGAATGATACTTTTATGATATTTATGACATTATTTTGAGATAAGAACATCTGGTGGTATATATGTAGTCCCCGGTGAAGAACATGCCAACCACCTAGTTTGCGAACTAGGGGTAAACCTGGGTTAATTGTTGTCGTCCGAGAGGACAGGGGGTTCTGCGTGTTCTACCCTGCATAGGGAGTTTGGCCATTCTTAGACACAGGCAGTGGGGAACGTAAGCCCATCATAGACTGACCTGGAGATTGCGATATGACAAACCTTAGGAAGTGAATTACGATTCACTGGCGTTCGATTTATGACTTAATAACTTGTTCAAACTATACTTTTATTTTTTTTAAGTATTTTTGCGATGATTTATTTATTTTATCCAATTTATTTGTTATTTACTATTCATTTGCGTTACTTGGATGTGGATGCATATTATAGTAAACTTGACTTTATTCTTTCCTTTCTTACTAATCTATGTCTGGAATAGACTTTGATTTCTTTTGTTCTGGGAGAATCGCTAGTTACTCCCCACTGATTGTGGATGTTTGTTATATATTTTGCAAGTTATGTTGATGGGAATCTTCTTTGGTTTTGGGCTCGGGTTGAGATGTGAGCATTAAAATGTTAGATGTTTTAGGCCTAGAATTTTAATTAGTTTAAGAGTCAGTTTTCTCTTTTGGACGATATTAATCTTATTATTTTAATTTATTTATACTATTTATTTATGTTGGTTTTATCACTTAATTATTTAATTGCATTTCTTGTAGTAGTGACATTCCCAGAAGACGATGTTTCCGCCATCGTCCTATAATACTATTATTATTTCCTTCTTTTCCGCTTTGAAATTCTGGGGTGTTACATTAGGACATTAATCTTATTTTACCAACAAAACTCCAAGTTCCGCTAAAGGCTAAATAAAACGCAAACGTTAACAATTATGATCAAGACCCTTGGCAAAAAACACCCAAAATATAATAAAAACACCATATAACTTGAGCCTAGCAAATACCCCCACACTTGAACTTTACTCGACCTCGAGTAAACTCAAAAATGAGAATCACCAAATAAATCTTCACCCAAGTTATCGACACCAACCTACTCCTTTACATTCTATCATCGCCATCATCACATCTTAACGAATCCGCTCAAAACCTAAACATAAGGGACAATAACTCCCCTACACTTAGCTTCGAGCTACCATCAGAAATCCAAAGACGCGACAACATTAATCACCAACGACAATAAAAGTGTGAGCTCAAATCCTGAAGGATCTCAAAGGAGCTGAACTCACTACAACCCCACATTAAAACTGACAGCTCGCCTAAAACCTCAAAAGATAAACTACTACTACTACAACCAACCTAGATAAGTAAGCCATGGAACAATGACAAAAAGGGATAAATTCCATGCTTAATCCCAAAAACAATCAATCAACCAATGGAAGTTTAAATCCCTATTTGCTAAGGACTTATATTGAACTTCAATAATGACCTCCAATTCACCAAAAATCACCAAAATAATGTGAAAGCCAATTATAAAGAAATCTTTACAAAACAAAGGATGAATTCACCAACCTTACCCGAAAACGCCTTCCACCTTATGACACCTACTCCGGTAAATGAGTTTTCAAAATACATAATTCTCTCTTAATCTCTCATTTTGCCTAGGAGCCCTTTCGGGTTTTCATCCTAGCTTCACACACATTTTTTTTAATCTCACCATCTTACCCGCTCAAATTAAGCCACTTTTTAGCATAGGTTGCCCTTTCGGGTTTTCAACCTATCCGGGCCCCCATTTTTGCCTGAGTCGCCCGCCCTTGCGGGTTTTCAACTCAGCGGGTTTCATTTCATCACTTTTTTCTTCTCTTTTTATTTTTACTTTTTCATCATTTTTTTTTTCAAATTGAAAGATAGCAGAGACATGCTCGCTAGCCTCCACTTTTTGTACTACCTTTTGTTTTTGCTTTCTTTTCGAAGTACACAATTCTTTAAGGAACTTAGCGTACCTAGGTAATTGATTCAAAGCATCAAAAAGGGGAATGTTTACCTCACATTCACGAAAGGTTTCGTAAATGTCTTTGTTGCGCTCTACCTTTTGCGTTCCTCTTAATGCCTTAGGAAATGGTGACTTCGGTTCATATGGTGGAGGAGATGATTTTCGGACTTGCTCCTCTTGTAGAGGTGGCGATGATTTAGAATATGTTGTCGGTTCGTGCACGATCACCTCTTCCTCGATCTCTTTGTCTCGAACCACCATTTTCTCTTTGCTTGCAATCTCCGTTCCGCTCCTCAATGTGATAGCACTCACGTTCATTTTAGGGTCGAGCTCTGTTTGGGATGGCAACCTCACCGAATCCCTAGCCTCTAACTTGGTTACAGCTCCTGTAATTTGGCTTACTTCACTCTCCAAGTTCTTGATGCTCGATCGAGTTTCTTCTTGGAACTGCACCATGTTACCCTGCACGTTAGTCACATTTTTAGTTAAAACATTTAACATTTCTTCAGTGGACATGCTAGAGCTCGAGCCTTGGCCTTCGGGCCTAGGATAAGGGTGTGGTGGTGGCCTGTTATAGTGCTGTTGTTGTTGTTGTTGATTGCCAAATCTGAAGTTAGAATGATCTCTCCACCCTTGCTCGGAAGCATAGGAGTACATATCATGTCTCTGTAATGCTTGTTGGCCTTGAAAACCTACATCTTTGATCTCTTCCCTAAATTCTTCTTGCATTTGAGGGCAAACATCGGTGTGATGATCTAAAGAACAAATTCTACAAGCTTTTACCTGTTGAACTCTATTGTTCTTTACCATGAAATCACGCATCATCGATGTGAGAGCTTATACTTGATCCTCGACCTTTGAAGAGCTAGAACCTGAACTTTCAACATTTGATTTACGATGAATCGATCTTCTACTGAATTGTCTCGAGCCTTCAGCTAGTTCTTTAATGAGCTCCCTAGCTGCAGTTGGAGTTTTGTTGATGATAGAACCTCCACTAGCAGCATTCACCATTCTTACATCTTCGTTAGAAAGACCATTGTAGAAGTACAAGATGAGGTCTTCATCCGAATAGCCATGATATGGACAACTAGCACAAAGTCTCTTGAACCTCTCCCAATATTCGTAGAAAGATTCATCATGTTTATGCTCAATATTGTTGATTTCCTTCTTTAATGTTGATGACTTAGAAGCTGGAAAGAACTTCTCGAGAAACCGCCTCTTCATTTCAACCCAAGTGGAAATACAACCAGGAGGAAGATAATATAACCAATCTTTAGCTCCATCCTTCAAAGCAGAAGGAAAATCTCTCAACTTGATTTGTTCATCGATTTCTCCACTTGGTTTCATGCTAGTACAAACTACGTGAAACTCCGAAAGAAATTTGTTTGGTTCTTCTCCATTCAGCCCGTGGAACGAAGGAAGCAAGTGTATCAACCCCGACATCAACTCAAAAGTAGTGCCTTCATCAAGAGCCGAAATGAGATGCACAATGGTTGTTGATCAAGGTTAGGAGCCATGAGCTCCCTCAAGGTACGAGTTTCAATTGTCGGAGGCATCTCTTCCTCCACATCAATATTAAAAGGTAATTCCTGAAAAATTTCTCGCAAAACGTTCCTCAACCTGAAAAGAGTCCATTCTAATTCGGGATCGTACTGCAAAGATTCTTTGTTAGTAGCACGAATGTTAACCCTAAACAAAGAGCACAAGCAATACAATCCAAAAACACACGCTATATACAAACAAGTAACACCGTTTCCCCGACAACGACGCCAAAATTTGGGCAGGCGGGTTAGTCGTATGCACCTATCCAAAAATAAATTTCTCCTACTCTCTTTTACAATTAAATGTAGAAGGGAAGTAAGGTTCGTATCCACAGGAAAACAGGGACAAGTTAAATATTTAGCGTGAATCAGTACCTAGATTAAGCTAAGGGTCGAGTAACCAATTCAGGGGGTTTTCAAATAAGTTATAAACAAACTAAAATTAGTTAGCAAATAACTAAAATGAGAAATCAATAATGGAAAGTTCTTAAATCCGATCAACATCCACTTCAATTTCATTATCGATCATTGAACCTCAACTCTAATTATTTCCATAATTATCTATTGTCGAGAATTAATCTCGTATTCTCCTTATTCTTAGTTGAATAGCACGATCAGCGTGACTATAAAACCCTAACTAAAGGATCACCTAATCCGATCAGCGTCTAAGTTCAATCCAATAGCAGTAATAAACACAGAGAACCAATAGACCTGCTAATGTCATACACGCGATAAACATTCAACAATTGATTCAATTTCCCCAAGATATAACCAAGACGATCTGCATCTAAGTTACTCCCTAGTTTGCTACAAATTGATAAAAGAATAAAACAATCCGATTCTATCCTTAAATCTAGCATTAGATTAATTACACAATCAAACAAGTAACGTTCCTAGTTTTATTATGCAAAAATCATAAAGTATAATCATAGAAATTAAACCATAATCAAAGGAAATAGATAGAGAGGAAATATTTGACAATAATGGTTGAAGCTTCATGTTAATCTTCTTCAAGAACAGTTCAACCTACAATCAGCATAGCATAAACCAAATCGATGATTGAATTCTCTAATAAAATTAAGAACTAAGAAAAACAAAAAGGAATGAATTGGAAAAATGAAGAGAGGAGTATTTTCTCTCTCCTCGTGGCTGCTCCTCGTTCTTCGTGGCTCAAGGGACGCTATTTATACTCACGCACAAAATAAAACACTTCAGCCGACAAACCGCCTCGACTGACCTAGCAGGTCGCGAGGTGTGAGCTAAGACGTCGCGGGGTGCGAGATGTATCACACCACCTGTTTTGGTACTGACCTCGACGAACACTGCAGACTTGGACTGGACAAAGGGGTCGCGAGGTGCGAGCTCAGTCGCGGGTTGCGACCTTCGCTGGACGCTGCTAGCAGCGAGCAAGAGCGCTGGCTGTGCGCTGCTAGGCAGGCTGGTGCTGTGTTCGGCTAAGGCTTGCGGCAGTGCTTGGGCTCCTACGCTGCTGGCTTCGAGACTTTTCTGGGCTTGCTGGGTTGACGTGAGCTGTCTGGGTGGTGCCATGGACTGTTGTGTATGAACTTGCTGCTGTGCGTGGTGAGAATGCCCAGGATGGAGAGGAATTGTAAATGGGCTGATGATGAAATGGTGGCTCTCACGCCACCTCACCATCTCATTTGTCCTTGATCATTTACATTATAATACAATACACTTCCCATTATAAATTGCTCAAATATAATTGACGTTAATAACTCGCAATTTAGGTTATTAACCTTATTTTACCAACAAAACTCCAAGTTCCGCTAAAGGCTAAATAAAACGCAAACGTTAACAATTATGATCAAGACCCTTAGCAAAAAGCACCCAAAATATAATAAAAACACCATATAACTTGAGCCTATCAATGACAGAGTACACCAAGCCCAATCGTCCAACTTTAAAAGGACGGACCAATTGGATTCCTTTCAAAGAAATATTTTTAATGACAACTTCTTGGTCGCCGTTGGTTTGCGACAAGACGGAGACCGAGGTATTTCAACAAATTTTCCTTTTAAGTTATGAAGATTTTCTAGCACTTTGTCTTTTTGAGGCTTTTATGTTTTTCTCATGCAGAGGCGGCTAGAGAAGTTCTTCGCAAATCTTGGAAAGGTGAGATAGACATGTCTCGCTTTAGTTCGAACAATTGGAAGGAGTACTCAAAGACAGGGCCTGAACTGGCCGGCTTCCTTCAGCGATTGTCCTTCGTCCTTAAATGGCTTTTTTTGGACGAACGACATTCAAAGAAGGAAGACGACCTGGTTTGGCCGGCCTCCTTTAGCAAAAGGACTTCGTCCTGAGGTTTATTTTCTGGACGAAGTGCATTCGG
This sequence comes from Beta corolliflora, assembly GCA_947648045.1. Taxonomy (NCBI): domain Eukaryota; kingdom Viridiplantae; phylum Streptophyta; class Magnoliopsida; order Caryophyllales; family Amaranthaceae; genus Beta; species Beta corolliflora. The sequence continues at coordinate 101,809 of CANSZD010003080.1, read as the reverse complement.
AGAAGGAAGGCGTCCTGATATGGCCGGCTTCTTTGGCAAGCAGACTGCGTCCAAAAATTACTTGGCAGCTGCTGTTCGTCTTAGATGCTGGTCCTTACTAACTTGGTTTATTTTTATGCAGACTAATGCTCCAACGTCCAAGATGTTGAGTGGGAAGCCTGCTTCGTCTAAGAAGAGGCCAGCAGCTGCTGTTGAGGGGCCATCTTTGGCCAAGAAAGCAAAGGGCTTTGTCCCTAAGAAAAAACCGAAACGGGCGGGCTCGTCCGGTCCTCTGAAAGCTACTCCCATCAGTCACATGACGAAAGTAAGACGGTGGTGGACGTCTCGTCTACCATTCCTCCTCTTTTGGGAGAGGAAGAGCATCCCTCTCTCTCCCTTCCCGTGAATCAGCCGGACACGGCTGATCAAAATGAAAACCAGCCGATAGTGGCTGTTGCTACATAGATTCAGCCAGACGCGAATGTTCCTGGATCGTCGGCCTTCAGTGGGCCTGTTTCTCAATTGGTGGCTCAGATGCCCCCCCGCTTATAGGGTAGTGTCTCTGTCGTCTGGTGAGTCATATTACTTAAAGGTGATTGGGATGCTGCGAGTTGGTGGACGTCAATGACTCCGTCTAATAAACTTGTAGTGGTTTTCCCGATCAAAAGAACTGACCCTTCCCTATTTTCAGATAAGGGCAAAGAGCACACGTTAGAGCCAATTGATACCGCTGAGGACTCAACTGATGAGTCTTCCCCGTCCTTCGCCAAAATGTCTAGGGCGGAGAGAGATAAGCTTAAGCAAAATATTTTCAATACCTACCCTGAGTCTTACATCAAAGGCTTGCGGGAAGCCTCGTCCGGGCATGTTGGCTACATGTCCCAGCTGGCTGCAGAGGTATTTTACCATTTTATCTTTGTCGTTCTGCTCTTATACTTGTAATTATTCTATTATTGTTTACATTGTCCACTGACTATCTCCTTTTATCTCTTCCGCTTTTTCCTCGGAGCATCATGACCAAGGACTGGGTCAGGCATCTGAGGAAAGAAAATAAACAACTAGTCCACCAAGCTACCATGGCTGGGGACAAGGCTTTTCATGCTTGTCAGTCCATGGAATCTTGGGAAGGTCGTACGGCGACATTGGAGTCAAATAATAAGGTCTACCTTATCAAGATCAACGAGTTGATCAAAGAGAAGGAAGAGTTGAAGTTGGCTCTTGACACCGTTTCGGACGACCTGAAAGGGGAGAGAAATGTTGCTCTCATGACGCAGCTGAGCTTAGGAAAGAGAATCTTAATCTTAAGGAGGATAATGCTCAGTTGGAAGATGAGGCGTCTAAATCCTTTACTGAGGCCAGAGAGGCCCTCATCGACGCTATTGACACGGCCAAAGGGTGGGGTGTCAAGGCCTTCGAGATGATCGCTGAACCTGAAGAGGTAGTCCAGTTTGAGCACCAACTACAGTTTCACCAAGATTCTCATAAGGCCAAGATAGCCGATAAAAACCCTCCCGTGTTTTCAAAGTCTGACGAGAAAGAAGACGAGGACGGCGAGGATGCCTCTGAGGGCCAGGTGGAAGGCGAAGATGCTCCTGACACTCACCAGGACTAGGGGTGCTAATCGAGCCAGTCGATCGCGAGCAGGGTCCTGCTCGACTCGACTCGAAAACTCGCAAACCCTGCTCGACTCGACTCGAAAACTTGTTAAGCTCGTTAAGCCCTTGCTCGACTCGTGCTCGTTAATTTTTTTCCCAACTCGACTCGAGCTCGATAAGCTCAATAGGCTCGATAAGCTCGACTCGAGCTCGATAGGCTCGATAGGCTCGATAAGCTCGACTCGAGCTCGGCTCGATTGCTCGCTAAGAGTAAATAATGTAAAATTAGTTTTACCTTGATTTTTTTTAAAAAAATCATTAAAATTACTACAATTACCAAACATTTAAAAATATTCAAGTTCTTCCATGCGTCCATTTGATTATTTTAAACAAACAAATGATACAAAATTATCTCTAAAACAACAATATGATCTAAAGATACAATTACATAACTCTTAGTCTCTTACATAAGAAACAACCTATTACAAAACAAAAATCCCAAATATTTCTTCACTCCATTACACGTTTGATGCTTCAATCTTCTCCAAAAGTCCAAAAAGCCTACATTCATGTACCAAAAAATCAGTAAGGATCTCCATTGTTTTTAAGAAGCACACATGATAAAAGTATTAATAAAAGCTATTACCAACACACCACACACCACAGCAGCACAACACCACACACCACAGCAACACGGTAGCACACACAGCAGCACAGTAGCACACACAGCATACAACACACACCACACACCACACAACACACAACACGCATCACACCAACACACACAACACACACCACACACCACACACCACACACCACCCATCACAACATCACACACAACACACAACTAAATTATCAAAATGAAGCTAACAAATAACAAATATTCATAATAAAACATAACAAACGAAATTATAATCGAACATAAATAGTCTAAATTCATATCCAACATAACAAATATTACATTGCCAATAGCAATACACAATCGAATCTAAATTAAAAACCGAAATTATATACCCAAATTAGCAAATGAAATCAAAAAATGGAAAAACAACCGCAAAAAAAAAATTGTGTACCTGTCATATATTAGTCGAAAAACACCAAAAAGTTACCGGAAAACAGTGGGTTTTTGCGCCGGTGACGAGCTTCTTCTCCGTTGATAAGCTTATGCGCCGGTGAGAATGGTGATGGTGATGAGCAAAGACCGAAGTGAGAGAGAGAATGACGAGATCTGCGTGCCGGCGATGAACTTTTACGTCGCCAACCTTAAAGAGAGAGAGAAGAGCACGAGGTCTGCATGACGACTGCGAATGCTGGGAGCCTGGGATGGGGAATTGGGGGGAACCATGGAAGTGACTCAGTGAGGGACTAGGTTTTCGGGTTTTAAAAAAATCTTCTTTTTTTAATATTTTTTCTTTTGAACTTATTTACCGCTGGGCTGGGTAATTGGGGGGGAAGTGAGTACTAGAATACTAGTTTATGAATCATGGACCATAAAGTAATATTTTATTGGGCTTTGTAAGTTGGTCCATATATCTCAAGTTTTTAATATACTTTTTTATCAAATAAAATAGATTTTTAAAAAATTAATATTTAAGAAAAAAATTATCGAGCTGCTCACGAGCTTAACGAGTCGAGCAGGACCCTGCTCAACTCGTGCTTGTTAAGGTTTCGAGCCGAGTCGAGCTCGAGCCGAGCCAACTCGAGTCGAGTTTTGACCGAGTCGAGCTCGAGTTGCTCGCGAGCTGCTCGACTCGATTAGCACCCCTAAGCAGGATGAATAGCCAAATGGAATTTCTGATGAAGAAGAAAGAGGCTATTCGTCTGAGCAGGGAGGTTAAGTCAAAGGGTGGTTTCTACGTGGAGCCAACCAATATTTTCTTCTTCTCGATAACAAGCTCTTTTTTGTGGCTTTTGGTATTCTGTTGAATTGCCATACTTGTAATTATTTTTAGTAAACAACTTTCGTCCAAATTTGCTTTGATGAACAATCATGCTTTAGACTTGTAATTTGCATCTTTTTAGCAAACACCTTTCGTCCAAATTTGCTTTGATGGATGAATCAGTGAAATCCTTTTTGCATACTATACTCTGTTTTCTTGAATTGCTTGTATTCTGATCTTTATACTCATCATCTTGAAACTCAGTCTTTACCAAAAACTGGACGTTTGTGATTCCAAACAGGTACCATGGCTAAGTTAAACTTAGCTTGTCCCAGAGTCTTCATGTCTGGGATTGGGAGCATTTTCCCTCTTTCTTGCTATTCCAAATGCTGGATGTCTTTACCAAAAGTTGGATGTTTGTGATTCCAAACACATGAGATAGCTAAGTTAAATTACGCTCGTCCTAAAGCTCCCAAGTCTTGGGGTACTTCCCCCCCATCTTGGGACCTAGCTCGTCCGTTCTTTTCCGACGAGGTGTGTTCCAAGAAGGAAACCCGCCAGCTTAGGCCGATATTTATATCAATCTTGGACTTGGACGTTTCATTTCTTTAAGCAGTTGAACCATGCTAGTGGTTCTTGACGAGAACCTTCCTTAGCTACGATAAAGACGTTCATAATTGGTTATAACAATTTGCCTAAGTGTAATGCGTTCATCCTAGTGATCCTTTTTACAAAGGAACATTTTAGGTTTCGCTTTGCCTCCTACTCGTCTAAATCTCCTAGACGAAGGTCACTCCGAGAAGGAATCCAACCAGGTTAGGCCGGTTTCCTTATATAATATTCGTCTGTAAATAATATTCTTTATTAGAATGCGTTGTTTTTGGACGAACGAGTTTTCTTAGAAAAAAGGTATAAGTTTCTTAATTTGTTGGTCGTTTAGAAAATGATTGCTTATGTGGGCTCATCACCTTCTAGCCGGCTTCCTTTAGGAAGTAGTATTTGTTTTTGAGATAATGATTCCCTTACTAGGGGTCATTACTACTTAGGCGGCTTTGTTCTAAATGAATACACCTTTACAAAGGTTTATCACTTTCTGGCCGGCTTCCTTGAGGAAGCAATGTTCGTCTTGAAATAATGATTCCCTTAGTAGGGGTCATTACTCCTTGGCCGACCTTATTTTGAAAAAAATATACCTTTACTAAGGTTTATTATTTTCTAACCGGCATCCTTTAGGAAGCAATGTTCGTCTTGAAATAATGATTCCCTTACTAGGGGTCATTACTCATTGGCCGACCTTGTTTTGAAAATAATATACCATTACTAAGGTTTATCATTTTCTGGCGGGCTTCCTTTTTAGGAAGCAATGTTCGTCTAAAAAAAATGATTGTCCTTTGCTGGGATTACTCATTCTTTAGACGAGTTCCATTGGCTTAATTCCTTCAGACGAGATTGGCTTTTTTCAATTTTTATCTAAGTTACTGTCACTTTAAGACCAATGATTAACCAGTGGTAAAATGCCCCAAAGTGAATGACTTAAATAAAATAGGGAGATAATCATAAATATAGAGAGAAGGTAGAAATTGTATTATGTGAATTTCGCTTGGTAAAGCACCAAGATACATGCAAACATTCCTAATTCTCTTTTTGTGCCGTTGAACTTTTTCCGTTTACAAACTACCATTGTTGAAGATTGCTCAAGATCAAACATAGTACTTCTTAAAGTGTATGAGTTCCAAGTTCGCAGTATAGGTCGTCCATCTAAATCTTGAAGATGGAACGTGCCACCTCTTACTTCTTCCATAACCAAGTAGGGTCCTTCCCAGTTTGTTGTCAGCTTGCCTTGTTCCTTGGCCCGGCCTACGACTTCCATCTTTCTTAGGACCAAGTATCCCACTTTCAACGGTCGTCTAGTGACTCTTTTAGTGAAATCACAGACCATTCAAAGCTTGTACAATTGCATTCTTAACAATGCGTTGCCCCTGACCTCTGGTACATGCTCCAAGGTAGTACGCATGGCGGCCCAGTTAGCTTCTTCTGTGTACATCATTACTCTTAGAGTGGGCTCTTCAATTTCAATGGGCAAAGACAACATCGGTACCATAGACTAGCATGAAGGGTGTCTCGCCGGTGGAATTCTTTGTCGTAGTTCTAATTGACCACAGAACCAACTGCAATTCTTCAATCCATAATCCCTTCGCATTCTCCAACTTCCTTTTGATTCCATTTGACAGGATTTTGTTGAAGGACTCCACTTGTCCATTAGCTTGTGGGTGGGCTAAAGCAGCAAATGGGCCTTGATATCTTTTTCCGACAGGCAATATTTCAGTTTCGGTGTTTCAAACTGCGGACCATTGTCAAAGACGATTAATTGCGGTACACCAAACCGGGTGATGATGTTATTCCAAATGAAATTGTAATACTCCTCATGATTGCTTTAAAGGGGATTTAACAGGCTACTAATTCCAACAAGATGCGTCTTTCTTTTAGGGAGCTCATTTCCTTAGCTATTCCACATTTAAGCGTGCTTGGCTGAGAGTAGTCTTCGGATGAGTGACCTCCTAGGAAGTATCTCAAAGGTGTGCATACGTAAGGATAAAATGCGCCGGAATAACTTGTGTTGGTTATTGAGGACAGTTGTTGGCCCCGGATGCGCATTGGTGACGATAGACTCAACTCCGTATGGCCCGGGTGTTATAAATGGTATCAGAGCATTCCATCGACCGTGTGCTGATCGTGTGGACAATTAATGCAAGGTTAGTCGCCTAGCAGGGGAGGATTCTGGGGCTATATCACCGGCTGTGGTCGAATATGTGATTAGTTTCCAGGCCGGAGCGACCCACAGGTCGTTGTGGCCGAATATGTGGAGTCCTCAGGTGCAACAAGGGCTTGCTGTCCTTAAGTGGGGGTGTATGTAATACTCCTCATGATTGTTTTAAAGGGGATTTAGCAGGCTACTTACACCAACCAGATGCATCTTTCTTTTAAGGAGCTGATTTCCTTAGTTATTCCATAGTTAAGCGTACTTGGCTGAGAGTAGTCTTGGGATGGGTGACCTCATGGGAAGTTTCTCAGGGTTCGCATAAGTGAGGTCAAAATGCGCTAGAATAACTTGTGTTGGTTATTGAGGACAGTTGTTGGCCCTGGATGCGCATTGGTGACGATAGACTCGACTCCGTATGGGTCGGGTGTTACAGAAATTCTTTACTTCTTATGCCTCAAACTGCTTCAGCTTCCACCCACTTAAGAAAATAATCAACAACTACAATAACGAACATTTTATGTCCAGCTGCCATAGGGAAAGGTTCCAAGATGTCCATGCCCCATTTAGTAAAAGGCAGAGGGAATAATATAGTAGTCAGATAATTGGATGGTCGCTGGTGCAAGTTTCCATGCTTTTGACATTTGTCATTTCTTAGCATAGGCAATGGCATCCTCCTTTAGAGTCAGCCAATAGTATCCTATTCTTAAGGCCTTCTCTCCTAAGGCTCGTCCTCATATGTGAGAGGCACATGCTCCTTCATTGAGTTCCTGTAGAACTTCAAGTCCGTCATCTCGAGTGATACACTTAAGTAAAGGATAATTAAAAGACTTTTTATACAAAGTCTCGTCCCATAGTTCAAACCAATTGTCTCTGGCCTTGACATACTTAGCTTTCACGGGCTCCATGGGTAACTAGCCCGTCTTTTTGAAGTTTATGATAAGCTACATCCACACTGTTCCCCGACTCAGAAACAGGTCCTCTTCTTGATCAATGCTTTTCTTCGATTTTACTTCCCAAAACACTGTCCTTGGAGTGTCGCAAACAACTGAACTGGCGAGCTTTGAAAGAGCATCAACCTGATGGTTTTCTGACCTTAGTACTTTCTCCAACACAAATCGCTTCAAGGGTTCAATCTCATTCCTAATAAGACGCACGTACTTGATCATAGATGCTTCCTTGCATTCATAATCCCCATTTACTTGGCTGACCACTAGTTTAGAGTCAGACTTGGCTTCAATCTCTAATGCCCGGCCTCTCTACACATGTTGATCCCAGCTAGCGGGGCCTCATATTCTGCTTCATTGTTTGACGCCTGAAATTGGAATCTTAAAGCGTATTCAAACTTTTCATCCTTTGGGGATTGGCAAATAATTCCTGCCCCACATCCATTGACTGTCGATGATCCATCTACCATTAGAGTCCAAAATTTTCTGCCTTCGGCTGGATCAGCTATCTGATCAATAGTTGGTCGAGTAAGCTCAACTATGAAGTCAGCTAAGGCCTGGCCTTTAATAGCTTTCCTTGGTGCAAAAGTTATGTCGAACATGTTCAACTCGACAGCCCACTTGAACATTCTTCTAGCGGCCTCTAATTTTTGCAATACTTGCTGTAAGGGTTGATCAGTATAGACCAATATGATGTGAGCCAGGAAATAATGTATTAGCATTCGAGTGGCCATGACAAGTGCCAATCCAAAATTCTCGACGGGTGTATATCTGGATTCTTCATCTTTGAGGACATGACTCACAAAATATACCGGGACTTGCACCAATTCTCGTTTAGCCAGCAAAACAGCGCTAACAGCTTAAGGAGACACTGACAAGTATATAAACAATTTTCCGCCTTTGGCTGGACTGACCAGCCTAGGTAATTGACGAATATGATCTTTGACTTGTTGTAATGCATGTTCCGCCTCAGCTGTCCATTCAAACTTGGCTTTTTTCTTGATTGTAGCAAAAAAGTGATGACATTTGTCTCATAACTTAGATAAAAACCGGCCAAGAGCCACGAGACAGCCAGTCAAGCGCTGCACTTCCTTGACTAGCCGGAGACTTCATATCCAAAATGGCTTGGATTTTCACAGGATTGGACTCGATTCCTCTCTGGTCCACTAGAAAACCCAAGAAATTTCCGGCCATGACCCCAAAAACACACGTCTTTAGGTTTAGTTTTACCTTGTACTTACTGAGAGTCGCACATGTCTCTCGCGAGTCATTGGTATGGTATTTTTCTTGCTGACTCTTCACTATCATATCATCTATGTATGCTCTTTCATGTTTCTACCCAGCTGTGGCTGGAAAATGGTGTTGATCAGTCTTTGAAAGGTAGCCGACGCATTTCTGAGCCCAAATGGCATCATCAACCAACCATATAATCCCTTCTCTGTTATAAAAGATGTTTTGTCTTGGTCGCCTAGCCACATAGGGTTTTGGTGAAAACTAGAGTAGGCGTCCATGAAGCTCAACAAAGCATGGCCGGTGGTGGAATCTGATAATAGGTTTTCAGTGTGTCGTTAAGGCACCAAAAATTACTTTTCAAACAATATTTATAACACCTAACAAGCAATTACTAAGAACATAGTAAAGGAAAGTCAAGCGTCGATCCACATGAAAATTGGGATTAACCAAAGTCTAAAAAGTTTAAATTACCTTATTGAAAGGTTTTTGTGGATTTTTGAATGGTTTGGTAACAACAAATAACTAACTATTATTAAAGAACTAGCAAATAAATACGAGATGAAAATTTCAATAAGGAAGACACTAGAGTTAAGGCTACTAGTATGAATAAAAAATGGACAATGATCATCAATGCAATTGTGATTCAAAGGCGACAATTATGCAAGGTTTAGTTTTCCTCTAAAATACTCGAGTCCTTTCTCTAATGGTCCTCAAGAATAATCGCTTAATCAATCAACTAAATCCTCTCTCGAATGGTCTTTTGTTAATCGATTAAAAGATCCAATATGTACGAAAAACCCCTAATAAAAGGATCCCCTTAATTTCTACCCAATATCTTTTCCTAGAAATTAAGTTGATTCATGGGGATGATCAAAGAGTTCAAAATTCGATTAAGAATATTTACAATCAAAATACCAAAGCATAAATGTGATCAATATCTATCCTAAGGCCTCAAAACACCAAGATCAATGCATAATCATCATTAGATCATCACAATTACATTAACAATACATGAAAACCTTAATTCATACTTTCACCCTAACCCTAGATATGAGACTACTCACTAATCATGGAATCTAAACATAAAATTATAAAATTTATAACTAATCTAGGGCTAAACATGATTAAGGGATGATTAATCTAATAAAAATAAGCAATTATGGGACTACAATACTCTAATATGTATAACTATGGAGGAATATAGAATAACAATGAAAAGAAAGAATAAAAACTAAAACTTTTCAATTCGATTGAATAAAAAGTACCTTTAATCTGTAGAAATCAACAACTTTAATCTTTAAATCCCCAATCTAAGACAAAACAATGAGTTTTTCTCTCTAATATGGAACCCTATAATAACTCTCTCAAAACTAGAATAAAGCATGGTACGAATAATAAAACCTTCCATTGTTTTAATAGGCACGAAGCCTTATAAAATTCCGACAGAAATAGAAGGTGCGGGCGCACCAACCAAATTGATATCAGGGACCCCAAAAATGCCGATAGGTGCGGGCGCACCATGCTGACAGCCTGACAGGTGCTGGCACACCAATGTGGTGCGGACGCACCAGAGGCACTGCTCAAAACTCCTCTTTTCTTCTTTTTTTTTGTGCGGGGAAGCTCCTCAAAACTCTCGCTTTATGTCGTATCTTCCAACTGGTAACCTAAAAAATGGTCATACCTACAATCAAAATACGACAAAGCACGGTGAAAGTAAATGTGCTAGAAATCCGGTTAAAATTGGCCGAAAATCTAGTAAAATGTTACTATGAAAAAAATTGATCAAGCGAATCAAATAGAAGAAGAAATGGAGAAGAAAGAGGAAAGAAAGGGGAGAAAGGGGAGAAAGAGGATCAAAATAAACTTAATGAGTACGTAAAGTGTCTTAGAAACGCACTTATCAAACTCCCCCAAGCTTAGCATTTTACTTGTCCTCAAGTAAACCAAAAATGAGAAGGAAGAAGGGAAAGAGGAGAAAGAGATGACAGGGAAAAAATCATGCAAAACATTAGCCGAAATGCTCTAAATGCAAAGTTACAAACATGACATGCAAGCTAAATGAGTTCATAATAAGATTCAGGAGACCAACGAAACACAAGAGGAAAGATGACTAGGAAGCACAAGAGTGACTTAAGAGATCCAATCCACTGATCAACCGAGTCTTCTTGAAAACTAGGCTTTCTAGGAGTGATTTCTCACTCCTCTCCACTTCCAAGTCCAGAGATTGAGTCCCCCCTAGGGATACTCAACCATATTAGGTCGCCTCTACCACATTTGACGACTGTCATCATGACTTACATAAAATCTCACCCGCCACTACTAATTTACCAAGACTAGTCTAGAAGTCAAAAGGGACTTTATTAAGGTTGTAACGAGGCTAGGTTAGGGGTGAGGATATCAAATTGATAATGTGGTGCAAAAAGGGTAAAGCGGAGTACAAACTAGGGGAAAAAGACTCCCCCAAGCTAGTCCTAACACCAATTCAATTTGATAACTAAAACATAACCATTTTTTCTTTTGCACTTTGATTTTCAATTTTTGAACATATTTTTCATTAACTTCCATCGAAGAGAAGCAAATGAAAGGCTACTCATCAATTTTCACTTTATCTTTCTTTTCTTTCAATAAGAATCCAAATAAATCAATAAGAGCTTTCTTTCGTTTCTTTTCTTTTCATTTTTTTTCACAATTTTTTTTCATCTTTTGCAATTATACAAACATACTAACTCACTTTCAACCAAATATTTAGTATCGAAACAACTCAACTCAACACAACCTAGACATGTACTCCACTTAGAGGAAAGTTTGGCCATGACTTATTATGAGGGTTAAGCAAAAATAGGATCGAAAGTCTCAAATGGGTTGAGAAGCGGATAATTAGGCCGGTATAAAAGGCTTTTTGACTTTTGAACTCCTAATTCTAGCAAAATGAAACGCCCTAAATCATTCTTCTTTTAGATCAGTCATATGCAATCGTAGGGAGCTAAAATCAAGTCACAAGTTAGGCGATCAATGATGAGGGTTGTAAATGAGTCTTACGAGGTTCGTGGCCCTCCTTCAGGGCTCATCGAACAAGGGACAAGGCAATCCAATCAGCCAACTCGCCTAATTTCAAAAAGACTACCAAAAGTTACCAATCTCAAAAAGATCACCTAAAGTCACAACCAGGCTTCCAAAACATCAAGTCAAATGCACATAAGGTCTTCCAATCAAGTTATGAACACTATTAGCAACATATCATGCATGCAACCAAACTACCCTAAATGCAGAAAGAGAAAGAAGAAAAAGGAAAGAAAATTTATGCAAAGCTACTAAATAAAAAGAAAATAAATCAAAACAAGCTATACAAGGGTGATTCAGATTAGGGAGGTAAGACTAAGTAAAATCATTAGGAATCATAAAAAATAATCAATCACCAAGCTCACAACAAAGACCAATAGACTCCCACATAACTAACCACCTAGGAACCCAAACTCCCAAAAACATAGGCATACACACAAGGTCCCCTAAGCTTAAGCAAGACTCCGCGCTCGGAGTTGCAAAAGTAGGGAAGGGGAGGAGGTTCAAAAAGAGCATCTAGTAGTACCCACCATCGCCCCCATCGGGATGGGGGTTAGGAGGGTAGAACGTACCCGAATACTCGCCTTTGTAGTAAGGCGAGTAGTAGGGGTTGGGGCGGGAAAAGGGCTCCCCCAATGGCCCTTTACGAGGGTCAAATGCAGGAGGGTAGTGGGGGTGGTTAGGGAAGGGTGGCTCATGTCCGGACTGGACATTAGCGAGATGAGTTCGCCAAGCCACCCTAGACACATGGTCTAGGTCGGTCAGAATTCCCGAAGAGTATCCGTGATCTGTTGGTGATTGGCCACTTGAGTGGCCTGCATCTGGTATATGGCGGCCATGACGGAGGCCATATCGAAGGACTACGAGGAAGAAGAACCCTCCGCCTCACTCATAGTGCGGCGGTCGGCTCTTGGAGCCCTTGCTACCCTCTCCACTATGGTGGACTGAAGGTAGGTCATCTCGGAGCAATGCCGAGGGTCAATGGGGTAGGAGGAACCCGCCATCGATTAGGACAATCAGCGGACGGGTTCCGAATGAACTCATCGTCAGTATAACAATAGTGTAGGCGTGATTTTATTTCGCCTACACGGTGTGAGTGTGTATATGACTACCCCATTGTTAAGGTTTTATTAAATACGTTTTCAAAGTCGCTAATAAGTCTTTAAAGGAAGACTCATAAACCTAATTGGATATTTGTGAAACTGAAGGGATAAATTTGAGACTTATCCAATGTAGATTTCCCCATCATGACTCCATAGATGGTCAATGGACCAAAAATTGAGTTTGGGGGTGAGGATACGAATATGGTTATAATGAACCACGTTCTCCCATTGCTGGCCTCTACTAATAAATATTGATTCATAACAATTTTTTTGCAGAAGAATAACCACATAATAATTTTCATACACCCTAAAAAGATTAGACTAGGTTGGTTCAAGAAACACATAAAAGACTACTTTTTAGTCACAAGTTATTAAGCAATCAATTTACAAGGTACCTCGCAGGTTGTCCATATTATCTGATTTAATTAGAATAGTTCCTTAGGTCTTGATTAGCAGTAATAACATGTCGGTGATAAAAATCATGCATAGAACAATCATAATAACATGGATACTATATATACAAAATAAGAGAAAAGGAGTTAGAATGTACAATAAAACGTTTATTTATTAATTATCTACATCATGGAAAGAAATCGTTAGTAACTTCAATAAATAAAATAAAAAGAAATTATTCAAGAACCCTCAGGAGTATACCTATGCGGCTTAGGTCTGAGATAGTAACGACCTTTAGGAGGAGCAATCTTGAAGCCAAAAGATCGATTAAAGCACAAAAGTATGTGTATCTCTGATGTGTTTATTATATTTATTTAGTATGTGTGGAAGTATGTGAGATTTCGTAAATTAGGAGCACGAGTGTATTCGAACTATTAAAGTATATAAAAATTATATGGAAAAACCGTGCCTTTGATTCGGGAAATCAAGGCCTATTTATAGGAAAAACAGAAACTGCGCGTCACGCAGAGAGTGCGCCAGACGCACGTCTCTCTGTGACGCACAATTACACGTGTCAGGCGCAGATTGGTGCGCTTGACACGATACAACCAATGTGCTGGGTGCACGTGGTGCGCCAGGCGCACCGCCTGCGTCCAGCTCACGTTGCCAGCCTTTTTTGTTAAACTCGTTGTTTTAAGATATTCTTTTATCTTTTGCAATCCGGAAATTCAATATTACATATTAAAAATCTGATTTCAATTTATTTAAAATAATAAATAAAACAATTGGGATTTTTCAAAAGTATTGGGTATGAAATATTTTAAATGGACTCAAAATATAATTTATTATCATGAATATTTAATTGGGCTTTAAAATAAGACATTGAAATACACTTTCAATTAATTTTGGTTCGGCTCTTCGAATTGCTCTTCTGTCGGGTCTGGCCAACTAAAACCGTGGTATGTTTCATCATCGGGTCCTTAAATGGAGAGACAGGATTATGTGTCTACAGAAGCCTCCACTTTGACTAAGGTTTGTAAAACCGAAAGTCAAAGTATACGTGTCAGGACGGAGAATGATTCTAGACGCTCTGCAATACAAAATCAATCTTTTACACCAGTACCTGCAAAACAAGCAAAAGTTTCAGGAACCTTATTAACTCTAGATTTCCGTTGTCGCGGTTCGTAATGGACCACAGACCTAGCGCTGTAATTACCGCTATTAATGCTTCTGAGTACTTGTTGCCTCTTGAGCAATGTATGTTGAAAATTGGTGTAAAGCATTATGTGTTGCATCAGTGGCAAAATTGTATTTTCGCAAAATCTTTAAAAGTTCGTTGGTTTATAGCGCGCAACGTTTAAGCACAACTAACATTTGAAATGATATATAACTGAAGAAGTGGGCCCAACCTTGGCTATGAAGACCCCAAGAGCGTTGCTTAGGCTGGTGCGCATGACGCATGAGCCTACACTTGGTGCAGCTTTGTGCGCTGGACGCACTTTTGTGCGCTTGGCGCAGACGTGTCAATGCGATTGACGCATGTGGCGCAGACGTGTCAATGCGATTGACGCATGTGGCGCGTGCGTGGCGTAGGTCATTAATTAACCTACAAAACACGGGTTTTAGCCCGAAAACCCTATTTATTTCTTTCTCTTCTTCGAGCGCCGTTTTCATCTCTCTCTCCCTCTTAAACCTCAAAACCTCCATTGTTGAAGATCTTAAGCTTCAAATCTTGCCTGAAATTCGTTGGTTCTTCCAGATCTGAGTTAGAGGAGCGATTATTTTCACTTAGTGCAAGTTTTGGTGCGATTTTTGGGTGCTTTAAGTTCGAAATTCTCGAACCTTACTCGCGTTTGCCGGCGTTTTACGCTCATTTCTGGCGAGCTGCAATTTCCGGCAAGCTTAGGTAGGTTCATGATTCTTCCTTTTTGGTTTTTCTTCTTCTTTTTCGTCTCTTTTTCTCGTTTTTTATGTGCAAATTTTGCGCGAATTCCGGCGAGTTTGACCGGATATTTTTTGTTCATGAAGTTCCGGGTTGGTGTAGGAAGCATTCGTTGGCGGTGCGGTTTTCGGTGGGCTCTGGCCAGTTTCCGGCAAGTTCCCGCGAGTTTCCGGCGAGGTTCCGGCTGCTTTTTGTGTCCTTCACGAGTTTAAACTCGTTCCATGTGAGTTTGCATGAGTTTTTGCACTTTTGTAATTAGTAGATCATGAATCTAGAATTAGGTTAGGATTTGTAGAGTTTCTAAATCTGGAACCTAGAAACATGTTTAGGGAACTTTGAATGTGTGGAGTTGCTGCTATTAGAAATCCTATTTAGGCGATTGGGTGTAGCTTGCTTGTTGTAGCTTGAATGCCTTTTAGTTTGATTTTTCTAATAGATTCATGAAATCTCATTAGATATGATGATAATGCTTCTTAGGGAGCCACTTTATGATTTAAGAGGACTGATTCATGAAATCTAGTAAACTTGCTTGTTGTGTGCTGTTAGTGTCGTGAACCTGTTTTATGAAACATCTTTAGTCACAATTGCTGGTTTGTATTCGATTAGCATGTCGTCGGAGGATTCTTACAGCTACAGAGAGGAGGTGGGCAACATGATTGTGACTCATCACATGCGGGTTTGGAGAGCCCCTGGGTGTACTTCGGATCAGCTACATTGCTATTCGGAGAACCACATTTCACACCGACCATTCACGGGTCACTTGAGTAATTGCAATGGGACGTTTTGTTTTCTTGCTAGGTCAGCAATTAGGCGTTTTGTTAATTTAGCTGTATTTGCAGGTTGACGGTAAATGCCGTCATTTTGGTTCCTTCGATCTTGGAAAACTCAAGAAGGTTCGCAAGAGTGCTGGGCGAGCGACTTTGATTGAGCAGAGCGGGCTATCTCGCCTTATTGACGTATACGAGACTCTTGGGGATGTTCATTTCTCCCAAGTCTTGTCTCGTGGTCTATTGGAGTGGTGGTAGGATACCACCAACTCCTTTCACATGCCATTGGGGGAGATGACCATTACGCCCCTCGATTTATCGCTGATCTCCGGTTTATCTTTTACTGGCATTCGAGTGCCTTTAGTTGACGGCTTGGTGTTCAACAACGTCGAGGTCAGGTCGTTGGTTGAATCTGTTACTGACACGCTTCCTCCGGCACTGACGTACACATCACGCCGAGAGGTGTCCAGAGGGCTTGTTCTGGAAGGGACCACATATAAGCAGAAGGTTCGTATTCTGCTTTGGTTGGTCGTCTGCGGAGTGCTGCAGACTAATAAGGGATGGCGGGTCTCGACGCGATACTTGAGAGCCTTGACAGATTTGTCTACCGTTCATACTTATGATTAGGCCGAGTTTGGCTACTGCAGTCTTCTTTCCTGCCTGCGTACTGCTTGCAGGCAGATGGATGATTATATGCAAGTCTTTATTTTTGGTTCCCGGACCCTACTTGAGGTACGTGCATGCCAATCCTCTGTGTTTTATGTTGCTATCATTGCTTATTCTGATGTTTTACCGTCTTGTTTCGATTACGGTTCCATGAGTAATTTACGGATGCTTGTCGGTGGAAATGTCTCCCGGATCGCTCCTTCCCCGTTGTAGCCTGTTGGGCGCAACACATGCGTACCAGATACGATTCAGTTGACGACGTTCGGAAGGCCATGAGGCGTACGAAGGCACATCAGGTAATTAAGGTGAACCAATCCTTTGTTATTTCATTTAGGATGTGATGAGGTGTTAACTCGCTATTTACTCTGCAGATCACTTTTCACCCTTGGGCTTTCTATCTGGATTCGCCGGGATGGGCGCTCAAGGCTTGAGCTCCCCGTGTGGTATCTTGGCGTGCGTGTTATGCGCCAGTTTACGACTTCGCCCTTGTTTATTCCTCGTGACCCGCCTGCCACTATGATGGACGTAATGGCTCTCAGTCGTGCGATTGAGGGTGGGGCGGCGATCCGTGAGGATTTCCTAGCCTTTGTTTATCATGGGCGGGAGTACACTAGAAAGCTTTTGCCTCAGTTGGCTCCCCTGTGCGTTTTGATAGGGTAGGCATCCTGAACCCTTTTATTTGTATTTATTTTGACATGATCAAAATACTGACAATTGTTGTTTTCCTTTTTACAAGAGGCGGCCCAGGCTCGTGTTTTATTTGTTCGGATTTGAGAATCCGGTACGTGTGCGAAACCGGGCCCGTTGAGGAGACTGTTGATGTTGCCCCGGAGGCAGAGTAGCATGTTGTTCGTGCCATGCCGGCCCATGTGCGATCGGTAAGTATTGAATATACTTGTTTTGGATACTCATGTAGTCCATTTATTTTCAGGTACCTTGGGAAACCGTTGTTTAGATTCTCGAGTACTCGATTCTCTGAAGCATGGGATGGCAAAGATCAAGAGAAGCATCTCCTAATCGGCGATCCGATGCACACACCCAGATGGTTTATTATATTTAATTTTGATTGTATTTTCTGTTGCTGATTTCTAATGCTTGTGACATTTTCATGCAGGCTCGTCCCCAGGAGGGTGCACCTCGTCCCGAGGCCAGAGTCTCGACTCTATCTAGGCGCTCGACCCAGACTCCTCGAGATTCGACTTCTAAGAGGGCTCCTTTTGCCGGCCGGTACGATATGGGGAACATGGGGGACCCCAGGTTCAACCCTTATTCCTGGGCTAGTCCGATGTGGATGCAACACATGCAGATTCAGCAGATGTGGCAGATGCCCTCGATGCCACCGATGCACCCTATGCAGCAGCTAGGGATTGGATATGACCGGAGAGGCTCCTATAGAGGCGAGTCAAGCGGTATTCGGATTGAGGAGCCGGAGGATGAGCCTTTTTCCTCGAGGGATCAGGACCCTTCCGCTTCTTAGATTTCTGCTCTGTTTTAATTTTGTGTACCTGTGACCTGCATTCATGTTTTGACATATATTTTGCACACTGATATGTATTGCACTTTTCTTCTGATTGCTGTTTTCATTATTATTATTATTTTCTATGCCATTTATCGACTCTTGTTATGAATGCAACTTTTACACGACTCAACCCCTGAAATGCAATGCATGAATGCAAATTAAAAGATTGAATGCAACTCAACATCTAAAATGCAATGGAAACGACTTATGCTATTACACTGATTTATGCTTTTATAAAGAAAAAGAATTTTTTTTTAATGGAGTGTAGTCGACCTTATCCCAACTAAAACAAGAAAATAATGAGGAGAGTGAAAAAGAGGTGCAGGAGGGAGGGTTTAAGAAAATAGATATTGTATTTATGTTTTTGAAATGCCGAAAAACAAAGTAAGGAGGAAAGTCCTTGAAAACGTGTCATGTGAGTTGCACAAGGGTCCGAAACACGTATGTTGGAGAAGAGTAGTGTCGTCTGGCGCAATAGGCTGTGTCTGGCGCAAGGAGACTACGTCTAGCGCACTTAGATGAGCCAGGCGCACGCTACTGTGTGCGGCGCAGTGTGACGTGTGGCACACAGTCTTGTCCGGAATATAAAATTCGTGTCCGAGTAGGATTAAGGCGTGGCGTATTATATATATGGAGAAAAGACGACGCGACGGAGAATCATTATTTTTAGTTATGTGAAATCTCTCTGTAACTTTTCAACAACTTTTTCTCTCTACAATAATTCCTTGCAAACCTTCTATCGATTCCCAATGGCTTTTCATCAGCCTATTTTGAGTCGGTGGTTGTCCTCATTGACCAATGCTGAGAAACAAGAACTGGAACGGCGACATCTGCATGTGTTGGCATCCCTAAGGTTCGTGCAACTTGACTATAATTTCTTGTATGTGAATTTTTGGGATGTTACCAACAATTGTTTCTGCTTTGGGAATCATGAGTTAACCTCACTACCTGAGGAATTTGGTGCCATTATTGATTGGCCGCGTAGTCAATCACCAAGTGAAGTCGCCACATTGTAGGCGTGATTTTAATTCGCATACTCGTGAGCGCGTATTTGACTACCCCATTGTTAAGGCTTTATTAAAATACATTTTTGAAGTCGCCAACAAGTCTTTCATGGAAGACTCATAAACCTAATTGCATATTTGGGAAACTGAAGGGACAAATTAGGGACTTATCCAATGTAGATTTCTCCATCATGACTCCATAGATGGTCAATGAACCAAAAATTGAGTTCGGGGGTGAGGGTATGAACAAAGTCATGAACCACATTCGCCCATCGCTGGCCTCTACTTAACACGATTCATAGCAAGTTTTATGAAAAATAATAACCACATAATGTATTTAAGCGCCCTAAAAAGATTAGTCTACGTCGGTTCATGAAACACATAAAAGACTACTTTTTTGGTGTTACGTTAATTAGCAATCAAGATTACTGGGTTCCTAGCAGGTTGTTCATGTTATCTGATTTAGTTAGAACATTTATTTAGGTCTTGAATAACAATAATATACAAGGTGATAAATATTATAATCAGACATAAAAAAATATTATTCATGGAAAAGAAATAGCAATATTGTAGGGAGCTTGTATAATATACAATACTTACAGTTGCATGAATTTGTTAAAAATCTACATCATGAATAGAATGTTAGCAAATTCAACAAAATAATAAAAATAAATAAAGAAATAAATAAGTAAAAGAAAGTTTGTTAATTTAGTTGACCCTCAAAAATTATACCACCGTCCGGGGGTCGTTGATTTGTACGGATCTTGGATCGAATTGTGAACAAGCCTTTGAAAAAGTTGTTGCGTTAACTTTATGTTGTAGATTGCTGGTATATTGTTCCATAACTTTGTTTTGGTTTTGTTGACTTTTTTTGGCAGATGATGGAATATAGCATTCTGATATTAGTATTGGCAGAAGAGTATTAGAATTAGGAGAAGGGATTATGAGATGAGTTGTTGTTGTGTTTGGCGTGAGGATTAGTTTAGTATGAGGAGTAATGATGTTTGAGGCGGTGAGAGTAGGAGATGATGATGCATGATACAAAATACAATCAGGTGGTACATGCGTGGTATTAATGCGAGTCAATGAGGATGGATGCTGTAGGGTTTAGTTAGGTCGTTTGTGAGGCGTTGTTGTATGATTGTGTCGTGTTAGTGATTAGTAGGAGGTTAGAGATTTTTGGAGAGTGTCGTGGGTTTCTTTGTGAGTTGGCCTTGTGTGGTTTGCCATCAGGAGATACCAGGAGTACTCCAATGCCACATCCCTTTTGGTTTGAAGCACCATCGAAGTATAGTGCCCAACTATCATCTTCCGTCATGGGAAGTGTTATTTCACTAGGAACAATACAAGAGGGGGAGTGAATTGTCTGTGTAGAAATAAATGTAACTTTTTAATTTGCGGAATTATAAAACTTAAACAAAGAAACAAGCTAAAGGAACAGAAGGGATTTTTACGAGGAAAAACTTCTTCGGCCCAACAAGAAGAAACAACCTCGACCACTAGGGATTTTAAACTCAACACTTTCACTAATTAGGCCAAACAACTTTGTTACAACCTAATTCTACTCACGGGCCACACCTTGAGTTCCTAAACTCAAGTTCCTGAACAACTGTTCCCTTAACAGCTGTTCCTCTCAACTTCACTTGAAGTTTTCTCACTTTAACTCGCTTCACTCAAAGCTTTCTCTCTTACAGGACTTCACTTAAAATCCCCTTACCCTAAAACCAAAATACAATGATCGATAAACTTAGTGGAATTAGAGTAAAAAGGCAAAGAACAAATGGCTTTTATGAGAGAATGAAGACACTGACACTTTACTTAGCTAAACTCACTAATTCACTTGGTCAGACACAAATTAGAAATTAATTAGACATAATTATTTATAGCAGTGATTACTTAGAACATGGGATTAAATTATGTGTTAGTGGTAAAAACATTTTCCCATGATGTTCCTCAACTACAGGAACACGTTCCTTTTTGACACCCATGATCTCCATGATCTCTGTTAAACGTGGGTTATGGAAATTTTACTGCTTCCTTAAATTTAGCAACCACTTAAGCTGTAAAACAAAAATCTGATTTAATTAAAAAGTATTTTAATCAATAAAACCAAAATTAAATCCTTTTATCAAAATATTATCTTTAAAAATATTTTTCATAAAACCGAAAAAGGATTTTTATTATCTAATAAAAATAACTTCTTTTCCTTAAACAAATATCCTTTAAAATCATTAAAATCAGATTTTTACTTAAATAAAACGGTTTCCTAGAATCTAGGCATAAAACACTCAAGCGTCATATAAAATGGTTCCTTGAACTTAACATGATAGTGCTAGTTCGTCTGTTCATATCAAAGGAACAGACACTCATTATCATTTTTAATTGCCACAGTTCCTTACCAATTCTTACTCGTTCCTTTACATTGGAACTAGAAACAAAAAGCCTTGCTTTGATCTTCTTGCTCCAATGCTTCTCCAGTACTAAATCTTTTGAGCATCTTCCCTTAGTCTTCAAAATCCAAACTTGATTTCTTTTTTGACTTAGTATTCTCTTTGCTCCTTTCATTGATACCTTGTAAAATCCATTCACTTAACAACTTGTTAGTTCAATACTTAGTTTGTATCTTTGTTCCTTTGTCATCATCAAAACTAGGGTTCAACAATTTCCCTCTTTTTGATGATGACAACAAAGTTACAAACTAAGGAAAACAACAAATAACATAAGAGAATGAAAAAGATAAAATAATAATTCATATAATGTTATTAAGGCAGATTATGTATTTAAATTTTTCGAGCTTTTTCAATTTTTCAACTTAGTTTGTTCCTGGTATCTTTTCCCCCTTTGTCATCGTCAAAAAGATCAAACTCTTGGTGATTTTGGGAAGAATGATATGTACAAGACCTTTAGACAATTAACAAGCACCAAAAAAAATGGTTAAGTTAGGAATTGCAAAGGTTAGACTTGCTCAAACATCAATCACATAATACTAGCCATTCCAAGTAAGAAATTATCCAATCAAATCATAAACGAAAACAATATGTAGAAAAAGTCATTATATTATAGCACTTGTTCCTCAAAAGTACAAAAACAAAAAGAAATTAAACGGAAGAAAAGAAAAGAAAAGAACAAAAGCTAAGAGTTTATGTTCCTTTAAGAGAAACAGGAACTAGACATTAGGAAGGGAAGGGGAGTTGTGTTCCTCTATAACTTCTTCTTCAACCACCTCCTCTAATTTCTTCATAACCTCCTTATGATGCTCATCCAGTTGTTGCTTTAGGGAATTAATTGCTTGGGCCATCATCTCCATATTCTTTTGTTGTTCTATCACCGTATCACTAAGGACTTTCATTAGACCCATCATCTTATCCGTTTTATCATCCAAAGTCCAATGAAGGTGATTATAGAACTTGATCATATGTTGAGCAGGGAGATAAACCTCATTTACCCAACTAAAATCATCCGAAGGAACTTGTTCCTTTCCCTTTGAACCAAAGTCTGTAGGTGGTTTTGGTGGAGGAACTGGGGTGTTGACTTGGGATGAACCTGATGTTCCTGTGAGAGGAACAGAAGGTGAAGTGGTGGTGTAAAGTGAAGGAAGAAATGGAGGTTGTGGTGGTAGGTCAGTAGATGTAGAGGAGAATGGGTTAGGCTCATTTATAGCAACCTTCATCTGTTCATCACTAGAAGGAATAGTGAAGGATGAGGGAGAGATGGAAGGGATAGTATTGAGAGTAACTGGCAACTTTGGTGAAGAAGGAGGAGTGGGTTCCTTAGGTGAGTTGTGATCTTGTTCCTATGTATCAGATAGGACTAAAGGAGAGTCCTCATTAGAAGGAACAAGTGTAATTTTGGCAATTCTCAGCCTATAACTTTGCCTAACTCGTTTAGGAACGGGATTGGTAGGCTTTTTAGCAACTGTTTTTCTTCTGTTGGGTGGTTGTTCCTTTGATTCAGTAGGTGTAGGAACTTGTTCCTCCAAGATTACTTCCACTTGTTCCTCCTCTACTGCCTTAGGCAGTTTTCTCTTTTGTGAGGAACCGGAGGCTATCCTCCCTTGGGTCAAAATCCCTTCTTGGACAGAGAGGTCCAAGCCATACAGAGTCTTCTCATTTAATATTTACCTTGCTTAATTCCCAAGGTAGGCCAACCAGTGGTGTTGACTTTGAAGTAGGAGAGAAGAGAGGTGATTAAAGCATCATAGCCAACAACACAATGATTTTCTATGCAGTGAGTAAGGTGTTGGATAAACAGAGAGGGGAAGTTTATTTGGATGTGGTGGTCAAGGAAAAACATATAACACATATATAGGAGACCCACCTCATTCCTCTTTTTAGTTCGACGAATGAGAGCTCTCCAAACAAGGTTAAACAAAATTTTATGGACAGGAGAGAGGAGATTGTGGTTGAGTTTCGTTTGGCCAGCAGTTCCCCCAAAGGATTCAACAACGTCATCTTGGGAGAAATTTGGAAAGGTGATAGTTCCTTTCCTCTTAAAATACAGATCAGTTCCTTTGCAAGGAACTTCCCATATTTTTCCTAAAGTTTCTTGGGAAAATTTGATTTTCTTCCCCTAACTTCAGTAGTACATACTCCATTAGTATTGATGAAGTTTGCACAAAACTCATCCATGGCTAAAGGAACTAAGGCATTATTATATGTTGTTTCAAACAAGTATTCCATACCTTGTTCCTTTAGAATTTCAAGTAGTTCATTGAATTAAACTTTCTTGGCCCATTCTAGATCTTAACAAAATCCTAAAACATACCTCGAATCACTTTGTTCCACCCTTTTCTTGGAGGAAGAAGTAGCAGTTCCTTTGGAAGGAACAGGCGTAGCTTCTTCTTCCCTCTCAACTGATTCAGGGGTTTCTTCTTCATCATCTTCCCCAATCAGTTTCCTTCTTCTCACACTTCTCCTTGGTGACTCCAATTTTTGCTATTCTATCTCCATCTGTGTTTCTTGAGAATTTTCGATTTCTAGGATTTTGGAAGAAGAAGAGGGGTTTTCCATTTGAGAGTTTGTTGGAGTTTTTGGTTTTGGAAAAGGTGAATTGAGATAGGTTTTTGCCATTTGGTGAAGAGAAATTAAGGTTTTATGTGGTGCGAAGAGGTGTGAAGTAAATGAACAATGGTGAAGTTGAAGCGTTTACGGAACACGGTTTTGGAAGAGAAGAAAGAAAAAGAAAGGAGATGCATGTAACAGTAAACGAAGAGTAACACGCGGAAAATTAAAAAGATAAAAAGAAAAGAAAAGAAAAGAAAAGAAAAGATAAAAATTGAATCAAGACTTCATAAATCTGATTCCTATATTTGTGAAATTTTTGGATATTTGGATTTTTATGGACTTTTTAATTTAGGGAAAGAAAAAGAAAAAATAAGGAACTTGTGCTATAGGAACAACTTTTACTAATTATCAACATTCATCAAATCATGCATTTTTCTATCACTTAGGAACAATAAGGGGAGTATTATGTGACATTTGTGAGTAGTTTTATTCCTTTAAATCCATGTTTATGTTTTGAACATCTTAATTTGCAATGGTATTAGGCAATTAATCACAGTCACTTAATATCACATAGAATAAGTCAAATCAATTCAGACATGGGGGATTGGAATAGGAACAATTACTTAAGTTTTATTAAACCTAACTCAAGTCGTAATTTTTCATATCTATCTCTTTGTAGAGGCTTGGTTAGTATATCAGCAATCTCGTTTTCAGTTTGACAAAATTCAAGTTTAATCAAACCTTTTTCCACATTTTCTTTTAGAAAGTGATGTCTGATATATATATATATGCTTATCTCTTGAATGATGCACTGGATCTTTTGAAATACTAATGGCACTTGTATTATCACAATAAATAGGAACACAGTTAAAGATTATTCCATAGTCACAAAGTTGTTTTATCCAAAGCATTTGAGAGCAACATGCAGCAGCAGCTACATATTCTCGATCGGCGAAGGATAAAGCAAGCGTGTTTTGTTTCTTGGTGCTCCAAGAAACTAAACTATGACTAAGAAATTGAACCATACCTGACGTGCTTTTCCTATTTACAAGATCTCCAGCATAGTCAGCATCAGCACATCCTCTTAACTCAAATGTGTCACTTCTTGGATAGAAAAGTCCAAGATCATTTGTTCCTTTGAGATATCTAAGAATTCTCTTTACTGCTGTTAGATGAGACTCCTTGGGATTTACGAAATCTAGCACATAAACCAACACTTAAAGCTATGTCTGGATGACTAGCAGTTAGATACAAAAGAGAACCAATCATGCCTCTATATTTTGTTTGATCAACACTTGTTCCTATGGAATCTTCATCTAATCTAGTTGAAGTTCCCATAGGAGTGTGATTTATCTCTAAATTTTCGAGGCCATATTTCTTTAATAGTTCCTTTATGTTTTTTTGTTGGTAAATAATTATTCCTTTTTCTGTTTGCTTAATTTGTAGCCCAAGAAAGAAATTTAACTTACCTATCATACTCATCTCAAATTCATTACTCATAAGGTTTGAGAATTCTTTGCATAATAACTCATTAGTTGCTCCAAAGATAATGTCATCAACATATATTTGAACAAGAAATATATCAGTTCCTTTCGATTTTAGAAACAAAGTTTTATCAGCTTTTCCTCTTTTAAAATTGTTTTCTAAAAGACACTTAGATAATCTCTCATACCATAACCTAGGCGCTTGCTTTAACCCATAAAGAGCCTTGTCAAGCTTGTAAACATGGTTTGGGAAATCATTACTTTCAAATCCAGGGGGTTGTTCAACATATACATCTTCATTTAAGTAGCCATTAAGAAACGCACATTTGACATCCATTTGATACAGTTTAAATCCCATATATGCAGCAAATGCAATTAGTATTCTGATGGACTCAAGTCTAGCAACAGGAGCAAAGGTTTCTTCATAGTCAATTCCTTCTTGTTGATTATAACCTTTTACTACAAGTCTAGCTTTGTTTCTTACAATTGTTCCATACTCATCTAGTTTGTTTCTAAACACCCATTTTAAGCCAATCACTTTTTGTTGTTTAGAAGAGGGAACTAGATGTCATACCTTGTTTCTTTGAAACTCATTTAACTCATCTTGCATAGCAGTGATTCAATCAAATCAGTTAAGGCTTCTTCATGATTTCTTGGTTCCATCATTAATAGGAACGCATGAAATGCACAAAAATTCCTTAACTGATATCTAGTTTGCGTACCTTTGCATATGTCACTTATTATGAGTTCCACTGGATGTGATTTTTGATGTCTCCAAGGTTTTGGTTGAAACTCCCTTATAGGAACAGGTTGTTCCTCTTGAGTTTCATGAGAAGATGAGGAGCCTTGTTCATTTATTCCTCTTTCAGCAATTGTTGAATAAGTTCCTTCAACATTTTCGTTCTTAGTAGAAACGGGAACAGCTCCATCATCTCGAGGAACAGGAACAACATTGTTATGAACGTTTTCATCTTCTTCGTTCCTTTCCTCTTTTATTCCTTCTTCCTCAATTGAATCTGCATCTTTTTCATTTGATCGAACCAAGCCTATTTCAAAGTCATCAACCTGCTTGCTTGGATTAAAGTTGTCAGATTCATCAAAGATTATATGTACACTTTCTTTAACACACATAGTTCTTTTATTGTAAACTCTCTAAGCCTTACTATATGATGAATATCCTAGAAATATTGCTTCATCACTCCTTGCATCAAATTTTCCAAGATTGTCTTTCCCATTATTATGAACAAAACATTTACAACCAAATGTTCTAAAATGTGTAATATTGGGTTTCTTAACAAAATAAAGCGCATAAGGAGTTTTGTTAATGATAGGTCTCATCATGGCACGATTTATTATGTGACAAGCAGTATTAACAGCCTCAGCCCAAAAGTTCCTTGGAAGTTCACTAGCAATTAGGATAGTCCTAGCCATTTCCTCAAAAGTCCTATTTTTCCTTTCTACAACACCATTTTGTTGTGGAGTTCTAGGGGTAAAACAATTGTGATCTAGACCATGATCTCTGCTTAAGTCATCAAATTTATAATTTTCAAATTCTTTACCATGATCGGATCTAATATGCATCAATTTATGACCACTCAAATTTTGAACTCTTTTTGCAAAGACAAGGAACTCATCATAAGTCTCATCCTTACTAGAGAGAAAAATAACCCAAGTGTATCTTGAGTAGTCATCAACAATAACTAGCACATACCTCTTACCACTTCTACTTTGAATTCTCATGGGGCCACACAAATCCATGTGAATTAATTCCAATGGCTTTGTGGTGCTCACAACAGTTTTAGACTTGAAAGAGGATCAATATGCTTCCCTTTGGCACATGCATCACAAACTTGATCAATATGAAATTTAATAGATGATAATCCCAAGACAAGATCTTTTGATCGAAGTTTGTCAAGTAATGAAAAGCTAGCATGTCCTAGACGCTTATGCGATATGAGTGGATCATCTTCAATCACACTAAGACATGTCAAGTTGTTTTTAGGAACAAGATCAAGATCCACAATATATGTGTTCCCTTTTCTTGAACCTTCCAAGATGACATTCTTAGAGTTAATGTTAACGATTAAGCATTTTTTCACTATTAAATTAAACAACATTTCCCTTGTCACAAAATTGGGAAATACTTAAGAGATTATGCTTTAAACCTTCAACTAGAAAAACATTATCAATGGAGTGTGATGGTGACTTACCAACCTTACCCATGGCAACTATGTTACCTTTCTTATTGTCACCAAATGTCACACTTCCACCTTCATAGGTTGAGAGTGAGAGAAACTTAGATTTGTCTCTTGTCATATGCTTAGAACACCCACTATCAAGATACCAAGTGTTGTTCCCCCACACTCCAACCTGCAAAAATCAGCTAGTTGTTAGTTATAGGAACCCCTTGTTTTGTGGGTTCCTGTTCTTGACTAGCATTTATTTTAGCAACCCATTTCATGTTGCTTAACTTGACATTCTTGCCAATCATTCCAGTTCTTAGTTGACATTGGTTTATGTAATGACCTATCTTTCCACAATACATACAAATTTTATCACTAGGTAGGTCAACATATTTCTTAGGCTTGTTCCTCTTTTTGTAGTTTTCAAAACGAAGACCTTCTTTTCTTTTAGACTGTGGTCTCTCAATCCACTTAGGAACAACCATCACTTGGCCTCTGTTCCTTACAACAACAAGTTCCTTCTTAGGATTACATATCTATTCCTTTAAGATAATTTTTTCTTTATTCAAATTTTCGATCTTAGATCTGTAACCTTTCAAAGGAGTTGATCTTATATCAAAGGAACTTAGAACAGGGACAAATTCCTTTAGGTGTGAAATTTCTAAATTGATTAGATAATTTTCATTCCTCACACTTTCATAAAGTTCCTTGATTTTTAAGTTCTTATCAAATAAATCAAAGAACCTACTTTCAACATCCGTTCTCATTTTCTGAAGCCATTCTATATGTTCTTTACAAACTTTAATAGCTTGTTCAGTTTGTTCACGTTTTTCACGTTTATCTCTACATTCAAGAATTGCATCATAAAGAAGATCATAAATTTCAGTCCTAGTTTTTCCATCTAAGTCTGATTCAAGTATATGTTGGCTTACCTCAACATTTTCTTCATCTTCCTTTATGTCAGTGTTTGCCATGAGGCAAAGATTTGCAGTTTCTTCAGTTTGTTGTTCCTCTTCCTCTTCAGTCTCTGAATCTCCCCAAGCTGCTATCATAGCTTTTCAAACGTTCGCTTTAGAGAAAGGTGCTTTAGTTTCCTTGTTCCTTTCAGAAAAACGTTCTTTGTTCCTCTCTTTGGTCTTGTCATTTTCCCAAAGAGGACATTCCTTGATGAAGTGATCTATACTACCACATTTATGACAAGTAGCTTTGTTAGAAAAATTTTTAGTTTAACCTTTGAAGTTCCCATTCTTCATGTTCCTATACATCTTTCGAACTTTTCGGACCATGAGTCAGAGTCATCTTCATCATCTGCTTTTAGGCACTAGTACAAAAATGACAATTTGCGTCGGACCTGGGACCCCCATTTGCGTCGGACCCTTGTCCGACGGCACAGGTCTCGTCGCAGATGGGAAGACAACCATCTGCGTCGGATATGACACAACGCAATTTATTCAACTATTTACGTCGGACCCAACAAAAGTGCGACGCACATGCCCCGTCCACCATGCATCCCACAGCAGTCCAGCAAGCACCATCTGCGTCGCATATTGCACTGCATGCGACGCAGATATATGTTTTTTTGTTTTTTTTTCAGCTTTTTTTTTCGTTTTTTTCAGCTTTTTTTTTATTATTTTCAAAACTAAACAAACATTATGTTAATACTTATGAGCAAAAAATTCGGCAGAGTCTCCTTTGTAATTTGGACAACCCAATTAATCGTTGGGAAAATTTTGCATATATATAACCAAAACCTGTTTCAGTACATCTCAATTAAGCAACCAATGTTGCAATCAATCAACCAACAAGGTTCAAGCAACAAAATATTATTCTAACCTACAAATACATACACTAAGCATCAAGCTTAGTTTCCTTCGTTAACGACCCGTATAAAGTATTCCGCAAAAAGTTCTTTGAGGTCGTTGATCTCATATATGGAGTATGGCTCAAGACTTGACGGAAAAGCCTAGAAATATATTAAACTAGTTAATATACTTTAATATTCTATAAGTATAAATAACGAATTTACAACATACATATACCTCATACAAATTCATTGATTCATAGTAGAAGCGGATGATTAGAAACATGTATCTCATCACGAAATAGCCGCATTCCACTCCTCCCGATTGTTGAGCACACTACACCAAATTTAAGATATGTATTAGAATCGAAAAAAAAATCCTAATTAGAATTATAAAGTATCAAATACAAAACCATAAGAGTTTTACCCGCATATATGTCCAAGACAATTTAGTTCCTTTATTGAATCCTTCAAGGCGCGTGAATTTTGTATATGCACTAAGTATAGAGATTTTATAACAATTAATTACTAGAAACATTTATAAATTATTTAAAATATCATAAAATGCATGTAAACTTATTAACATGTATAGCAACTATGAACTTACGTATTCAATGGTATCTTGATAGCTAAGGATCTATCTCTCTTGATCGAATCAAATATATATACCGTTCTCTTTGATAGACAAATGACAAGAAGAATCCAATGATCCCTAAGGCATGAAGTAAAATGTGATGTTTATATATATAACCACAAGTTCATAAAGATAAAACAAAGTAAAGATTAGTTTAACAAACATACTTTTCAATATACGGACATGGGATGTAACGCATATATTGATTCGCTTTCAATGAACTTGCCATGTAGTTGATCACGGCATCTAATTGACTGCGTATCATGGTCGCTGAAATCATACTTGGACACATGAAACCAATATTATTATCTCCATGCTCCTCGATCGCTTCCGCCAAGTACCTAGTATCCAAACACTTATAGTTAGGGAGAAACAATAAAAATAAATATCAATGTTAATTAGTTTAGAGTTTGAGAAATCTCACATCATAAATACTTGCAAAATGGATACATTAATCCATGCTCCCGTGAGAAGTTGAAAAACATCTTGTCGCGAGAGAATGATCATATGATCTCTGTCAAAGTCAAAGACGGTACCCTTTGGAACTTGCATATGAAAAGGCTCATCTGAGGGTTTCACTAGAGGAGAAAAGCCTAAGGACTGCGGTCAAAAGTGGCCTAAGGGCTGCGTTTTTGACCGCAACAGAATTAGAGTAGCAGCCCTTAACATAAAGGAAGGGCTGCGGTTATGAACCGCAGCCCTTGGAGAAATAAGGGCTGCGGTCGTTGGAAAACCGCAGCCCTTGTCCAATTAAGGGCTGCTGTTAATTGGGAAAACCGCAGCCCTTGGTGAAGTTAGGGCTGCGGTTTTCCCAATTAACCGCAGCCCTTAATTGGACAAGGGCTGCGGTTTTCCCTATTAACCGCAGCCCTTGTGTAAATTTTTTTTTTTTTTTTTGCGAAATTCAGCTATATAATATATAAATGCGCTCGTTCCCTGCTTCCTTGCTGCTTTGCTTTGTACCATATTACAAACCTCATAATGCATATAAAGTTCCCAATTATATAATAATTATATATATATATAATAATAATAATGTTAAAGAGTACATATTAATTAAGGCAAAATTATATTAATTCTAATACAAAAAGCTACATTAACGCAACCGAATAGCTTGCCAACTTGTTTCAAACTTCTAGCTAAGCTAGTTCTTGCAAAATCCTAACCAAATGTATCATAGACAATCTTCACAAATGTAGCTTGCCAACTTGTTTCGAACTTCATCCAATTCTTCAATTGTGAATTCATCCAACCTTGGTGCGTCGTTATCCATGTAAACCTTGCAATAATATGCATATAATAAATTAATAAGATCAAGTCAAACATTTACAATATATAATAACAACTAACTCTTGCAATTAGCTAATTAAACAACCAATTTTCGAGTTGATTTTGTCGATTTTTGTGAATTTGAGCTATTTTACATCCCAAAACTAACTACATGTCACATATAGGAGCAAAACTAACACACACCACTTACTTTATGCATACTTGAAGTGTTAATGTCAAATTTAGGTGCATAAGATTAGAAGTTCAATTTTTAGGTTCGTTTCGGGGACGATTTTTGTGAATTTGAGCTATTTCACTTCCCAAAACTAGGTACATGTTACATATAGGAGCAAATCTAACATACACCACTTACTTTGTGCATACTTGAAGTGTTAATGTCATATTTAGGTGCAAAAGATTAGAAGTTCAATTTTTAGGTTCGTTTCGGGGTCGATTTTTGTGAATTTGAGCTATTTCACTTCCCAAAACTAGCTACATGTTACATATAGGAGCAAAACTAACACACACCACTTACTTTATGCATACTTGAAGTGTTAATGTCATATTTAGGTGCAAAAGATTAGAAGTTCAATTTTTAGGTTCGTTTCGGGGTCGATTTTTGTGAATTTGAGCTATTTCACTTCCAAAAACTAACTACATGTTACATATAGGAGCAAAACTAACACATACCACTTACTTTATGCATACTTGAAGTGTTAATGTCATATTTAGAAGCAAAAGATTAGAGTTCAAGTTTTAGGTTCGTTTCGGGGTCGATTTTGGTGAAAAATCCAATTTCTCATCCAAAATGAACTTACTATTGCAACTACAACTGAACCAAACATATATCACTTAATCTATACATATTTGAACTATATATGTCAATTTTAGTTGTAATTGGTGAAAGTACCAAGTTTCGGGTTGATTTTTTCGATTTTTGTGAATTTGAGCTATTTCACTTCCCAAAACTAGCTACATGTTACATATAGGAGCAAAACTAACACACACCACTTACTTTATGCATACTTGAAGTGTTAATATCAAATTTAGGTGCAAAAGATTAGAAGTACAAGTTTTAGGTTCGTTTCGGGGACAATTTTTGTGAATTTGAGCTATTTCACTTCCCAAAACTAGCTACATGTTACATATAGGAGCAAAACTAGCACACACCACTTACTTTACGCATACTTTAAGTGTTAATATCATATTTAGGTGCATAAGATTAGAAGTTCAATTTTTAGGTTCGTTTCGGGGACGATTTTTGTGAATTTGAGCTATTTCACTTCCCAAAACTAGGTACATGTTACATATAGGAGCAAAACTAACACACACCACTTACTTTGTACATACTTGAAGTGTTAATGTCATATTTAGGTGCAAAAGATTAGAAGTTCAATTTTTAGGTTCGTTTCGGGGTCGATTTTTGTGAATTTGAGCTATTTCACTTCCCAAAACTAGCTACATGTTACATATAGGAGCAAAACAAACACACACCACTTACTTTATGCATACTTGAAGTGTTAATATCATATTTAGGTGCAAAAGATTAGAAGTTCAATTTTTAGGTTCGTGTCGGGGTCGATTTTTGTGAATTAGAGCTATTTCACTTCCCAAAACTAACTACATGTTACATATAGGAACAAAACTAACACATACCACTTACTTTATGCATACTTGAAGTGTTAATGTCATATTTAGAAGCAAAAGATTAGAGTTCAAGTTTTAGGTTCGTTTCGGGGTCGATTTTGGTGAAAAATCCAATTTCTCACCCAAAATGAACTTACTATTGCAACTACAACTGAACCAAACATATATCACTTAATCTATACATATTTGAACTATATATGTCAATTTTAGTTTGAATTGGTGAAAGTACCAAGTTTCGGGTTGATTTTTTCGATTTTTGTGAATTTGAGCTATTTTACTTCCCAAAACTAACTAAATGTTACATATAGGAGCAAAACTAACACACACCACTTACTTTATGCATACTTGAAGTGTTAATATCAAATTTAGGTGCAAAAGATTAGAAGTTCAATTTTTAGGTTCGTTTCGGGGACAATTTTTGTGAATTTGAGCTATTTCACTTCCCAAAACTAGCTACATGTTACATATAGGAGCAAAACTAACACACACCACTTACTTTATGCATACTTAAAGTGTTAATGTCATATTTAGGTGCAAAAGATTAGAAGTTTAATTTTTAGGTTCCTTTCGGGGTTGAATTTTGTGAATTTGAGCTATTTCACTTCCCAAAACTAGCTACATGTTACATATAGGAGCAAAACTAACACACACCACTTACTTTATGCATACTTGAAGTGTTAATGTGAAATTTAGGAGCAAAATATTAGAGTTCAAATTTTGGGTTAGTTTCGGGGTCGATTATAGTTAATTTATGCTACAATTTCCAAAATAAACTAATCCTTACCTATCAATTTAATCTAAATTAAATAAACTAATTAGTTACATACCTTTTGAAGATAATCGATGTCGGGACAACGGTTGACTATATCAAACATGTACCGCAAAGACGTAATAGCCACAATCAACACCATTCTTTTGTTGCGGACACTGAAATTCACCAAATTTAAACATCCAAAAACATTCATGTTAAATTAAGAGTATATGAAAATAAATGGTTCGACATAAGATTCACCAATTACCTCAACTGATATCCAAAGAGGAGCTTTTCCTAATCGAAGTCCAAGTCCATAATGATGCTTCATCACACTACATCAATACATTATAAGATGTTTATTATATATATATATATATATATATATATATATATATATATATATATATATATATATATATATATATATATATACATATATATATAAATGTGTAAAATTAGATACACATATTGTTCTAGTTAAGTTACCTATTCAATAATGACTTGACTAGTAAGGTCCGTGGTGGTTGTCGACGAAGAGAATCAAAATGGTAGACGTGATTATTTGACAAACATATCACAATGAGCGTCCAATGGAGACTATATAAGGAAATAATAGATCGTTTCAATGCCCTTAACCTGATTATAAACTTCAGTACCAGTTAATGGTCTACGAGCAACTTCCTCTTCAACCGTCCCATCGAAGGCTTTTTTCTTAAACCGATAGGGATGGTCGCGTCTAAGGAGCCTTCGTGTGCGCATATAGACATGTTTGCAGCCCTTTATGTGTGTAGACTTCATGTCATCTATACAAATCGGACACGGTTTTTTTGTAAATCTGAAAAGTCGTTCATTGTACAGAAAAGCATGGCACGCAGAGTGAACATCTCATTAGCATACGCATCAAATACCGACACTCCTTCGTTCCACATCTTTTGTAAATCTTCAACAAGTGGTTGAAGGTATACATCTATGTCATTTCCAGTCAAGCTTCTACGGCCCCGATATGAGAAGCGACAACATGATGTACTTGCGTTTCATGCACAACCAAGGAGGCAAGTTATAAATCACTAAAACTACTGGCCATGTACTATGCTGAGAACTAAGATTGCCAAAGGGATTCATGCCATCCGTACATAATCCAAGCCTCAAATTCCTATCCTCGTTACCAAACGACTTATGCACCCCATTGATACTTTTCCACTCAGGGGAATCAACCGGATGCTTCAACAAACCGTCTTTCCTCCTACGATCTGCATGCCACCGCATATTCTTCGCATCTTTTTTTAATGAGAACATGCGCTTAAATCTAGGTATTATGGGAAGATACCACAACACCTTAGCTGGTGGTCCTTCACTACCCCCAGCCCCTTCTCGCCTGTACCTTGATAATCCACAACGTGGACACTCATCTAAATGCTCATACTCATTACGATAAAGCACACAATCGTTTGGACAAGCATGTATCCTCTGGTACTCTAAACCGAAAGGACACATGAGTTTCTTAGCATAATAGTTCGACTTTGGCAGTTCATTTCCATCAGGGAGCATATCAGCTAAAACTTCCAATAACGACGTGAAACTGCAATCCGTCCAACCTGCTTTCGACTTAATATTGAAGAGTGTTATCACAGCGGAAAGTTTTGTGTACTTCGTACAACCTGGATACAATGGCCTTTCAGCAGCCTCAGACATAGACTCAAACATACGAGGTCGTTTGCAAGACTGATCTTCAACCTCTTGTATCATCTCGTCTACGTGATCTCTATCATCATCCCCATATTCATCATCCCCATACTCATCATCCTCGAAATCATCACCTAATCTATCCTTCTCCTCTTCACATACATCGTTCATTATCCTACAGCTTCTTGTGTATCTCCCCTCCTCACCATGCCAAACCCATACGTGGTATTGAGGCCTAAACCCACGACGAAAGACATGCTCCCTAAGCAAATGAATACTACTAACCTTGCTCACATTTCCACAATCTAAACAAGGACAATAAAAGTTGACTGCTCCAGAAGATGCTTGGTATTCTAATGCAGATTTACAAAATTCTGAGACCTCATTCACAAACTCAATCGATTCACGGCTACCATACATCCAAGTACGATCCATCTCATTCATGAAAACCTCTAATTAAACACAACCAATTATAAGTATCAATCATTTAAGCACATTCACATGCAAGACAATCATATATTGAAAACACGCACATACAAATGGAGGCTAAGAGAGTCACATTATGCATGCATCCGAAGGTCCTTATCACTCCAACCTAACCCATCCTTGAACGTTTAATCTCACTAGTGAATATATGCCAACTTTTCAATTCTAAGGAAAATCCGGCAGCATTTCCCTACAGTTCTCCAAGTACACAATGTAGATAATTGATTATCTACATATGTACACAGAGAACAATGTAGAGAAACGACAAGCTAAGACTTTCCTTAGAATTGAAAAGAAGACATACATTCACCACCTAAGTGAGATCAAACGTCCAAGGACAGTCCCAAACAGGGGACTATTCAAGACTTACTCCTAATGAGTAAGTCTTGAACGGGTATCTAGGCATATGATTGATGATGATGATGATTTTTTTTGTTCTTAACCAATAAATTTAGAGAAATTGAAAGTTAATTACAGAACAAAAGTTACCAAGCAAGTGAAGCAAAAATCAACTAGAAAACATATATGAAGAAAAATATCAAAGGATAGAACTATAAGATAACATAAAAATTAAAGCTTTTGACTTTCTAGGTGTGTAAAAGAAGGTTAATCTAGTGAAAAACAAAATTAAATTCAGAAAATTACAAACCTTAGCTATAGGCCGACACGGTGGTTCGGTGGTGGCTGACCCTGGGTAGTGCCGCGCTATGGCGTGAGAGGGGGTGGGTGGCGCACAGGTGGATGCCGCTGAGGTTGTTGGCACACAGGTGCCTCGCGTTCAGGTGGTTGGCGCGAACTTAGGGCGGTTTTCGTGCTCAGGTGCGTGGGGAGGAGCTCGCTGGTGGCGTTTCTAACCACGTCGAGGGTGGCGCGTAGGAGAGGAGAGGGTTCTGCGTGGTGCGGTGGGGGTGGCGCATAGGAGGGTGGCGTGCAGGAGGTGGAGAGGGTTTGCTGGCTGGGTCGCTGCTTGGAGAGGAGAGAGTGAACGAAAATTATCGAGGGAAATGCAAATTAAGCGCGGTGCTGCTGGGGTGTATAGTAAAAAATAAAAAAAAGGGCTGCGGTTGTGTAGAAAAC
This sequence comes from Beta corolliflora, assembly GCA_947648045.1. Lineage (NCBI taxonomy): Eukaryota > Viridiplantae > Streptophyta > Magnoliopsida > Caryophyllales > Amaranthaceae > Beta > Beta corolliflora. The sequence continues at coordinate 64,942 of CANSZD010003080.1, read as the reverse complement.
CGCAGCCCTTCCTTTAAGGGCTGCGGTCAAGCCCGAAACCGCAGCCCTTTGTTCGTTAAAGGGTCGCGGTTTCGGGCTTGACCGCAGCCCTTAAAGGAAGGGTCTGCGGTTTTCTACACAACCGCAACCCTTTTACAACAAAGAATTGACAATTTTTCCTCTAGTGTTTGTCGCAAAATATTAGGTGCATCTCCTTGATATTATCATCCATATCATCCAAAGGTCAAGTCAAAAAAGGATCTACGTGCCTATGTGCAGACTCATCGGTGCAAGGATCACTAGCAACTATTTTTTTTTTCTTCTTCTTCTTCATCGCACCTTCTTTAGGTATATGTTCCTAATTCATTTCGACTTCTTTTTAATTCATATTATATATGTATATAGATTATTTCATATATAAATCAAGATTACTTAGTATACAAAATAAAGATTACGTAGTATATATAAATCAAAATTTCTTAGTATATATATTTACATTCCTTAGTATATAAATCAAAATATTAAACATAAGTTACCTGATTATCTGAGACTAAAAATACCAACTCTTTCGGCCATTCAATGAATGAACCCTCGGCTTGACTGGGTTTCACGATGTATGGAGTAGGTAGTGGAACTAGAGCTTCGCGTAGTCCGAATAAAAATCATCAACACTCACTTTCACGGTCGTAGGATGTGATGATGACTCCAATTGTGGTTGTACAAGACCCTCGCCTACAATGATCGGTCCCGAGTTATCCGCTATTGCCAAACGACATGGAACCGGACTCTTAACATCCATTGAGAACACAATGTCATTAATTAAGTGTTTTAGAAACATAATATCATAATCGTAGAAGATATAAAATAACTATATACCTGCAAGTTCGCAAATGGATCATTGCCCCCGAGTGACAAACCTACTAGGATCAACTGGAGTGTGAGGACTTGTTTGATTTGGTGCTTGAAGACCAAATTGCGCCGCAAAAGCCTTTAACTTTTCTTGAAGTATTGCATCTATCTTCGAGTTCATCTCCTCCATCGTCTCGTTCTCTCTAACTCTTTGGCTCACTCTAGCCTCGAACTCCTTCATCTCCTCATCATCCATGCCCCTACCCTTTCGAGCAAGTACTACTCCGATCAGATCTCCCCAAACCGATGTAATCCCAATGCTACGCCCAATTGAACACACGCCCAGACGGTCTTTCCTCTCCGTAGAGCACGTGATAGAGCATCATCCATCCGACCCGGAACAAACTCTCCTTCCTTTTCTTTCCTTTTCCAATCATCCTGCATGCGTCAAATTCAAAAAATTCATATGATTAGTAGAATTCGAGTAATTAGACAAGAAAATATCATAAAATTTGAAGAATGCTTACAATGGACTCTTTTATCTTTTGTGTTTCTTCATTAGGGAAGAAAAGATTTCCTTCCTTATCTTCTTTCGATCTCGCGAGAAGCCATGGCAAAGTTCGATCCAAAGAAGGAGGAAATATATGATGATGTGGATGAGTCAACAGATGATGCTGTAGAGGATTTAGGGATATACCCTTTGTCTTTCCAAACGGGAATCATCTCCGCATATGACTTTTGACCCAAAAAATGAGGATGAATGTTGGCAGCCTGAGACTTTCTTGCTCTTTCACTTTTAGCCTAATATGAAAACAAGTAATTGGTTAATATTCACAAAAAAAAAAATTGATTATAACTTATTATGTGATTGTAACGTATATATTATATACCTTAAACTCCTTAGAGCTACACTTTTTCACAAATTCGTCCCAAATCTCTTCCGTGATGAAAGGATAGAGCACGTACGGTTGCATATCATTGTTAGGCCCCGGCCTCGTTTTTGTGATCCATCGACTCACTAATCTTGACTTGAAATCTCTCCACCGCTTATCACAAGTAGTCAACACATCTCGTTTCTTCCTCTCATCCTCTTGTATTCCAAACTCTTTCTTCAATATATAAAATTAACCAATAATACACGATTAGTATAATAAACATGATTCAAATTAAATTAAAAGAATGGATTTTAAACATACATAGGTTTACTTACTTTAGCATCTTCCCATAAACTATTTTTTAGGCCTTGTGGAACATCATCCCAACTATCGTACAAGATAGACACTTTGCTTCTACTGATTTCGCCGCAATGTGTCTTGTATGCACCAACATGATCCCCAATCGGACGCATCCAATCATCCCACTGAAGTACTCTTTGGACCCCGGGTTTGGAACGTATCCCTTTTGTAGGACCTCTAGGCTTGCTCACTCTTTTCTTCCTACTACCTCCATCGCTATCTCGGCCTCGTAACGTGGGTGCCGATCATCATCGGATGCATCATGCATTATGTGATCTTCCATCACTACACCTGAAACCATAAAGCATAAAGACATGTTAGATTCATCAATGAAATACTACAAAATTATTTTAACGAAGCATAAAATATATAATTGAAGATTATAAACAATAGTAGTTGCAATAATATTACATTAGTTACCTATTAATCAGTTTTTTCTTTGACAACGTAAAATCCCTCATTATGGTCTCGGCGAATGTAATTCGGGTCCAGATCTTCCCCTAATGTACTTGGAATGACTACTGACGAAACGATGACTTCATTGAATTGCTTATCGTATTCCTCTTCATCGTGTACATCATCAATTCCAAGTATTCTCCTTTTTCCTCCAATGACAACAGACCATTTTGAATCGGCAGGGTCAACCATGTAGAATACTTGTTTTGCTTGTGATGCCAATATCAAAGAATCTTCATGATGCCCTAACCAGTTGAAATTGACTAATGTAAAAAAGTCATGTTCATCCTTCTTTACACCACGACGAATATCAAACCACTTGCATTGGAAGAGCGGAATCTTGAAGTCAACATAGTCAAGTTCTAATATCTCTTCAATAAACCCGTAGTAAGACTTCATTGTCTCAATAATGGTTCTATCCCTTCTACTTTTATACTCTGATGACAAAGCCCCCAACGTAACACCACTGTTTTGCATTGTAGATTTGTCATCTTGCCGTTTAGTGTAAAATGAATAACCATTGATGTCATACCCTTCATAGGAAAGAACTTGCATCTTTGACCCATATGCCAACCATCTCAACGTATCCGATACATCATTTTTTGGGTCAGATAGTTGGTTCATAACTCGTTCTTTAAACCAATCAATGAACGACCGATTCTGCTCAATCATCAACTCACGTTCATTCTTCAATGGATACTGAACACTAAGCATCTTCTTGTGCTCATCTAAGTAAGGATGAACTTGTTTTAGATTTTCTAACACCAAAAATTCTGCTTTTCTTTTCAACTCTCCATCAAGACACAATCTTTTTCTCCCAATGGTACCACAACCATCAAGCCTTCCTTCATGTCTAGATTTTGGCAATCCAATTGCTTGTGCACGTGCTAAATACTGACTTACATATTCGTATACTTCCTCCGCAATCGTTCTTTGGACAATACTTGCTTTCGGTCCGGCCGGATTCATCACTTTTCCCTTGAGAGTACCCATATGCCTTTCGAAAGGCCACATATACCTCATACAAACGGGCCCACAAAGTTTAATTTCTGACAAGATGAATTATCAAATGAGGCATGATGTCAAAGAACGATGGTGGGAAGTACATTTCAAATCGACACATCGTCTCTATTACATCGCCTTGCAACGTATCTAGAGTGTTAGGATCAATCACCTTGCTAGATATAGTTCTGAAGAAGAAACACAACTTTGTAATCGTGTATCTCACTTGGGAAGGCAAAATTCCTCGTATTGCAACAGGTAATAAATGCTGCATCAAGATATGACAATCATGAGATTTCAAACCAACGAGTTTCAAGTCCTTCAAGAGACAAGGTTTCGAAAATTTGACGAGTATCCAAAGCAGGGGACCTTTAACCTATGCGAGACTCACAAAAACTCGTTTTCTCCTTCTTAGACAAAGTGTAGCAAGCTAGTGGCAGATAATAGAGTTGTCCCCTCTCCTGAGGTGCTAGTTCCGGGTCTTCCCATTTCACCATGTCTTTCCTAGCTTTAACTCCATCCTTTGTCTTCCCGGCATATTCAACAATGTTCCGACAATGGCATCACAAACATTTTTCTCAATGTGCATTAGATCAAGACAATGTCTGACTTCTAAGCATTCCCAATATGGAAGGTCCCAGAACTTAGATCTTTTCTTGTATAAGTTCTTTGAGACACTTTTAAAGGGCTTACCAAACACTGTTTCAATATCTTTTACCCGATTAGAAACCTCTTTTCCACGCAAGGGTACAGGGGCTTCTCTCATCTCCACTTTTTCGTTGAACAACTTTTTCTTCTTACGAAATGGATGATCTAAAGGAAGCCATGTACGGTAATGCAGGTATACATTCTTCCCACATTGATGTAACCGCTCATCAATCATATCCTCATCACCAATAGGGCATGCCTTTGCTCCTTTAACCGTATACCCTGACAAATTCCCATAAGCCGGGAAATCATTAATCGTGCAAAATATCATGGCACGTAATGTGAAGTCGGTCAGATACGCATCGAACATCGAAACACCTTCATCCCACAACAATTTCGGATCTTGAAGAAGTGGGTCAAGATACACATCTATGTCGTTTCCGGGTTGCTTAGGACCCAAAATAAGAAGCGATAGCAGAATAAATTTACGCTTCATGCATAACCGTGGGGGCGGATTATAAATGGTCGAGAGAACCGGCCAAGTGCTATGTTGGGTACCTAGTGTGCCAAAAGGGTTCATCCCATCTCGTACAAAGTCCAAGCCTAAGATTTCGAGGTTCTTTACCAAAACCCGCGAACTTTCTGGCCGATATTTCTCCATTGCGGAGAATCGGCCGGATGTCTAAGCATCCCATCTTTCTTCCTCTTGTCCGCATGCCACCTTAATAATTTAGCATTATTTTCATCCGAAAATAAACGCCTAAATCTTGGAATGATTGGAAGATACCAAAGAACCTTCGCCGGAGTTTCTTTCTTTCTCACTCCCTCATCATCCTGTTTTATCTTGTACCGAGATTCTCCACACCTTGGACACTCACCCAAATCCTTGTACTCATTTCGATACAGCACACAATCATTTGGACATGCATGTATCTTCTCATATTCCATACCTAATGGACACAATAATTTCTTTGCCTCATAGGTAGAGTTAGGAATTTCATTCCCTTCAGGTAGCAATTCTTGTAAAAAAGTGAACAACTCACTGAGACTTTTATCTGTCCAACTATACTTCGATTTTATATTGAACAATGTGAGGATGCCAGAAAGTTTAGTGAAATTCTTACACCCCGGATACATAGGTTTGTCCGCCGCACTTAGAATACTATTATACATATGCGGACGATCGGCTCCTTCATCCTCCAAATTGGGCAACATCTCATCTACCCTATCATTCTCATCAACTACCCTATCATTCTCATTATCATCCTCTCCTTTTTCAATATCAACCTCAACCTCATCATCAATGTGATCAACATGCAAATCATCACACAAGCTAGTGGAGCTCATACCCTAATCATAAAACTCTCCATGCCATGTCCACCTAGTATAGTTACTCTTAAACCCACGACGAATCAAATGATCCTTAATTTGATCCACATCACGATACCCCCTAGAGTTATTGCAATCACAACAAGGACACAAGACTAACTTTGACCCATTCTGCGATTGATGTTCTAACGCAACCCTGATAAATTCATCAACCCCTCGTAGAAATGTCGCCGAAATTCGATTACCATACATCCAGGTTCGATCCATATTCATACACTAGAGACACCAAACAAGAACACAATCGATCACATCATTCAAAGTGTCTTATCAAATGCGATCATGAACATTTGGGGTCCTTATCACTCCAACCTAACCCATCCTTGAGTTTCTCATTCACTAGTGAATGAACATTTGGTTTTCAATTCTAAGAAAAATCCCACAAAGATTTCCCTACATTTCTCCAAGTACACGATGAAGATAGTAGGTAAACTATCAACATATGTACCCAGAGAACGCTTAGGGAAATGAGCTAGATCTTTCTTTGAATCGAAAACCAAACATTCATTCACATCCTAAGTGAGATATGAAACTCAAAGACAAGCCCCAAACCGGGACTATTCAAGACTTACTCCTAATGAGTAAACCTCGAACGGGTATCTAGGCCAATGATGCACACATTGCAATTAAACAAAGAAAAACCAATCCATTCCTTAGATTTCCCTCCCCACCGCATTAAGGTATGTCCATATAAGTTTGGTCATAATTCAACATATGCTTTCCCAATCTTATAACCAAACAATTCACATATACTTTCCCAATCACATAATTCAACATTATAGGGACAAATAAAACAAATAAACATAAAGCAAAAGCTATAATATATATACCTCTGCTCTCAAGGAGCAGCGAAGACAAGCACAACGAGGTGAGCTTGGAGCACCAGCCGACAAGTAGAGGACGGAAAGTGGCAACTGCATTAGGGCATTAACCAACCCACAAATTAAATAGTGATTAAGTCATAACTCATAAACATCAACTATCTAATATTAAGACATTAACAAATTAGAGATTAAGAAACAACATTAAGATTAAAGTAGAATTATTAAGATCAATGGTAAAAAACAAGAATGACTTGTGAATATAATTATATAGTAGAAAGGAAGTATTTTAGAGCACTACAAACTATATAAATTCATGAGCACTACAAACTACAAACATCCTAAATATAATCTTAAAATTCAATCTTAAACTACAAACTACAAATTAAACTACAAACATCCTAAATTCAATCTTAAAATTCAATCTTAAACTACGAACTACAATCACTCTACTAATACAATCACATACTCCTTGATTAAGATCTAGCAAAAATAAGAAAAAAATTCCAAAAAAAAAAGATAGAAATTGGTATAAAAAAAAAAAACAAAATTGAGACGTAAAAATTGAAAAAAAATAAAAAAAAAAAGACTTACATTGCCGGAGACCGGGAGACGGAAAGGCGGCGGCGGCGCGACGGAGAGCGAGCGGCGCAAGGGGAGAGCGAGGCGGCGCGCGCGACGGCGAGCAAGCGGCAAGAACCGGTCGCTCAAAGAGCGGTGAGTGAGAGTGAGTGAGTGAGTGAGAGAAAGAGGAGTGTAAGAGAGAGAAAGTGAGTGAGAGAAAGAGGAGTTCACCGGCCTATTTTGCGTCGCCGGCGAGAGGAGATGCCGGAGCAGCGGCGGCGCGACGGGGGAGTGAGTGAACGGCGCGACGGGGGAGTGAGTCAGTGAGTGTTTGTGGGAATTCGCATGAGAGAGAGAGAAGTGCGAGTGTTTGTGCGAATTGGCCCAACTGGGCGGGATACGAAAAATTAAAAACTATAAATAAGAGTCATCTGCGTCGGATGGGTCTATGATCCGACGCAAATGACTAATTAATAAAAGTTCTGGGCGGGATACAAGTCATCTGCGTCGGATGGGTCTATTGTCCGACGCAGATGAATAATAATATAAAATTTAAAATTCTGGGCAGGATACAAGTCATCTGCGTCGGATGGGTCTGTTGTCCGACGCAGATGAATAATAATGTCAAATTGGCTGGGCAGGATACAAGTCATCTGCGTCGGATGGTCTGTTGTCCAACGCAGATGAATAATAATAATTAATAAAATTGGCTGTTGGCTGGGCAGGATACAAAAAATACCAAACGTCATCTGCGTCGGATGGGTCTATGGTCCGACGCAGATGACTCGCTGTATAATTTTGCTAGGCTATTTGCGTCGGATGTTCTGTAGGATCCGACGCACATATATCATTTGCGTCAGTTTCTCTCGCGTGCGACGCAAATAATCAGACGCAAATGTCAGTGTTTGCCATGAGGCAAAGATTTGCAGTTTCTTCAATTTGTTGTTCCTCTTCCTCTTCAGTCTCTGAATCTCCCCAAGCTGCTATCATAGCTTTTCAAACGTTCGCTTTAGAGAAAGGTGCTTTAGTTTCCTTGTTCCATTCAGCAAAACGTTCTTTGTTCTTCTCTTTGGTCTTGTCATTTTCCCAAAGAGGACATTCCTTGATGAAGTGATCTGTACTACCACATTTATGACAAGTAGCTTTGTTAGAAAATTTTTTAGTTTTACCTTTGAAGTTCCCATTCTTCATGTTCCTATACATCTTTCGAACTTTTCGGACCATGAGTCAGAGTCATCTTCATCATCTGCTTTTAGGGCAATAGACTTTGACTTAGAGCTTTCACCATACTCAGTATCAAGGTGGAGCTCATGAGTCATAAGTGATCCAGCAAGCTGTTCCAAGTTGAACTTAGTGAACTCTTTTGTTTCTTGCAAAGCAGTGACCTTAGCCATCCATCTATCCTTAGGAAGACTCCTAAGAACTTTTCGAACTTGTTCCTCTGATGAAATAAAATTTCCAAGAGAAGCTAACTCATTGATAATGTTAGTAAAATTAGTAAACATCTCTTGTATGCTTTCCTTAGCCTTCATGGAGAACAGTTCATATTGATTCACACTAGTGGAAAAAAGTCCATCTGATGCGGTCAAAACCGGGCTTACTGATTCGGTTTTGGTCCGCATCGGGTGGGCTCGCAGCAGTTTGTAAAGATTAACTGATCCGGTTTTGAAGGAAAACCGGATCAGTTAATCATATTAACTGATCCAGTTTTCCTTCAAAACCGGATCAGTAAACCCCCCCAAAAAACCAAAAAAAAAATTTATTTTTTTGCATTTTTTCATTATTATTCGATACAAATTCAATAGTATATATCAATAGTCATTTTATTAAGCATATTATGCTTAATTGAAGCATAAGCACAAATAATTACATACATAAAAATATTAACAACTATAATCTAACTAAGTGTACATTGATTGATCATTTAAGCTTGAGATAAACAGAGAGCCTTTCATCTACAACATCTACTGAACATCCAGCAGGAGCAGCATCATTCTCATTCAGAATTTGTGAGCAGTTTATAAGATGTCACCAGATGCAAGATTAGGCATATGAAATAAGATACAGAAGAATGCAAATAGGCTGATCTCCTATCAACGCAGCAGATGATCATCATTGTGCTCAATTATATTGCAAATGTATGGAATCATGATCATCATTGTGGTCAAGTATATAATGAGTTAAACATCTAACAAGTCTTACACTTTGTTAAATAGAAACAACGGTCACTAAGTACAACACAAAATCCAATATCAAGGAAGTTTTGAATTTTGCTATACCACAACTAAAAAATTGTCCACTGCAACTTAACTCTTTATTTTAAGTTGAGAGATAACTCCATTAACTATTAAGTTCATGTGCAGCAAATATTATCATATAAAACAGAAGCAGTTTCAGATTTCATAATATATGGTGAACTGTTCAACTTTTTACATGAACATAGAAGGCACATACCAAGCATCAAAGTCTCCCTCTCTCAATCTGCATCTCTTACACTACGTCATTAAAGAATTATGTACAAAGGAAACTAAGCATCTGAAAGAGCTTTAATGGCCAATAACTTACCTGTTTTAAAGCACTGGTCATAGCCAGGATGGCACCTCTTCCATCATTATGAGGTTGAGTTATGTGATATGCATCACCTACAAGGTAACAAATGTCAAGATACCTTATAAAAGGGGTCCCAATCTTGGTAACGAATGTAATTTGAAAGACAAAGCTCTGCATAAATTTTTGCACTGCGTTCCTTTGCATGTTCAAGTTCCTTTAACAAAAGGAAATACGCTTAGAGAGCAACCACAAATGAGACTCATGAAATTTGCACGACCATTAGATTTTCAAAGCATGACAATTGAAAACATCAACTGGGACTAAGGCTTTGCTTTAGGCATGACTCATGAAAGTTCTTCATTAATCTGAATGAGTTAGCTCAAAGGAATATGGGTGATTTAAATACATACTAGGTGAACAGAATGGACACACTGGAGATAGAGACTGTTGTTTTATAAGAATTCCATGACACCTCTCCAATAATGATTGCAGTATTATCTGTGGATCAATATCTTCAACTGAACCTGCGCATATAACAAAAAGAATCAATAGTGGGAGGTTGATAGCACCAGGATTGCTGTCAGCTCGCTCAGGGCAGCTTGACCAGCCTAAACAATTTATCTAAAAGAAAACCTATGTTCATAAACTCGGGTATTGGCTGTACAAATGTTGTGTATGGGTACATATTCAAATTGACTAGCCATGAATTAGAATTTAGGACACTACCAAGATTTGAACCTGAGTGCAAGGATACGACATTCTAAACTATTGTATAAAGTTCCTATAAAGAATAATATCAAATATCAGAGCATGAAGCTAATAAGAAAATAGGGGCCAGAACATTATAATAACATGGTTTGATGTCAATTTATTCTTCTAAAGCCTTTTAATGCACCCATATAATTACTATTCTAACTCAAGGCTGTAACCCACTAGATCAGAGGGAGAGAAACTGCCCCTCTCTAGTTGTCTAAATCGTGATATATCTGATATAGGTAGGTTGCAATGTACTAAGCCTCTCTGCTTGTCATCTCACCCTCTTTCGTCTTAACTTGATATGCACAGAGGTCTGAGGTGTCCGATTATAAGGTCAATAGTAGGATATCCATATCCATATCCATATCCATATCCATATCCATATCCTTGTGTTGATAAGGAGTGTGACAGGAAAGTTTTCAAGTTGGAGTAACAATGTAACATTGAAGAGAAAGAAACCCAATTTTCTGAAAAGCAATACCCTTATTTTTGACAATCTGAAAAGCAATACTCAAAAAACAAAGTCCTCATAAGTTTGCATTACAGGAAATAATTAGAATTCATTGAGTTTGTTCTCACACTCACTTGTGAGACATAAACAACAGTAACAGCAGCAAAGCCTTAGTCCCAATTGTGTTACATATATAGGAAACTTTACTCTCACAAGATAAAGCATGTATTTTACCATCAGATGTTCGAAGTTGTAACTTAGCTCCATGTGGCATTTTTTGTCATCATCCATGAACTGCAAACAACATGGGCAAACAAAATTAGAGAAGGTTCCTGGCATATGTAAAAGGAAAGCTGAACTTTTATTACTTTTTTTAGTTTTTGTTTATCTGATGTCTGAGGTGATTTTGAATTTCATTTTCCTTGTTAGTAAAGGCCCTGAATCCTGATATTGACAAAGATTATTACAGCTGCTTTTAAAGTAATAGAACCAATTCAGATTTCAGAGCGTTAAATTGTACTAGTGTTCATATTTGAACTTGCATAATACTTTCCGGGTGTTCTTTTTGTTATACCATATTAATCCTTTGCAATCTTTGATTCAAACATGGCTGGTCATTGTCTCAATTGGCATCATCCCCCCTTCACACACCCAACCTCCTTCTTCCCAGCCCTTACACATCCCTCTTTGTACACAAACACTATCCTACACACACACACACACACACAGAAACAAACAACCCCTACAAATCCCCCCTGCAAACAAACACACAAACACCCCCCTCTACTCAACCCTCCACTAAAATGGCTAGATAAGAAGACATCCTTGTTCCGTATTTCGAATCAAAAAGCAAGGTTCTTTAGATGTCAATTAGCATATAGATGAGAAGCTACACACACTGTTTGTAATAGGCTTATTTTTAAAAGCGTTGATTAAATGCTAATTATATTTATTAAATTAATTATGTATTTGATTTTTATATTTTATTTGGGTTGGAGTATGGTTTTTATTAGTCATGTTTGTAATATATTTATTAGTGTGATTTTATGAATTTATTGTAAAATATATTTTGGTAACTAATTATTTAAAATCAGTTGAACAGTTTTTACCTAAAGTGGGAACTAATTCTTTTAAATTAAGTTTCCTTATTTGGATAACCCAAACCCCCTTTTGTCGGTTGAATTGATAAACTAAACCCCTCCTTTCCTTCTTGTCGGTTCATTTGGGGAAACCCCAAAACCCTCTCTGACCATCTTTCACTCATCTCATTCTTTCTCTCTCCTGTGAAAACCCCAAAACCCCAAATACATCACCCCTGTTTTTCTCTCTCACCCCGTGGTTTCTCTCGCTCCCTTCGCACCTCCCTCGTCGGCGTTTCCTCCTAGCTCATCGGAGCCTTCTCTCTCTTGCGTGTCGTCTGCCCTCCTTCCTCTCTCCTCTGTTAGTGGCGCTAGTGATGGGTGGTCGTCGCTGCTGCTGTTATTCTCCGCCGTTGTTCGCGCGCCGCCGCCTCAGCTGATGTTGCTGTTGCCGCTCTATTCTCTCTCCTCCGCCGTTTTCATATGCTCTCTGGCGTGTGGCGGCCGCTAGTGGTGTTGCTATTGGTTGTCGTTGGTGCTGCTTGCTGCTGTTATCTTTCTTCTCCCTCTGTTCTCCCTCTTGTTTTATGAGGTACTAAACTTCCAATCCCTTATTTTAATTGAAGTTTGTTCCATTTAAAGTTTAGACTATGATTATGAAATTATGATTAATTCAGACAAGTTAATTGTGAGGATAGTATTGTGAAGTATTGCCATTTACTGATTGAATAATGAGAGTGATTAAATGGTGTTGTGTTGTTACTGATTGTTGATGTGGTGTTGTTGCTGCTGAATTATTGTTGCTTGTGAATTGATATTTCAACTTGATGTGTATTTGCGTTGGTCGACTGAATAAACATGGTACTATGGTTGTGAATTGGTTGTGATGAACTCAAATTGGATTAGCTCCTTCAATTTACTAAAAAACGTAGTTAATGTGTTGTTGGTTCTGGTAAAGAATTATGATTAGAAGTTCTTAAGTAGTTCAATAAAACTTGCTAGTTTCATTTGATTAATGGGAAGCCTTATTCTAGTTATATTGAATAGTAAGTTATCAACTTGAGATAGTTTTCTCGATTAGTGATTATCATTTAGATTATACAAGTTTAAATAAAGGAAAGTAGTTTGTTTAGTTTCTTTGAATGGAATACTAGATTAAGGAACGAGTTCATATACGGGAGTAATTAGTTTAATTCATTATGGTTATTCTAAATATGAAGTGAAGTGGGTCTCTAATCTTTTTATGCATTCAGATATGAAATTAAACCTATAGAGAGTTCTTATAAAATACTTTGAGGAAGTTAGCTTATGTTATTCTAGTTATGGTTCCTAAATAGGTTGGTATATAATAAGGTTGGACAATTTACCTAATGTTCACTAAAGCGAATTAGTGCGCGAGTTCAACTACTTAAATAAATGTAAGTTGTGAATTACTTTAAAGAAGTCTCACTTAGATAATGGAATGGTTTTCGAATTAGTAATGAGATAGACTCGCTCTATATGATTATGGGCGTGGACCGTAGTTGAGTTGTTGTTGAATATGTTATTTGGAACTCGACTGATAGTGTAGTATGGGTCATAAATAATTGTTTTCATTAATCTTGTTTATTAATGAACCTGGAGTGTGGTGTGTAAGTTAACTCTCCTTAGTGAATTCTAAGAGAGAGACTTATATGTCGTGAGTGTTGTTGACTTGATAACTGATATTATTGTCAAGATGAATATAGATTGATAAGTATGAAAAGAGAAATAGTATGAACTATCTATATGCAAAAGCATGTGTTGTGTGGAATTGGTTTAGTAACTCTCGTTAGTTAAATCTAACTAAGAGACCTAGTGTTATTATTGTTGATGTTTTATCGAACATGAGTAGTTATTAGTTGTTGTGATACATAAGTTTTATGATTGGAATTGGTTGCATATAAAAGCATACATGTATTGGTATAAGATACACTTGTAAAGACATTCGTTAATCGATTATAATTCTCTAAGGAGAAGTGTTATGGATTGTTTTATTGTTCAAAGATTGTTGTTAAGAGTTATTGAGATGATATGTAAACTTGAGTTCTAAGAATGATTGGACTAAGCCATGAATGATAATGGAAAGTGATCTAAAGGGGAAAGTAGCCTCGTCTAAGTCGACGGATGAGGTGACATGAACAGTACCCCCATGGACTGTGAACCTTGGGGGGGAGGGGGGCCCACATGGAAACATGTCCATTGCTCTGTGGGGAGATAATCGGGCGATATATCAGGTAATGTGGATGGCTGATTGAATCAGCGGAAAAATGTACTCCGGACTAGTCGCGGTTATTGGCCAAAAGTAAAGCGAATGGTTGGGTGACGACTCCCACTGTCGGAGTGTAAGCTTTGTCTCCTCCGCCGCATTTTATTTCCCCCTGATTAAAAAGAAAGTTATCTCGAAGTATGAAAGTTGTTTCGATATTGGATTCCCGATAAGGAATCGTATCATGGTAAGTTGTTTCGATATTGGATTCCCGATAAGGAATCGTATAATGGTAAGTTGTTCGATATTGGATTCCCGATGAGGAATCATATCATGTAATGTAATGAATGTTTATTTAGTACTTGAATATGAATGATGATATTGGATTCCTGATAAGGAATCATATTTTGATATTGAATTCCCGATAAGGGATTGTGTCATGTGATGTTGTCATGTTATTTAATTCCTGATAAGGAATTGTTTGTAAAAGTGTAAGAAAATGATTAATATAATATTTGAGTATAGAAGTTGGATTTCTGATAAGAAATCGATTAATGGAAATAAGTTATATAACCTATATCAGAGTTGGTTAACTTAGATTGCTCATAAAGAATTGTGATATGTTGAAAGCTAATTACATGATATATGAAATATGTCTCTGCTTTGTATGTTGTTATATGAACGATAGTGTACTATGAAGAGAATTGAATAATGGTATTGCATGAATGTGTCCGACAGGACTAATGCTATACATTGTTATGACATGTGATTGATTTGAGCATGATGATTGTTGAGAGTCGTTTTCAAGTAAAAACCACCAAAGCATGTGTTACTCTTGTTTACGGGTTTAGTACTCAGCTTTGCTGATGTGTCTGTATGTTGCTTTGTCATTTATGTGGCCTGTCACTTGGTGGGTGGCAGTATCCTAAATGTTTCAGGTTGAAGCCATAAATTAATATGTCGCAAGTTGAAGCTAATACGATTTGGAGCAGTATTATATTTGATTTCGAAGTGAGGACGCTTGACTTTGTAATAGTTAGTTATCAGTCATTTATTTTCTATTTCTATATTTAAGAGTCGTTAGTGCTCCTAATTCTCTGTTGGTTGTTGCTCCGCGAAAGCGTTGAGGTTGCTGAGTTCTTAGAGTTGGATTTAATCGATATTGTGAACAGGTTTAAATTATTTCCCGATTTAGGGTTGTCCTATTTTCAAAGGAAACTCTGCCGAAATTTCTAGAGAAATTTATTAAAATAGAGTCTGAGAATTAAGGCGTTGTTGTAATAGTTAATTTAAAATAAATAGAGATGGGATTTGAGTTCCACATTCTCCGATGTTGTTCGGTGA
Organism: Beta corolliflora; assembly: GCA_947648045.1. Taxonomy (NCBI): domain Eukaryota; kingdom Viridiplantae; phylum Streptophyta; class Magnoliopsida; order Caryophyllales; family Amaranthaceae; genus Beta; species Beta corolliflora. Next base: position 49,595 of record CANSZD010003080.1, on the reverse strand, counting down.
ATGTGATGGTAATAGTTTGGGTTAGCTCGACCAGAGTCTCTTCTGCTGTGCTTAATTATCTGTAAGTTGGTCGGGAAAATTCGGGCTGTTACAAATGGTATCAGAGCTTGATTATTTTTGGATATGTTGTGATCTCCATATCATGGCGAAAGGGTTAAAAATAGGTTTAATGAATTGGCTAAAGCATTAGGTATAAATGAATCAAGCCGTTTGAGTGTTTGCGCTTATGCGTGTGCTATATGGATCCATTTAGGTGAAAGTATAATGCATTGTCTGCGTATTAATGATGTGTGTTGTATTATATGTGGTATCTTGTATAGTCTATGATATTATTTACTTAAAAGTGTGTATTTTAAGAAAACTTGTATGATTTGCTTAAGCAAATGAATTTCAAACGAGATCTCTGCAAATGAGATTATTGGAATCCAATGCCAACAAGTTTGCCCCTTTTGTTTTCTTTGCTCCTTGATTTCGCGAGTCAAGTGGAAGTAGAGATGCAAAAGATGATGGTAGAATGGAGGCTGGACACCTAATATCTTGCCGGTTTGAGATTTTGGTTTTGTTTAAATAATTATTTGCAAGTTTCGGGGACGAAACTTTTGATAAGGGTGGTAGTATGTAACAAGCTTATTTTTAAAAGCGTTGATTAAATGCTAATTATATGTATTAAATTAATTATGTATCTGATTTTATATTTTATTTGGGTTGGAGTATGGTTTTTATTAGTCATGTTTGTAATATATTTATTATTGTGATTTTATGAAGTTATTGTAAAATATATTTTGGTAACTAATTATTTAAAAGGATTGTTAAATATCGCCCCCAAACTACTTAAAATCGCCCCAATCATTATATGATTGGACCATTATACCCTTAATTTACTTTTTGGATTTTTACTCCACCTTTTAACTTCACCTACCATCTTTCTCTCTCATATTCACCATTCTTCATCAGATTCATCACCATCCCTCTCATCCTTCTTCACACAAAACCACCACCACCACCACCACCACCACCATCTAAACCCAAAAAATGTCGAAAATCCAAGGCCACTAAGAAGATTGTTCTCAAGCGTCACACGTGAGGAGGCAATCGTTAGGGCTCTGGAGGCAAGACGCCGACAAGAAGCTGTAGAGGAGGCGGCGGCAGCAGCGGAGATGGCGGCAGCAGAGGCGGCAGAGGCAGAAGAGGCGCGAGTAATTTTTTTTTAAAAAAAAGAGCCAGAACGTCTGTCCTGGAAGTTGCTTCCATGGAAGCAGCGCTTTTTATATTTTTTTTTCTTTTTAAATTTCTGTTATTATTAATTTTTTAATTTATGTTATATTTTCATATTTAAAATGTTATTTATTATTTTATTAATTCATGAAATGTAATTGATATTTTTTTTTGATAATTATTATTGTAGGTTGTAGAAAATTAGAAATAGTAAGTTTTGATTATAAATAATTAATATTGTTGGAATGTCCGTAAGGGTAGGGGTGGGCGGTTTATACACGGCGAGGGGAGTTCATCGACTGTTGAGAGTCGAAAGGGGAAGGGGAAGGATGCCGATGACCTTAGCTGGAAGGTCACAGGTCCAGTTGCAGGAGGACCTATTGTTGGGTCTGTTATCCCTAGTTTTGGTGGACATGTAGCTATGGAGATTTGGGAGGGGGATAGAATTCTCCTGAAGTGTCAGACACGAGAGAGGATTTGTGCACGTTTGAGGACGTGGGCTAGAGCGTTGCCTCCACCGATACAGGATCGTCTTCGTAGAACGTCCCTGTACCATATCCCCTTTACTATGTTCACGCACATTGATGCGCCCTTGATTTCAGCATTTGTCGAGCGGTGGCAGCCTGATACGAATTCTTTTCACCTACCGTTTGGGGAGATGACAATCATGATGCATGATGTGTGGCATATATTGCATATTCCAGTTGAGGGGTGCACGGTCAATGACACCACTTCGAGTGTTGCTCTTAGGGGTTTGGTTGCAGACTCGATCGGTAGGACAGTTGCAGAGGTCGGGAGTCCATTTTGGGAAAATGGTGCTATTGCTGCACAAGGGGTTGCTGATATTCTATCAGATGGGGAGACACCTGCTTCATTGGAGAAACAGCTGACATGTATTATATGGTTGATTCTAGGATGCTGTTTGTTACCAGATAAGAGTGGATCGAGGTTGAGACCCTTTGACATTGTTGAGGCGAGGTCTCCAGATATCGTTCACACGTTCTCCTGGGGGTCGGCTACACTTGCGTACTTGTATCGTCAGTTGGGTGAGGCTAGTCGTACCTCCACAGTCGGGATTAGCGGTTGTTTGACTTTACTCCAGGCATGGATTTATGAGTATTTTCCATGCTTCAGGCCACGCGCACATCATATTATTGGTGGGGCAGCTCCACGAGCGCAGAGTTGGACTGCGTACCCAGAGCCGAGGTCTCATGACCGTCTTTGTTCTATCAGGAGACAGTTAGACACACTGACAGCAGAGGATGTAAGTGACTATTTATGTACTATTATTAAAAGTTTGTTTTTTACTTGCATTTCATTAAATAAAATCGCTTTTTTGTAATAATTGCAGGTGGATTGGTTGCCTTATGGTCATCATTTGATCCGAACACTATTCGGAGAACATTATATAGGGGCACCATTCGTTATCGGGGAGTTATCGAGCCATATATGCCTGATCGATGTTTGCGGCAGTTAGGCCGTATGCAGACTGTACCTGTTCCTATTATTGCTCCAGAGTCTGCATCTAGGCCTAGCAAGGGAACATAATCTGTGAAATCTTCTGCTGTCCATTGTGAATCGGGCTGGTTCTCGTTCCCGACAGGTAATTATATTAATATAATATTAATATTATGTTTATTATTATTGTTATTATATTAATATGTTGTTTATTATTATTGCTATTATATTACAATTGTTATTTTGTTTACAAACAGGTAATTGTGTAAACATTGAGATGTTTGAGAAGGGTTCTGCACCGGCGACATGCGCCACTGACTACTTGTCTTGGTATCAACGACATTCACATCCATATTTGTTGAATGATGGAGGTAGTAGTGCTCGACCCATACCAGATCGTACCGCAACCGAGCAGGTAAATGTATTTTAATGGATTCATAATTTGTGTCAATGTGCCAAAATTATATATATTAACGACCCAGTATTTTATTAGGCAACAGTGGATGAATAGGTGGATAAATGCAACTCGTCCATTCATGCAACATCGGGACGAATCTGAATGGGATGATGCACGTGCGAATGTTGAGCAACTCATTGAGGATTGGAACAAAGTGTTACACAAGACGAATGAAGAGAACGAGTAGCGGATTTCATTTATGTTAAAAAAGTTTTAGCTATTCCTAATGGTTTTATTAATTTGAACTCGATGTTTATGTATGCTTTTTAAATCATAACACTTTAATGCTTGTTAATTATGAGTAATTGCATATTTAATTAGTTATATTGTGATTTAGTTCATAAATTAACACAATTAGTTCTTAAATCAACACAATTAGTTCAATAATTAACACAATTAGTTCATTAGTACAACTAGCAAGAGGTAAAACTAAGAAGTAGTTGTTGGGGTTGTTGAGGTAGATGAATCATCCCACTGTTTGATCCTTGCTGAATAATGACTTGCCCAAGGACGAACAGCTTGAGAAGCAACTCGAAACCACTGTTGAGGAATAGTAGGGGCCGGATGACCTCGACGAAGTTGAAGCCGAATAAAATGCTTGTAACTCCCTAGATGAGCTATGGCTAACTCCCTTTGTGGCAAAGCGTTCATGCCCCCAACATCAAGTGGGAAAACTGTAGTCGACATATCAATACGACCATTAAGAGCGAAAAAAAAGATCGTGCATCTGTAGTGGTTCGCAATGGGGTACAAGTCTGCAATGGCCTCCATGTAATGTTCCTCCCCACAACCTTTACCTTCCCATCGAACACGCCTAATTGCCTCTTTGAGGTCCTGACCATATACCCAATGAAATTGACGACCATTTTGATGCAACTCACTCAATACTGATCGGCGTACAATGTCCCAATTTTCTTGGCCGGAACAAAAAGCATCTGCTACGCATCGAAAACCACAATTACCATCGGCAACTACATCATGCCAGCCTTCTACGTGGTGTTGGATGGCTAGTGGAAGTTTATGAAAGTATGGAAAATTTTCCATATCGAATCTCCACCCTGCAAAGTTATTATACATCAATTTAATTAAATGTGTACAGTTATACGAAACAAACAATAAAAGTATATAAATAAATATATTATTACCAGGAGCCGACCCAGAAGATTTGCCTTTACCCTTAGGAGACTTGCCCATAACGTGCTCCCACCCACTTTTTTCCCGTCGCATGCCCTTGTTCAACTTAGAACGACCCTTACTCGTCACGTTAACATCAGGCTCCTCAAAGGAACATCGTTCGGGGTGGAATCCTGAATGGAGTACCCGAGAAATAGATCTCATGACCGCAGGATCCTTATCATGTACCTCGTTCACTAATGTATCGAAGAACCGACGGTCCTGATCGCACTCCGATAGTATCTCAGCCGAATCAGTCCCATCACCAATGGCTAGTTTCCACCAAAATGCATCAACCTCCTGAGTGTATAAGAGATGATCTGATTGCAAGGAGAAAAACGTATGGCAAGCACATGGAATACCATGCGTAGTCTCAACAACACATCCGCATCTACTCCAGTCCCAGTCAAGCTCTGCTATTCTTCCAAGCTCTTTCTGAATTAGCTCCAAACAATATTGAGAACAAACACCGTTCAAGGCGCTATATGGTGGCGGATCAAATTCAGTCCCATGAGTACGCCGCGATGCTTCCAATGAGTTTCTTATCTCTTTCAACTGCCCTAAAACAAAAGCATCAACTTGCATAAACAATGTGTCGATTGCCTCAGTTGGAGTAGCAATCCACGCTTTCAAAGCCGAATGAGAACTCTCGACTCTGTTGTTGGTTGTGTTACCGAAGTGTCTTACTCGGTTAGTCCAACATTGCACAAACTTCTCTTTGTGCACAAGCCAAGTCCCGTGGATGTAGGTAGGAATATCAATGGATGTGGTATTCCCAACTGTACCCCACTCCTCCATCATGTTGGCTACATTTATTTCATATTCAACTTCGGTTTTGGATTTCATCACCCTAGCCCAACTTCCTCGTCTGAAGCTAATTCCCGATCTTTCTTTTCCCACCACACTTCCTTGTTACCCATGCCTCCACATCATGATTGATATGCCACGTGTAAAGTAGATGTGCAGATGTGGGAAAAATCTCCGAGATATATTTGCACAAAGCCAGATCTCGATCAGTGACAATGGCATTCGGAGCCACACTGCCAATGAGGTTCTTCAGTCTGTCCAACATCCAGCGATAACCCTGAGCATCCTCATGTTGTAACAATGCCCATGCAACAAGAAAATTCTTGTTGGTTGGTGTTACTCCAACAATCTCCACCAAAGGATACAAGTACTTATTTGTCTTGTACGTTGCATCAATGTGAATCACGTGCGGATATGTACGCACTAAATTCACGGACGTCGGGTGTGCAATGAATGTATGTGTCACCCTACCCATCTCGTCCGACTGAATCCAAAAAAGATACTTGCTTTCAACGAAACTGTTAAGAAACCGTTAAGTCGCATTTACGCCTTCTGATCTCTCCCTTCTCAATATATCTCTGCAATTATAGATGTGCCTCATGTTAGGCTTCAAAGACGGAAATGCACCTTCAATGGCTTTCATAATGTTTCGTGGTTTCACATGGGATGAAGTTAGTTCTCCAACTAACTTCTTGGCGCGGGACCGAGACCGAAGATTTGTCGATGGCCCTCCGGGTATAACATCATTGGGTGATTATGAAACCCATGTTCAACCCTAGTCTCGACCACCCAATTCGTGTAGTCGTTTTTTGGGACTAGGAACAACCGAAATTCACAGCCACATGCTTTTCTCTTTGTTTTTCTTCTAATTGCCGAACTGAAATCACGAGGTTCCTTCTTCTTGCCACGATCACAATCCAAAAGTTGATACTTCTTTTTGTGACTAGTGATCGTCAATAAAAACCCAAGCTCAACGAGCAATGTTTCAACACCACTCGGCAAGCAAAGATCACGCGTTTCAAATTCTGGACTATTGTCGAAATACGGGTTATAATTAATCCGATCACCAACAGGCTCCTGAAAAAACAAATCATCTTTTATTACACGAAAATATCACAATATTCACACATATTAGTTTAATCTTATTTTAATTTTTTAAAAACTATTTAGCACCTAATTGAATTTAATTTGTAAAAGTTAAATATCAGAAAAAAAATATGGAAAACGTATACAAGGTTTCAACGTTTGGCCAGGACGTTGAATCCATGGATCCAACGTTTGGCTAGAACGTTGAATCCATGGATCCAACGCTTGGCCGTAACGTTGGATCTTTGGAATCAACGTCCGGCCGGGACGTTGATTCCATGGGTCCAACGTTCTGGCCAAACGTTGGATCCAAGGAATCGACGTCCTGGCCAGACGTTGGTTCCAAAGATCCAACGTTCTGGCCAAACGTTGGCGATGTGTACAGAGTTAAAAAAAAAATTCCTGTTCGTCTGAAGACGACATTCTTGCCGGCGATGATGGCGTTGGGTGATGACGTTAGGTTGGAGGTTGCGATTGGAGGTTGGTGTTGCGAATGGGGGTTGGTGATTTTAGAGAGAATTGTAAATTGGTAAAATTCAGATTTGAAATGAAGGTAAAATTTCAATGCTCAAGTAAAGTAAATTGGTAAAAAGGAGTTAAGGGCATAATGGTACATTCACAAGGTTGTTGGGGCGATTTTAAGTAGTTTAGGGGCGACGAATAGAAGTTCAGTTATTTAAAATCAGTTGAACAGTTTTTACCTAAAGTGGGAACTAATTCTTTTAAATTAAGTTTCCTTATTTGGATAACCCAAACCCCCTTTTGTCGGTTGAATTGATAAACCAAACCCCCTATTTCCTTCTTGTCGGTTCATTTGGGGAAACCCCAAAACCCTCTCTGACCATCTTTCACTCACCTCATTCTTTCTCTCTCCTGTGAAAACCCCAAAACCCCAAATACATCACCCCTGTTTTTCTCTCTGACCCCGTGGTTTCTCTCGCTCCCTTCGCACCTCCCTCGTCGGCGTTTCCTCCTAGCTCGTCGGAGCCTTCTCTCTCTTGCGCGTCGTCTGCCCTTCTTCCTCTCTCCTATGTTAGTGGCGCTAGTGATGGGTGGTCGTCGCTGCTGCTGTTGTTCCCCGCCGTTGTTCGCGCACCGCCGCCTCAGCTGATGTTGCTGTTGCCGCTCTATTTTCTCTCCTCCACCGTTTTCTTATGCTCTCTGGCGTGTGTCGGCCGCTAGTGGTGTTGCTATTGGTGGTCGTTGGTGCTGCTTGCTGCTGTTATCTTTCTTCTTCCTTTGTTCTCCCTCTTGTTTTATGAGGTACTAAACTTCCAATCCCTTATTTTAATTGAAGTTTGTTCCATTTGAAGTTTAGACTATGATTATGAAATTATGATTAATTCAGACAAGTTAATTGTGAGGATAGTATTGTGAAGTATTGCCATTTACTGATTGAATAATGAGAGTGATTAAATGGTGTTGTGTTGTTACTGATTGTTGTTGTGGTGTTGTTGCTGCTGAATTATTGTTGCTTGTGAATTGATATTTCAACTTGATGTGTATTTGCGTTGGTCAACTGAATAAACATGGTACTATGGTTGTGAATTGGTTGTGATGAACTCAAATTGGAGTAGCTCCTTCAATTTACTAAAAAACGTAGTTAATGTGTTGTTGGTTCTGGTAAGGAATTATGATTTGAAGTTCTTAAGTAATTCAATAAAACTTACTAGTTTTGATATATGGGAAGCCTTATTCTAGTTATATTGAATAGTAAGTTATCAACTTAAGATAGTTTTGTCAATTAGTGATTATCATTTAGATTATACAAGTTGTTTAAATAAAGGAAAGTAGTTTTTTTAGTTTCTTTGAATGGAATACTAGATTAAGGAACGAGTTCATATACGGGAGTAATTAGTTTAATTCATTATGGTTATTCTAAATATGAAGTGGGTCTCTAATCTTATTATGCATTCAGATATGAAATTAAATCTATAGAGAGTTCTTATAAAATTCTTTGAGGAAGTTAGCTTATGTAATTCTAGTTATGGTTCCTAAATAGGTTGGTATATAATAAGGTTGGACAATTTACCTAATGTTCACTAAAGCGAATTAGTGCGCGAGTTCAACTACGTAAATAAATGTAAGTTGTGAATTACTTTAATGAAGTCTCACTTAGATAATGGAATGGTTTTCGAATTAGTAATGAGATAGACCCGCTCTATATGATTATGGGCGTGGACCGTAGTTGAGTTGTTGTTGAATATGTTATTTGGAACTCGACTGATAGTGTAGTATGGGTCATAAATAATTGTTTTCATTAATCATGTTGATTAATGAACCTGGAGTGTGGTGTGTAAGTTAACTCTCCTTAGTGAATTCTAAGAGAGAGACTTATATGTCGTGAGTGTTGTTGGGACTTGATAACTGATATTATTGTCAAGATGAATATAGATTGATAAGTACGAAAAGAGAAATAGTATGAACTATCTATATGCAAAAGTATGTGTTGTGTGGAATTGGTTTAGTAACTCTCGTTAGTTAAATCTAACTGAGAGACCTAGTGTTATTATTGTTGAAGTTTTATCGAACATGAGTAGTTATTAGTTGTTGTGATACATAAGTTTTATGATTGGAATTGGTTGCATATAAAAGCATACATGTATTGGTATAAAATACACTTGTAAAGACATTCGTTAATCGATTATAATTCTCTAAGGAGAAGTGTTATGGATTGTTTTATTGTTCAAAGATTGTTGTTAAGAGTTATTGAGATGATATGTAAACTTGAGTTCTAAGAATGATTGGACTAAGCCATGAATGATAATGGAAAGTGATCTAAAGGGGAAAGTAGCCTCGTCTAAGTCGACGGATGAGGTGACATGAACAGTACCCCCATGGACTGTGAACCTTGGGGGGGGCCCACAGAGAAACATGCCCATTGCTCTGTGGTGCGATAATCGGGCGAGATATCAGGTAATGTGAAACCTGTGGATGGCTGATTGAATTAGCGGAAAAATGTACTCCGGACTAGTCGCGGTTATTGGCCAAAAGTAAAACGAATGGTTGGGTGACGACCCCCACTGTCGGAGTGTAAGCTTTGTCTCCTCCGCCGCGGTCTCTTTCCCCCTGATTAAAAAGAAAGTTATCTCGAAGTATGAAAGTTGTTTCGATATTGGATTCCCGATAAGGAATCGTATCATGGTAAGTTGTTTCGATATTGGATTCCCGATAAGGAATCGTATCATGGTAAGTTGTTCGATATTGGATTCCCGATAAGGAATCATATCAGGTAATGTAATAAATGTTTATTCGAGACTTGAATATGAATGATGATATTGGATTCCCGATAAGGAATCATATTTTGATATTGAATTCTCGATAAGGGATTGTGTCATGTGATGTTGTCATGTTATTTAATTCCTGATAAGGAATTGTTTGTAAAAGTGTAAGGAAATTATTAATATAATATTTGAGTACAGAAGTTGGATTTCTGATAAGAAATCGATTAAAGGAAATAAGTTATATAACCTATATTAGAGTTGGTTAACTTAGATTGCTCATAAGGAATTGTGATATGTTGAAAGCTAATTACATGAAGATATCACTAGAGGAAAAAAGCCCAAGGGCTGCGTTTTTTGACCGCAGCCATTGGACTAGCAGCCCTTGGCATTTAGGAACCGCAGCCCTTAGCACATTAAGGGCTGCGGTCAGGGCAAAAACCGCAGCCCTTAGTGGGTTAAGGGCTGCGGTTCAGGGCAAAAACCGCAGCCCTTGGTAAGTAAAGGGCTGCGGTTTGTGCCCTTAACCCACCAAGGGCTGCGGTTTTTACCCTGACCGCAGCCCTTGTGACCCAAAATAAATAAATTTTTTTTTTTTTTTTTTGCATTTTTTTAGACCTAAATGATCCAAAATCAATTACATATATATAAAGTATCACTTCTCATTGCAATTCATGTTATTTATACACATATAAAGAAAATATTGACTGAGTTACATTTTAGTATCAAAACTAGTGTAACAAAAGATAGAGAGTTCCTTCACTTGTAATCTTCATATTGATACCACTCATTTGTGTGCTTTGATGGCAATGCAGATGAGGAATCTGTTTTGAATTTAGCCGTGGTGAACCAGAACCAGGACTGAGATTAGAGGGTGATGCAGATACCAAGGCATTTTGAGCCCTCTGCTGTTCTTCTAAGATCTTCTGCAGGTAACGTTCGTGCAAAGATTAGCAGCCATTATGGAAAAGATGCAGAGTACAAGCTACAAGCAGCAGATGGCAAAATATTACTCCCTCCATCTCCTATTGTTTTCACAACAGGGTTAGGCAAACCAAAATAGATTGGTTGTCATTTTGATTTTGACAAAACTGGGGCCTGTGTTATTTTTAGGAAGAGAGAACAATAAAGCGTCCATTGAGATTTATGCCTTCTTACATTTTTCAGAGATGAAACAGATTTTTTAAAACAAAAGAGTGAAATGGGGGGTGTGCGGGGGGGAGTGCGAAGGGGTTGGGAAGGTCAGGCGGGGGGGAGTGCATCGGGGGTTGGGAAGGGTCGGCGGGGGGAGTGCAGCAGGGGGCAGCAATGGGGGGAGGGTTGGGGGTGTGCAGGGGGTGTGCAGGGGGGGAGTGCAGCAGGGGGAGGGCTGGGGAGGCTGGGAAGGGTGGGGGAGTGCAGCAGGGCATTGCAGTGGGTGGCTAATTGTCATTGTTAATCATTACCCCAACTCTCATACTCTTTTTCAGTTCACATAACTTAATCTTCAACACTATGGGATTCTTAGTTTTTGGGTAGCGGCACTAATAAAACCAGATCAGCATATATGTAGATGCAGGAAAAAAGAGTAGGAATTTATCTAATTTAATTACCGATAATTAACAATCAGTAGATTATATCCAGTTGATGCCAAAAATGCCAATGTTGTTGAAAACTTAGATGTTGCGACATCAAGAGGACCTCCACAAAGAACTAAAATCAATGGATTACAAGTGTCCTTCGGCGTACTTGGGGAGACAACTATAGCTTCGAAAGGTTTTCGTACCCCTAAGAGTGTAAAATGATTCAACATGAAGAATTAAAAGTGTATATATCATGCAATAGTATCTTGTTAGAGCATAAGGCAGTTCATAAAATTGACATAAATTGGACGAATGATGTGAATTAACGATTTACACATTTTGCGCATTGCAGACAAAGGCTTAGAACAAGAAAGGCAAGGTACTCAGATCACCTCAAAACCGCAAAACTTTAATGCTACAAACAAACACAGACAAGAGAGAGAGAGAGAGATGTACGCTGGAAAGAACAAGAAATACAAGTAAAAAATAGTATGAGAACCTGCTGCATATCAAGCAATGACGCACCAGCTACTGAGCTTACATAGCTCACATTCTCCAACCCCTAGTGACTGTATTATGAAATCCCACCATACTACACTTGCTAACCCTCATCCTCACCCCACCATAGCAAACACTCGCTCGTCTCACCAGAGACATCATCCACCCACAATAACTAAAACAATAAACAAAACACTATTCATATACCAACCAAGAAACGGGCAACAATGAGCATGTAAAAACACATCAAAAGCTTAAACATTCTTACGGAACCGACATCCATTGAAGTATGGGGACTAAACAAATTCTATCTAAATTAACCAATCAATAACAAACAAAAGGCATATTCGACAGTAATTATTTGTGTTTTCTACATGTTCTCGCAATGGACAGTAAGTAAAATTATTACCAGACCCAAAAATCAAAAAGAAAGAAATCAAACACTTTGCTCCCTGTAACAAAAAAAAAACAAAAAAAAAAAAAAAAAAAAAAAATCAAACACTCACTTACCAACAAAAATCAGCACTCAAATGGACAAACCACTAAGTCCAAAGAACAATTAATCCTCGCCGAACGAAAAATGGCCGCAGCTATAGCCAAGTTCGGAAATCTTAGTCATTCCATAAGAGACTAATTTATCAAATACATAGAAACAAAATTAAACTAGTTAAACATTTACCAACACCAAGAAGAAATCGATTCACAAAATAGAGAAGAAGGCACGCACCAAATCAATAACAATAACAAGAAGACCAAAGACAAATATAATTCCTAACATTTAAAGGAGTTATCATAATAGCAAAGACAAATATACATCGATGTTTAGTTTGATGCTAACGAACCTTAATTTTTTATAACGTAACAATTCACCGTAAAAAGCAAACAAATTATATACAAAAAGGTAAAAAACAACAATACATATTAGGCTAAGAAATCCCACAAAATTAATTAAAGCCCAAAAAACAACAATACCATATATTTAGCCATAGATCAATCAATTAAAGCCCTAAAAACAACCACTTAATACATATTAGGTCGAGAAATCCCACAAAATCAATAACTAATTAGATTCACCAACTTTAAGAATGAAGCAAGCAATAAAGGCAAAAAACAATTCAACCAAACCAAGTACCATGATCCCAAAGGGGGCTACAATGCCCATACTAATTCCTCGAACAATCATCTTCAACGAAGGGGGAAAGGGGGATAAATAAAGTTCATCCTCGAACAATCAACTTCTGGGTAAAAGGGTTCTAATTTCTAAAACATAACTCGAAAAAAGAGCACACCAAAAAAGCGTTAGAATAAAACATACCTTTTCTCATACTCCAAAGATACATTACAAGTCAATATGTAACAATTCTCTCCTCTTCAATTCATATCCAACGTCCCTCCACGGATACGTAAATCAATATATCGATTTCCAACTCAAGTATATGGAGTACCATATTACGTATAAAATTTGAAGTTTTCTATATATTTTAGTTAACGGATAAATTGATAAACACAAAAATCAAAAATCTAATCGAGTAAATATACAACGCTTGCATATGAGATCAAGTAGACCCCTAGAATATGAAACAAGTGTAAAAGAAGGAGTGAAGGACAAGAATAAGCTTGATTGAATAACCACCCTTCTTTGTCTCTCTCCCCCTGCCCATCCTCCACTGTCTCGTCTCTAACTCTTATTGTACCCTCCCTTAGTCTCTCTATAGCTTTCCTTGTTTTACTACCACCACTCCTTTATTCACCTATCGCAAGCTACTCAACATCATACTAGCTCACTTGTTATGGAAGATAGATTCATGTACTCCTCGAGCCTAAAGAGTTACAAAGCAATGCAATAAATAGAACATCCATAACATAATGACATATAATTACAAATTAAAATCTTTCGGAACTACAACAATAAAATCCAATAACTAAAACATCACAAATATACCAAAGTAGAGCAATTTCAAGCATGTATACCACGAGATACACCAAGAAAAAGAAATAAATCAATTAAAATCGGCACAAAAAAAATGAGCAACATTACGCACCATTGATGAAAACCACCCCAAAAAGTGTTGAACAACATGAAAAAATTAACGAAATAAACTTAGATATGAAAACAAAATAGAAGAAACAAGAACGAAAAGAAGAAATAAGAACTAAATAGAATAAACATGGAAGTAATTACCAAAAAATCGAACATTTGATGACCTCTTGTGAATGTCGAACAACCGGACCCTTAAAATCCCAATAAATTAGAGCGATTATGATCATGAGTGAAGAAGACGAAGATGAAGAGAGGAGATGGGAGGAGGAAAGAGTTCGAACATCCATGTCACCACTGTCCTGTCAATGAATGTAAGGACACACAATATGACACATACAACTCGTAAAAGTAAGAATGAGCAAGCCAGCTGACAACGAAGACCAACTGGAGTTCAAAGGAAACCAAAACACCAGTGGAGATAGTCAACTACAAGATCAAAACATGAAATAGAAGTGGAAGGATCAAGACGAACCTCGAAGTATAGAGTTGTATGTGTCATTGTCTTCTTTGCGAACACCAAAATGACATGTTGGGTGATGTTGTGGTTCATTTAAAGAAGCTTCTCAAATGAAGCACCTTCGATGGAGGTTGGGTGTAACGGCTCCGCTGCCGACTTGATACGAAGCCATTACACAAGTAGCCCACACCGAGGCAAAGAACTAAACTCCCGCAACATAAGGTCAACAACACTTGAATAATTCATAATTCACATCCATATCAAGCCACTCATCCACCTAGATTACCTATATACCAAAGTTCCGATTCGATAAACCTTTTCTACCTGTCATTCTTATGCAATCAGCAAAGTACATAATCCCATACTAAATAGTAGAACATACAAATTCATCATTTTCTAGCCTAAGCTACATGAACTATCAACCTATCAGTCCAACAAATTTTCTCCACGCTATTTATCCTCCTCCTCCAACTCTCATCTAAATCAAACCAATGATAGGTCAACTTAATACGAATTCTTCCTTCGAATTACCAATTATCTCCTCTCAATTAGCATTAACACAAGTAAAAAACGAACAAAAAAATTTATAAAAAAGGCAAAATAACAGCGAATTCACTAAATCGCAAAAACAACGAACTAAAATTGGAGGTAAATTTGTAACGAAAATAGAGGACCACAAAAATTAGGGCAAAGAAAAGAGGAGAGAGAAAGATAATTAGTTTACCTGATGAGTGAATAGCAGCGCAACACCGCCACAACACAGCAGCACAACCAATAGAGGAAAGAGAGAGATGAGCAGGGAATAGCGGCGCGAGGGCTCCGCGAGCCGAGATTATACCACAGATGTCCTCATTGATTGATTCACATAAACTATAAATTCTGGAGACATTCACAATCGAAATCAACCTTACAAAGAGCCAAAATCAAATCAAAATTTAAAATTCCAACTTCAATCACAAAAAAAAGAGGAGAGAGAGAGTACCGATTTCGTCCGCCGATGAAGATACGAAGGTCAGGATAAAGTGTCGAAGGAGCGACAGCAGACGAACCGCCAACTCTACTAGTACCGCCTAAAATCAAAACCCTAGAATTACGAAGTTTGTCGTCGAAAATTGCGAAATCAATTTTCGGCTTTTTGAAACGTTTCTCTCCTTAATAGAGCTCGAAAACGCCATTAATAGCGGCGATGATGAGGTTTTGAAGTGAAGGAGCGAGAGAGGAAGAGAGGAGAATGAAGATTTGAGGATGTGCGGTGCCTAACTTTAGAGAGGAGATAGATGAATGAAGATTTGTGGTGGTCTGGGAGTAAACCCTAGTCACCGAGAATGAGAGAGGAGAGGGACGAATGAGAGAGAAAGAGTGAGGTAGCGCTGAATTTTGTCATTCTAAAGTATAGCCCATCAGCCCACGCGAGAATTAATTATAAAGGGATGCGGTTAAGGGCTAACCGCAGCCCTTCACTATTAAGGGCTGCGGTTAGCCCATAAATCGCAGCCCTTAATTACTAAAGGCTGCGGTCTTTGTCTAACCGCAGCCCTTCACTATTAAGGGCTGCGTTTTGCAATAAACCGCAGCCCTTGCATCGCAGCCCTTGCGTTTTTTTTCCACTAGTGTATATCAAATATGTCTCTGCTTTGTTTGTTGTTATATGAACGATAGTGTACTATGAAGAGAATTGAATAATAGTATTGCATGAATGTGTCCGACAAGACTAATGCTATACATTGTTATGACATGTGATTGATTTGAGCATGATGATTGTTGAGAGTCGTTTTCAAGTAAAAACCACCAAAGCATGTGTTACTCTTGTTTACGAGTTTAGTACTCAGCTTTGCTGATGTGTCTGTATGTTGTTTTGTCATTTATGTGGCCTGTCACTTGGTGGGTGGTAGTATCCTAAATGTTTCAGGTTGAAGCCATAAGTTAATATTTCGCAAGTTGAAGCTGATACGAGTTGGAGCAGTATTATATTTGATTTCGAAGTGAGGACGCTTGACTTTGTAATAGTTAGTTATCAGTCATTTATTTTCTATTTCTATATTTAAGAGTCGTTAGTGCTCCTGATTCTCTGTTGGTTGTTGCTCCGCGAAAGCGTTGAGGTTGCTGAGTTCTTAGAGTTGGATTTAATCGATATTGTGAACAGGTTTAAATTATTTCCCGATTTAGGGTTGTCCTATTTTCAAAGGAAACTCTGCTGAAATTTTTATAGAAATTTATTAAAATAGAGTCTGAGAATCAAGGCGTTGTTGTAATAGTTAATTTAAAATAAATAGAGATGGGATTTGAGTTCCACATTCTCCGATGTTGTTTGGTGAATGTGATGTTAATAGTTTGGGTTAGCTCGACCAGAGTCTCTTCTGCTGTGCTTAATTATCTGTAAGCTGGTCGGGAAAATCCGGGCTGTTATACTGTTATTTAACTTACTGGCTCCGACCAATGACACATATTTGCTCAGCAATCATTGATATCAATCGCTTTTGAGTTTGGGGAAAAGGAATGAAAATGGTATCAAACAGTAATGCAACCGATGAACAAAGGTTCTCTACAAGCATGGTCTAGCAATGAAGCCTCTATTGCAAAAAAAAAAGAAGGAAAGATGAAGAAAAGAAAAGGGCTATTCAAATCCTTCCACAATATTGAGAAAACTATAATATACCCATATGAATTCAGAGTAAAACAATATGTTAAATTTTCTTTTTGCAAATCCAACAAGAAGCTCAATTTCACAGTTCTCACTTGTTTTACATAATTCCACTCTTTGCAATTTTCGCTACATAAATTGGTTCCACAGTTTTACTAAATTTACGAGCTTGCTCGTTTATCTGATATTGCCATTTCTCCTTCATTTCTTGACAATCACCTTTGGTTCATTATTAGGAACATATCAAATTCTGCTTTCACACATTGCTAGTTCCGCAGACGAACCAGACCGATAAATCTTAATTTCACACATTCCTCAATTACTTTTACTCCTCAAAACACACAAAACGAACCTAAAACCCTAATTCCGCTCAAATACTCATAAGATCGATCCTAAAAAACCCTAACCTCGCTATAATCAACCCTACTCATCAACAAAACCTTAAATTCCTCAAAATCCGAGACAAAATCAGTAAAACACGATACAATTGCGGCAAAAACAACATCGAATTCAAAAATTCAATCATCAAAAAAGCAGAAAAAAAAGGAAAAATAAACTCAACGAAGTACGGACCTGAAATACTGCGAGAGCGACTAACTTCTCAAGCTCGGGAGTAAGCTGATGCCAGAGCTTCTTCTGGTACAGATCTGCTAGAGTATTGTACCATTCGGAGAGCTTTGGATGCGAGTTTCTCTGTGTTTCTAAGTACTAAAGTGCCGCCATCGCTAACTTTCCAAGATTTTAGGTTCGCGAGGAGCGAGGAAACGGAAAAGAGGATGGAGTTAGGGCTTGCGTGTGTGGGTGGGGGGGGTTTGAGAGGAGAGGCGTTTGATGAGGGATCAGTAGAGGATGGAGGGGAGTGAGGGGAATAGATGGATTGGGCGAGAGAAATAGGCCGTTCTAAGGGAGCAAGCAGGCCTCGAGAAATGAACGAAAAATCTGATCCGGTCTTGTGAACCGGATCAGATTTTAGAAAATCGGAGCAGTTTTTAAAATCTGATCCGGTTCACTAAAGGACCGGATCAGATTTTCCGCCCAGCTTTCCCTCCCATTTTTTTAATGATTTTCGGATGCGGTTTTGTAAAAACCGAATCTGTTACTAAATGACAGATAAGGTTTTTTCCACTAGTGTCATTAGTAAATCAATTTTAGATCTCTTGACTTCATTAGTTCATTCATGGGTTACTTCAAGTAAATGATTCTATTGTGTTCATGGGGTACAAGTCCACAATGCAAAAGCTTAACAGCCATAGCATTCACTTCCATTTTTTCAAAATCAGCTTTGTCATATTCAGAGAAGGGTTTAGGAATTACCTCATTTTTGTCATTAGTAGTTGTGACCTCAAAATCACCAACTTCAATGACTCTCCATACCTGGTAGTTTTCGGTCTTGATGAAAATCTCCATTCTATTCTTCCAGTAGGAATAGAACTTCCTATTAAACATAGGAGGCCTTTGCGTAGAGTAACCTTCCTCAAGTTTCTCGGTGGTATTCATTGTTCCTTGGATCTTTTCCTCAAACTGATACCAATTGTTATTTCACTAGGAATAATACAAGAGGGGGGTGAATTGTATGTGTAGAAATAAAAATAAATTTTTGCGGAATTATAAAACTTAAACAAAGAAACACAAGGGATTTTTACGAGGAAAAACTTCTTGGGCCCAACAAGAAGAAACAACCTCGACCACTAGGGATTTTAAACTCAACACTTTCACTAATTAGGCCAAACAACTTTGTTACAACCTAATTCTACTCACGGGCCACACCTTGAGTTCCTAAACACAAGTTCCTGAACAACTATTCCCTTAACAGCTGTTCCTCTCAACTTCACTTAAAGTTTTATCACTTTACCTCGCTTCACTCAAAGCTTTCTCTCTTACAGGACTTCACTCAAAATCCCCTTACCCAAAAACAAAAATACAATGATCAATAAACTTAGTGGAGTTAGGGTATGAAGGCAAAGAATAAATGGCTTTTATGAGATAATGAAGGCACTGTCACTTTACTTAGTTAAACTCACAAATTCACTTGTTCAGACACAAATTGGAACTTAATTAGACATAAGTATTTATAGCAGTGATTACTTAGAACGTGGGATTAAATCATGTGTTAGTGGTAAAAATATTTTCCCATGATGTTCCTCAACTACAGGAACAAGTTCCTTTTTGACACCCATGATCTCCATGATACGTTAATTAGCAATCAAGATTACTGGGTTCCTAGCAGGTTGTTCATGTTATCTGATTTAGTTAGAATATTTATTTAGGTGTTGATTAACAATAATATACAAGGTGATAAATATTGCAATCAGACATAAAAAATATTATTCATGGAAAAGATATAGCAATATTGCAGGGAGCTTGTATCATATACCATTTTTACAGTCGCATGAATTTGTTAACAATCTACATCATGAATAGAATGTTAGCAAATTCAACAAAATAATAAAAATAAATAAAGAAATAAATAAATAAAAGAAAGTTTGTTAATTTAGTTGACCCTCTGAAATTATACCACCGTCCGGGGTCATTGATTTGTATGGATCTTGGATTGAATTGTGAACAAGCCTTGAAAAAGTTGTTGCGTTAACTTTATTTTGTAGATTGCTGGTATGTTGTTCCATAACTTTGTTTTGGTTTTGTTGAATTTTTTTGGCAGATGACGGAATATAGCCTTCTGATATTAGTATTGGCAGTTGAGTATTAGAATTAGGAGTAGGGATTATGAGATGATTTGTTGTTGTGTTTGGCGTGAGGATTAGTTTAGTATGAGGAGTAATGATGTTTCAGGCGGTGGGAGTAGGCGATGATGATGTGTGATACAAAAATACAATCAGGTGGTATATGCGTGGTATAAATGCGAGTCAATGAGGATGGATGTTGCAGGGTTTAGTTAGGTCGTTTGTGAGGCGTTGTTGTATGATTGTGCCGTGTTAGTGATTAGTAGAAGGCTAGAGATTTTTAGAGAGTGTCGTGGGTTTCTTTGTGAGTTGGCCGTGCGTTTTTATCAGTGTGTGGTTTGCCATCAGGAGATACCAGGAGTACTCCAATGCCACATCCCTTTTGGTTTGAAGCACCATCGAAGTATAGTGCCCAACTATCATCTTCCGTCATGAGAAGTGTTATTTCACTAGGAAGAATACAAGAGGGGGGTGAATTGTATGTGTAGAAATAAAAACAATTTTTTGCGAAATTATAAAACCTAAACAAAGAAACAAGAGAATGGAACACAAGGGATTTTTACGAGGAAAAACTTCTTGGGCCCAACAAGAAGAAACAACCTCGACCACTAGGGGTTTTAAACTCAACACTTTCACTAATTAGGCCAAACAACTTTGTTACAACCTAATTCTACTCACGGACCACACCTTGACTTCCTAAACTCAAGTTCCAAAACAACTGTTCCCTTAACAGCTGTTCCTCTCAACTTCACTTGAAGTTTTCTCACTTTAACTCGCTTCACTCAAAGCTTTCTCTCTTACAGGACTTCACTCAAAATCCCCTTACCCCAAAACCAAAATACAATGATCAATAAACTTAGTGGAATTAGAGTAAGAAGGCAAAGAACAAATGGCTTTTATGAGAGAATGAAGGCACTGACACTTTACTTAGTTAAACTCACTAATTCACTTGGTCAGACACAAATTGGAACTTACTTAGACATAAGTATTTATAGAAGTGATTACTTAGAACGTGGGATTAAATCATGTGTTAGTGGTAAAAACATTTTCCCATGATGTTCCTCAACTACAGGAACACGTTCCATTTTGACACCCATGATCTCCATGATCTCTATTAAACGTGGGTTATGGAAATTTTACTGCTTCCTTAAATTTAGCAACCACTTAAGTAGTAAACCAAAAATCTGATTTAATTAAAAAGTATTTTAATCAATAAAACCAAAATTAAATCCTTTTATCAAAATATTATCTTTAAAAATATTTTCCATAAAACCGAAAATTCTAATGAAAATAACATCTTTTCCTTAAAAAGATATTCCAAAAAATCATTAAAATCAGATTTTTACTTAAATAAAACGGTTTCCTAGAATCTACGCATAAAACACTCAAGCGTCATATATTAACCATTGTACTTGCTTCAACCTATGTCTAGTTCCTTTTAATAGTTAGTTCCTTTAACTTAACATGATAGTGCCGGTTAAATGCTGTTCCTATCAAAGGAACAAACACTCATTATCATTTTAAATTACCACAGTTCCTTACCTCGTTCCTTTACATTGGAACTAGAAACAAAAGCCTTGCTTTGATCTTCTTGCTCCAATGCTTCTCCAATACCAAATCTTTTGAGCATCTTCACTTAGTCTTCAAAATCCAATCGACTTCTTCTCTCCTACGTCTTACTTTTCTCTCTCCCCCTTATAGTATCTTGTAATATCCATTCACTTAACAACTATTGTTAGTTCAAACTTTGGTTTTTTTTTTTTTCTTTTTTTTACCAACAAACTAGGGTTCCAAAGAAGGTATTCATTCAATGGAAATTCATATTCCCCGAGAATGGACAACAAGGAAATGGAAGAATTCTAGAAAGGCGTTGCCTTTGATGGACTTATGAGGGATAAATTTTATGTCAAATTCAGCAAGCATTACGACCCAGCGGGAGAGTCTACCATTAAGTGCTGGCTTTTAAAATAAGAATTTGAGATGGTCCAATCGGGACACTATGTGTATGGTATGAGTAAGCATATAATGTCTAATCTTCTTAGTGGGCAATACTAGTGCGAGAAAAAGCTTTTCTAAGGGAGTGTACCGTGATTCATAGTCCAAGAGTGATGTGATTTTTGTTGGCTTTTCGAACTCTTTTTGTGGTTTTCGTGATTTACGGATGAACTAACTAATAAACTAAGGGATATTACTCTTAAGTCGCGGTTAAGAGTATGGTCAAACAAGTCTCGTTTGTTTGATTTAGGTTTACTACTTGGAAACCTAGTGTTAGCTTGCGCTCAACTTATGCAAAACATGCACTTTCTTTAACTCAACAAATCTGATTTTTATTAATGAATTCAAAGGCCTTATATAGGGGTGCAAAATAAAGCAAAACAAAGCAACCCTAGTGCTACTAAGGCTAGGAAACTAAGAATAAGATAACAAATAAATAACACACTCCTAATCCTTACCTCCTTTGGTTCATTATCATCTGAAAGATTAATTTTTCAGTTTCTCCAATGATTGGTGTCTTATATTCATATTCTTGCATTGCTTTAATTATTTCTTTTCCAGATTCATTATTGCAATCAGTAGAAGGAAGAGGAGAAGAAGTAGAGATAGTGCACAAGTCGTAAACAAATGAGTTCATCTTATTGAAATTAGAAATCATAACATCAAACAAGGAATCGGCAAAAGATAAAGACTCTACTTGGACACTAGGATTGACAGGACTCGAGATAAAATCCCAATTGGGAGGCTAGACTCGAACTCGGACTCGGACTCGGAAGACTCGGACTCTTCGAACATCGGCCCTTACCCCGTAGTGAAGGTCATCTGTTTACCACTTGGTGTAGTGAGCTTGATAGTCTTCCACCATACTTGCATGGTGCCACTTGCAGGAATAATTAGCATGGCAGGGTCGAAAGCTTCATGTTGTAATACAGCCTGAATGTGAGCGAAGTCATTTGGGCATTCGACTCTTTCTTGACCGAATAGAAGTCCTAATGCCATGTAGTCTAAACAGATCTTCGGTGAACTCGTTTAAGTGTGGGATCAAGAATCCCTTCTTCCGAGAAAGTGACGAGTCCATAAATATCTCAAATCTCGGGTAGATCACTCCATCCCGAGCACCGTAAAAGGTTCGGGGAATTCATGGTAAGGATAATCTTCTCCTTCCCTTAGAAAATGCCCATTTAGAGTGGGTTGGTAGGGAGGAAAAGGGATACTATCTTTATCCTTGGTGTTGCGGTAGGCTATTCTGTGTGCAATGCGCTCTCTTAGCTCCTTCCTTATTGGCTCGTACCCTAAGTGATGTGATTTTTGTTGGCTTTTCGAACTCTTTTTGTGGTTTTTATGATTTATGGATGAACTAACTAATAAACTAAGGGATATTACTCTTAAGTCGCGGTTAAGAGTATGGTCAAACAAGTCTCGGTTGTTTGATTTAGGTTTACTACTCGGAAACCTAGTGTTAAGCTTGCGCTTAACTTATGCAAAACATGCACTTTCTTTAACTCAAAAAATCTGATTTTTATTAATGAATTCAAAGGCCTTATATAGGTGTGCAAAACAAAGCAACCCTAGTCCTACTAAGGCTAGTAAACTAAGAATAAGATAACAAAGAAATAATACACTCCTAATCCAAGTAGAACAAGCTCAACTTGGCGCCTACCAACTAGACTCATAATACTACAATAATTCTACTCCAATTAGAATCCTAATCCAACTAGGATTTGAATTTCTAACCCAACTAGAATTACAACCAAACTAAAACTTTAAGACTCCTAACAGAACTAGGAGTTCTAATCCTACTAGAATTAGGAAAACAAACAATCCTAACAGAACTAGGATTTTGTAGGAATGGCCATGTCTCATATGGATCACTAAGCCAAATAAGTTATCCACTACTTTAGAATTAGTGATAAGAGGTGCTCTTGATTTGTTATTTCCCAATGTCATGCCTGGGAAATGTCCTCTTTTGCGCGTGATATAGTTGACCACTAAGTTAGAGAAGTAGTCAAAATTAAATGGCGCTAAGTCCTCTTCTATGAGGGCTACTTCTTTAGAGACGAATCCTCGAAGATCTTCATCCTCTTCATCATGATCAATGTGGATGATAGGTTTTTCTACTACTTGTACTTTCATTGTGGAGGCATCTTGTGTTACAGGTTTGCCATCAACAATCATCTTGACTTTTTGCTGCAAAGAAGATGGGACAGCACCAAGCTCATGAAGCCATGGTCATCCTCGTAGTAGGTTAAATGAGGCCTTGATGTTAATGACCTGGAATATGGTGCGCTTTTCAGTAACCCCTGCAGAAATGTTTAGGGCTATAATACCCAAGGATTGGCGACGGGAGTTATCATATGCTCGAATGCCATAGTGGGAAGGACTAAAATTCGTATCCTTTAAACCTTGACGGTGCTGTTCGTAATGGACATACATTGATTGCAGATCCATTGTCTACCAAGGTCATCGGAATATTCATGCCCATGCATGCTACAGTAAGATGCAGAGCTTTGTTGTGCTTATTGCCCTCGAAGGGAAGGTCATTATCAGTAAAGGAAATTATTTTTCCTTGGATTGGCTTGTCAGCAGTGAGAAAGTTGACCAATCCTTCAGGGGATGTGTCAGGTGACACATTCATTTTTGTAAGGGCAATCAGTATGTCGTGCGATGCTCATGAGAGGATGCTATTAATTGCCAAATATTAATTTCGGCCTTTGTTTTCATGAGCTGCTGAATGAGAGCGTTCTCTTTGCAAAGAAGCTCTTCAGGTGGTGCAGGTAATTGTGGAGCACTGTTCTGAACTGGTTAGTTCAGTCATCAAGTTCAAGTGAGCGCTTGTACCTCTTCCTTTTCGGTGTTTTGGTTCCAATCTTCTCCTACAACAACAGGATCATCATGAATATCGATGATCTCATTGTCATCATATAACCCTAGAGGTGGAGGAATGCATATTCCCTTCTAATAGTCACTTTCTTCAGTGACATATTTGTAGGAACATATAGCTGCATATAGCGGAATTTCAGGAAACAATTTCCTAACATCTATCATAGGATCATAAACATAATCAAACACATGAATCATTCAATAGGGATTAGATGTAAAACCTTTGTAGCGTGATTTCCCTTTTGTATGCAAGATTAAGAGATCCGAGAGCCTCAAGTGTTGCGCCTCTAATCAGTCCACGAGCACCAATTGAACACCAAAGTTTGCTAGAATGGAAGAGAATAAATTCTTTTGCTTTTGATGGTATAGGCGCCGGTTAGAGGGAATAGTTTAGGGTTTCACTTGCTCTCTCTCTTGTGAAAAGAAACAACTTACTGAATTAATTAACTAATCCCTAATATTATATCCTATATATAATAGAAGAGTCATAGGCTAGTTAGGAGAACTAATTCTCCTCATATTCCCCTTATGGCCGGCCCAATCCTAATCCTAAATGGATTTGGATTGCTTTGTCCAACTTGTGCTACAATGTGTGACCTCATAGGATTAATATATTTTAGTTATAGGCCCAATTAATATTCACTAGTGGAAAAAACCTCATCCGATCCGGTCAAAATGGGCCTTACTGCTCCGGTTTTGGACCGAAACGGATGGGGTAGCAGCGGTTGAGGGGAGTAAACCAATCCTGTTTTGAACCGGATCTGTTAGGAATTAACTGATCCGGTCATGGCATAAAACCGGATCTGTTAAGTAGATTAACTGATCCGGTTTTGTTCCATGACCGGACCAGTCAATCAGAAATGGTAAACAAAAAAAAGCTTCCTCCAGTCCAACATTCAGCTACATAAAATACAGCAAAATTCCAAACGAATTAATAAACTAAATTTAGAATGAAATTACAAAAGAAATTCAGAATGGACAAAAAACAAAAATTGACGAAATTAAGTATTCGTAAATTACAAGCGAAGGATTAAATGAAAAAATTCTATACATGGACGAAGTTAAATGAAAGATAAAACCTAAAATCGAAAAATATAAGCAAAAATAAAAATAAAAAAAATCGAAATAAAATCGGAATTCTAAATAAACAAAAAAAAATTTAAACCCGAACTAACCCTAGATCTGTACGAAATTCAATCGGAATTCTAAAAAAAAAAAAAAAAAGTTAAACTTGAACTAACCCTAGATCTGGACAAAATTAAATCGAAATTCAAAAAAAAAAATTGGCGGAACCAACAACGTTCAGTGGTGGCGGAAATAAATCTGAACTAAATCTGGTGACTGGACGGCGGTGAATTAGCGACGAGGAGACGAGATTTCGCTGACTGACGAGGAGGCGACGGTGAATTAGTGGCGTGAAATGATGATGATGAGGAGTCGTTGACTGGCATTTGAGGAGGAGACAAGATTTAGTTCGTTGACTGACGAAACGAAGCGGCGGAGGACGAGGAGAGGTTGAAGCGAAATCATTCGTTGAGGGGAGATGATGAGAAGGGGAGATGATGATGAGAGGAGAGGAGATGAGAGGGTTCACATGTTCAGAAGAGGGAGATGATGAGGAGAGGAGATGATGAGAGGAGGGGAAATGAGAGAAAGTGAAGGGAGGCGTATGGGTGAATTTTGGGGGGGGGGTAGGCAAACCCTAAATGATTTTTGTAACAAGTGAGGAGAGAGAGGCGTACTGGATGACATATTTTATAAAGCCCAGCCCAAACTAATCCGGGCTCAATTCCAACCGGATCAGTTGTTTCCCTCGTGGAGCGCTGATTACAAAAGCCCACACAAACTGATCCGGGCTTAATCAAAACCGGATCAGTTCACCTTAACTGATCCGGTTTATGATAAACCGGATCCGTTTTGTTATGACATTTAGTGATTTTTCCACTAGTGATTGTCCTATTAAACATATTTATTCTGAAGCAAGAAAATACGATTACTAAAATAATTAACTTTATTATTTTCATAATATAATTCCTATTTATATTTAGTAATTGCCAGGATGTCTAAGGACATATTCCTTCAATCTCCCACATGTCCGAATAAAAGAGCGCAATGTTAAATTCCTTAAGTCACTTAATGCCAAATTTGATAATACTATATTATTCTCAAATTTTGTTCCTTGATTGCTGAGTTCGAACCACTCAAATAAGGATTAACTCATTAATCCTATTCCGCATGGCCATGTAATTTTCCAGTTTTCGCTCATCAAGAGGCCCAGACACCATTCCTATATAATAAGAGGACTTATTCACTTTTGTATGACCATAACTCCCACTCAATTCTTATCCCACCTGGTCACTGCCTTTATAACCTCCTTTTACGGCGCGGCGTTTAACAGCGTCAAAGTTAAACTAACTATATTGTGGTTATTAAGACATATTCATGTCTAAGGAATCCACTAAACATAGTATTTTGATTATACTTTTAGAATCTAATTTGGTCAAGTCTCAATGTATCAAATATACATCCATATAATCAATTAGACATCTCTATGTCTCCATAGCCCATGGAACTGCGCTTTCAATTAATTATATACTAGTTTTTAAATAAATCACTTATGTCCAATTTAGTGATTTAGACTAGGGACTTTAAATAAGTTGTGATTTCAGTTCACTTTATAGGGTTCCATTATCGAAACGTTTTTATAATCCTATATGAAAACACAAATTATTTGGACATTTTATTCAATACTAAACCAAACAATTAAATAAGAAACGAATTTTATTGATAAACATTCAAAGCATAATAAATGTCTTTACAATTGTAAACATGAAGTAAACAACCTAAAGCCATTCTTCCATATGCTTAAGCCCCATAGACCTAGTATGACACTCATGCTTATGTTGAGCAAGCGGTTTAGTCAAAGGATCTGCAACATTATCCTCAGTATGAACCTTGCTTACTTTCACATCTTCTCTTCCAACGATCTCTCGAATAAGATGGAATTTCCTGAGCACATGTTTAGATCTTTGATGCGATCTAGGTTCCTTACACTGAGCAATGGTACCATTGTTGTCACAATACAACTTAATGCCATTCTCAATGCTAGGAACTACACCAAGCTCACTAATGAACTTTTTGATCCACACATCTTCCTTTGTTGCATCTGCTGCTGCAATGTACTGAGCCTCTGTTTTAGAATCAGCGATGGTACTCTGCTTAGAGCTCTTCCAGCTCACAGCTCCTCCATTAAGACAAAGTATGAAACCAGATTGGGATCGAAAATCATCTTTGTCACTCTGGAAGCTTGCATCGGTGTATCCAGTAACAACCAACTAATCATCACCACCATAAACCAAAAAATTATCCTTAGTCCTTCGCAGGATGTTTTTCGCTGCAATCCAGTGCGCATCTCCTGGATTTGACTGGTATCTGTTGCATATACTCAAAGCATATGCAACATCCGGTCGAGTGCATATGATGGCATACATAATGGATCCTACTGCAGAAACATAGGGAACATTACTCATACGCTTGACAACATCAGGACTCGAACGACACTGAGTCTTGCTAAGTGCTTTGCCATGTTGCATGGGAATGAAACCTCTTTTGGAGTTTTCCAGCTTGAACCTTGCCAGAACCTTATCAATATAAGTCTCTTGACTAAGTCCAATCAGCCTTTTCGATCTATCTCTATAGATCTTTATTCCCAATATGTACTCTGCCTCTCCTAGGTCTTTTATAGAGAAACAATTTTTAAGCCATTTCTTAACTGACTCAAGCATGGTTTTATTATTTCCTATGAGAAGTATGTCATCCGCATACAAGACTAGAAAAGTAATACTACTCCCACTTAACTTTTTGTATACACAAGATTCCTGTTCATTTCTGAGAAAGCCAAATTTTTTGAATACCTCATCAAATCTGAGGTTCCAACTCCTTGATGCTTGCTTTAGTCAATAAATGGATTTCTTAAGCTTGCATACCCTCCCTGGATATTCTGAATCTCCAAAACCTTGAGGTTATCTCATGTACACATCCTCTTTCAAGAACCCATTCAAGAAAGCGGTTTTGACATCCATCTGCCATATTTCATAATCATGAAAGGCAGCAATCGCAAGGATTATCCTAATGGACTTCAGCATGGCTACTGCTGAGAAGGTTTCATCATAGTCAATACCATGAATTTGTTTGAAACCTTTCGCCACCAACCTTGCTTTGAAAACACTAATGTTTCCATCCCTGTGTGTTTTCAACTTGAAAATCCATTTGCATCCAATGGGTTTTACCCCATCAGGTAAATCAACCAAGTCCCATACTTGATTATCAAACATGGAATCCATTTCAGATTTCATGGCCTCAAGCCATCTTTCGGAGTCTTGAATATCCAAAGCATCTTTGTAGCTAGTAGGTTCTTCTGATTCTAAAATCGTTATTTCAGAACTTTCAGTCAAAAGGAAATCAATGTATCTCTTTGACGGAATGATGGTCCTACTAGACCTACGTTGGGGAACAACAGAAGAAGTTTCTACCTCATTAGGTTGAGTGAGTTCGCATGGAGTATCTCCAAGTGGAGAATTGAATAAATAATCTCTATTAAACATTAAATCTAACAAGAATCCAAAAATTCGAGCAAAATCAAATTATAACCAAAAAATTCAGAAAATTAATAATTAAATTCCAAAAAATACGAAAATAATTTTTAGGGTGATCTACTGAATTATCATATCAAATAAAATCAAATATTGTAATTGTTATCCTTAAAATTTCTGAATAATTAAATTAAACATGAAATTTAACCAAATTCAACAAATAATATGATAAAAATCCGAAAATTAGTGGAAAAATAATCAAATTATTTTCAGCCATCATACTATTCTAGATCTATGTGGGTGACGAACATTAGATTTATTTAATAAATTAAAAATCAAATCTTTTAATTGTTAGCAAATTATTTCAATGACTAATCAAATTAAACACTAAATAATTTTAAATCTAACAAATATATTTATAAAAATCCGAAAATTAAGAACTAATTTATTTTCTTTCGTAATATAAAAAATCGAACCTCTATAAAATTATTTTGAGCATAAACAACAAATAAATCTATTATTTATAATTTCCAATCAATTAATATCAAATATCAATTATGCAAATTCAAGCCATAAATAAATCCTCCCTTAATTGAATAAAAATAATAACTTTGCATACAATAACATGATCATATGAATATTATGAATTAGGCAAAACTGATACCACTGTAGGAACATATAGATGCATATAGTGGAATTTCAGAAAACAATTTCCTAACATCTATCATAGGATCGCAAACGTAATCAAACACAGGAATCATTCAATAGGGATTAGATGTAAAACCTTTGTAGCGTGATTTCCCTTTTGTATGCAATCTTTGGAGCACCAATTGAACACCAACGGTTGCTAGAACAGAAGACAATAAATTATCTTGCTTTTGATGGTATAGGCGCCGGTTAGAGGAAATAGTTTAGGATTTCACTTGCTCTCTCTCTTGTGAAAAGAAACTGCTTAATGAATTAATTACCTAAAACCCTAATATTATATCCTGTATATAATAGAAGAGTCATAGGCTAGTTAGGAGAACTAATTCTCCTCCTATTCCCCTTATGGCCGGCTCAATCTTAATTCTAAATGGATTTGGATTGCTTTGTGCTACAATGTGTGACTTCATTGGACTAATATATTTTAGTTATAGGCCCAATCAATATTATCCTATTAATTATATTTATTCTCTAGCAAGAAAATACGATTACTAAAATAATTAACTTTATTATCTTCATAATATAATTCCTATTTATATTTAGTAATTGTCGGGATGTCTAAGGACATATTTATATACCATTGATATCGGATGATGTTTCAGTAATAATAATGGTAGGGACAGGATCCCCTTTTGGTGTAATCAGGAGAGAGGGATTATTAAAGTATTGATCCTCAGAGATAGCCAAGACTTTGTTTAATGGCCCATTTTGGTTTTTAGGTTTCTTCCCTGTAGGAGGAATGGGAAGTCTACCTTCATCAACCATGTATTGGATGGCATTTTTCAGCTTAAAACATTCGTCAGTTTTGTCACCATTTCCTCTGTGGTACTTACAGGTAAGCATTTTTGTCCCATTTTGAACTCCTTTTACCTTCTTCTAGATCGGAAGTTGGTCCAATGCGAAACAGAGCGCCTTTTGAGTAAAGGCGATCAAAAGCTGTGGCATATGACATGCCTATTGAAGTGTATGTCCTCCATGGCTTCATTTGGAAGGATTTGTTAGGTGCCTCAAGAAGGTTCACCTCTCCACCTTTAGAAGTGGATCCATAGTCATTCTTCTTCTTTTTGTTATCATTGCCCTTATAACAATTGATGTCATTTTGGGCATTTTTCAACAAGTCATCTTCAATTTGAAAGCCTATATTATACAGCTTTGTAAAACTTTCGATACATAAATACTTGAGATGATTTTTGTATTTAGGAAACAAATTGGCAATGAAAATGTGAATTAGGTCTTCTTCAGGAGGCCTGGAGATCATGTGAGCAACTTTTCTCTCCACCTATTGAGGTAGGTGGTAAAGTCTTCATTATTCTCCTGCTTTAGGACTTCCAATTCCCTTAGTGAGGTTTGGATTATAGCATTGTGTTCATATTGTTTCATGAACTCTGTGGTAATATCGCCCCAAGTTTCAATATGTTTGGGATCCAGTGAATAAAACCAGTTTTGACATATTGGGTCCAACGACATCGGGAATACCATTGGGTACAGTTCCGGGTCCACAAACTTAATGATCATAGTGGCCCTAAAATTCCTCAAGTGATACTTGGAATTGTCAGTAGGCTTGAATTTGGGAAAGTCACTTGTGGAAAACTTTTCAGGCAGCTTTCCGTTGAACTTGTTGTTCTCATCCAACTCAAAGTAGGCCTATTTGTTGGTGACCTTGTGAACAACATTTTCCAATTGTTTAGTGAATCCAACAGCTTGACCACTTTCATCTTGATGCAGACGAAGAGTGACCTCTTCTAAGTTCTTAGACAGTCGTTCGATGATGCCAGTTAACTCAGTAATCTTTTCGTCACCCATTCTTGTTTCAAAGAGGACCCATGCTTCAGCTATATCATAAGATCGAGATATTTTTGCACCACCACGAGTTTTCGGATATGTCTTCTCAATTCTCCTGTTTTGACAAGGACGCATTGACTTAGGACTCACCAAAATATAAAATGGACAAGACATTAAGAAGAGAGAACATTTTGATATAGGCGGAAGGACCAGTATTACGTCAAAACTAACAATAGTTGGCGAATAATATTGCGCGTCGCACGACCAGACTGCGCATGGCGCAATAAGGTGCGTATGGCGCGAGCTTTATGCGCCTGGCGCATGGGCGGTGCACCTGATGCATCAATGATGTGCTAGGCGCACAACTTTGCAGCACAATTTCTTGATTTTGACATTATTTTGGTTAATTTTGTGAAAATGAATAGTATTAGTAAAATGATAATTTGATTTGTTGAAAACTTCTGCCAAAAGGAGGGAAATGAAATGGAAGTATTTATGGATGGAAGTTTAGTTTGTTATGGTGATGTATTTAGTTATCAATTTGTGATGTAGGGATATGGAAAATGTTATTTTGTGGAGTTATTTTGTAATGATAATATGGGGTGCATTTTGTGGTGATAAGGGCATTTGTAGGTGATTAGATCAATTTGTGGAGATATGGTATGAAGATTTGGCCAAAGTTTGTAACAAATCAAAAATGAATTTTCGAAAAAGATTAGAAGTTTTTGTGAAAAAGTAAAAAATATATGGGGTAATAAGTTTGTTGGGAGGATAGGAATATCCGACTTTCTCCGAAAAGAAAAGAAAATAAAAAGGGAAATCCTAAGCATGACCATTCACCTAAATGAGACCTAATAGTAGTGGGACTCAAAAAAAAGAAAATTGATTTTAGACAAAAAGAAGCGTTGAACAGTCAATAACTCTACATGCATGCATACTGGAAAAAATGCGGAATCGGCCACCACATCGACTAATTTGGTAAAAAAAACATGAGACGCACAGGAAGCTGCCACACAACAATAGTGCGCGGCGCGGGACTGTGCGTCTGGCGTGACTACAGTGCGTTAGGCGCATCCTCATGCGTCTAGTGCACCGCTCGTAGACATTTTTTTTTTGGCAATTTAGGCGATGTTTAAGCTAATTCTAAATAATTTCGGGACGCTACAACTGACATAACAGGATGACATGAATTTTGACAGACCATGACAAACTGGCGAATTAGCAGATTGTTTTTTAGACTTGAAACTATAGCCAAATTGACAATAAACATGAGAAGAATAGACTGCGTGCCACAAACAGATTGCGCGTGGCGCGCTGGCTATGCGTCCGGCGCAAAAGCGGTACGCCAGGCGTAAATTAATGTGTTTGACGCACTGCCCCTGGGCATGCATATTGATAATTTGGCGAAAGTTTGGACTATATTGACGATCTTTTTTAGACGCGAGTTTTAGGTGGTGGACAGATTAGCAACAGGAAAAAATTGCAATCACAGGAAAATGTCAAGTAACATGGATGCAAGAAGTTCTCAACCTAAAGTCTAGTGCTACATTTCAACTATGGTCAGATTTAGGTTAAGGCTGAAAAGGGTCCATGACTAAGAGATGGATCACATGCTTCGTACCTTTTCTTAAAAAGGTGGTCACGTGTAAGACGCACTCCAGTTCTCAAGTCATGAACAAGAGAACAATGACGTGGTTGGGTAGGTTTGCTTATGACTAAGATCAAACACTATCGCTCAGGAAGCTTTTTGGAAGGACAAAGCGCAAACCCCCCTTAATTTCATTTTCTTCGCTCTCATTGGGCATCTTGGGACCCTAATAACTTGTTCCCGACCTCAAATGGATAGATTTGGCTTGATGAAGGTTGGGATTAGGAATGGGTTGGCCCGGAAGTTGATTTATAGGGGTATAGGGGTTTTTCTCAGCTACTTGGGCAATTTGGGTTTCAAGCATTTTGTTATGGGCTTGGAGCTCTTGAAACCTTTGCTCATGGATTTGGAGAATTTGGTTCATGGTTTGGAGTTGTTGGAGAATTTGGAGAGAGGTTGGCTCGGGAGATGGGGTAGGTTCGGGATTTTGTTTGGGGAATGAAGGAATAGGAGGAGCCTTTTGGAAATTACCTCTTTGGTGTGGAGTTGGTAGACATTAGACCCTTGTGAGGATGAACCACCTTGGTTGTAGTTTTGGTTATACCCTTGCACATACCCTTGGTTTTGAGCTTGGTTGTACCCTTGTTGAGGTTGATTCCATCCTTGTTGAGGTTGGTTGAAGCCTTGATTGTAGCCTTATTGAGGTTG
Source organism: Beta corolliflora (assembly GCA_947648045.1). Classification (NCBI taxonomy): domain Eukaryota; kingdom Viridiplantae; phylum Streptophyta; class Magnoliopsida; order Caryophyllales; family Amaranthaceae; genus Beta; species Beta corolliflora. The sequence goes on along the minus strand of CANSZD010003080.1, from coordinate 16,048 downwards.
TTTACAACCTCCTTGTTGATTGCTTCTATACCTTTGGTTTCCTTGATAACCATCTCCTCTAGAATTTATCGCCGCCACATGCTCCGAATTTATACCTCCACAATAAGAAGTATCATACCTCTACAAATATCACACGAAAAAGAACTTACTTGTGATGGATTAGATGATGCGAGGTTAATCTTGGAGAGCTTCTTGTCAAGCTGGTCCGTCTTAACTTGAATTTGATCCATGGGATCCAAATTAAACTTACCACTCTTCTTAGGTTGAGCACCTCTTCTTCTTCCACTCCATGAGTAGTTCTTAATCACTTCTTCAATTGTGGACTCAAGTTCGTCTTGCGGGATCTTTGAAAGTTGACCTCCCGCTCCGGCATCAAGGTTATCACGTGACATAGGATCAAGGCCATCATAAAATAACCGCATGAGTAAGATTTTTGTTGAACTCATGGTGAGGGCATGAATGGATCATCTCCTTGAACCGTTCCCAAGCTTCCGCGAGTGTTTCATCGTTCTCTTGCTCAAATGTGGAGATTTTCCTCCTTATGCCAGGTGTTGTCCACTCCGGAAAGTATTAGACAATGTGACTTCCTCCCAAGTAGTGAGGGAATTAGCAGGTAAGCTCTTGAGCCATGATTTTGCTTTTTCAGTAAGAGAAGAACGGAACAAATGCATCTTAATGTAGTATGGAGAGACCTCATTTGTTGTTATCATGGAACAAATCTCAAGAACCTATCAATTTGGTCAAGAGAATCTTCATCTGACCCCCCACAAAATTGTTCCGCTTTCACCATCCAAGTGTATTGAGGATGAATGCTGAAATTAGTAGTAGTGGTGGGGAGTCGAATACCACCTTGTAGAACATAGGAACCCATATTTCCGAAATCCCTAAAGAGTAGTGCATTTGCTTCATCCATATCTGATTCAACTTCACTTGTTGTACTTGAGACTGATGAAGATGGTTCGGAACCCAAAGACAAATGTTCCAAATTTCTCCGAAGCTTTCGCAATGTACGGTCAATATCCGGATCTAGAGGCAAACTGGGTGATCGTGAGCTCTTCTCATGTAACACAACAAAGCTAAGCACATGATTAGCAAATAACAACCACAATTAAAAATAAAATAAAATAAAAATCAACTAAGCAATACTAAACTTAAGTATACTTCAATCAATAGCCCAATTTCCCCGGCAACGGCGCCATTTTGATAAGATGTTTTTAGTGTGTCGTTAAGGCACCAAAAATCACTTTTCAAACAATATTAATAACACCTAATAAGCAATTACTAAGAACGTAGTAAAGGCAGGTCAAGGGTCGATCCACAGGAAAATTGGGATTAACCAAAGTCTAACAAGTTCAAATTGCCTAATTGAAGGGTTTTTGGGGGTTTTGAAAGGTCTTGTAACAACTAATAACTAACTATTATCAAAGAACTAGCAAATAAATACGAGATGAAAATATCAATAAGGAAGACACTAGAGTCAAGGCTACTAGTATGAATAAAAAATAGACAACGATCATCAATTCAATTGTGATTTAAAGGCGACAATTATGCAAGGTTGAATTTTCCTCTAAAATCTTCGAGTCCTATCTCGAATGGCCCTCAAGAATAATCGCTTAATCAATCGACTAAATCCTCTCTCGAATGGTTTTAGTTAACCGATTAAGAGATCCAATAAGTACGGAAAACCCTTAATAAAAGGATCCCCTTTATTTTAACCCATTATCTTGGCCAAGAAATTAAGTTGATTCATGGGGATGATAAAAGAGTTTAAAATTCGATTAAGAATATTTGCAATCAAAATACCAAAGCATAAATGTGACCAATATCTATCCTAAGGCTTCAAAACACCAAGATCAATGCATAATCATCATTAGATCATCAAAATTACATTAACAATACATGAAAATCTTAATTCATACTTTCACCCTAACCCTAGATAGGAGACTACTCACTAATATACAAAAATATGAAATTTATAACTAATCTAGGGCTAAACATGATTAAAGGATGATTAATCTAATAAAAATAAGCAATTATGGGACTACAATACTCTAAGATGTATAACTATGGAAGAATAAAAACTAAAACTTTTCAATTCGATTGAATAAAAAGTGCCTTCAATGTGTAGAAATCAACAACTTTAATCTTGAAATCCCCAATCTAAGACAAAACAATGAGTTTTTCTCTCTAATATGAAAACCTAAAATAACTCTCTCAAAACTAGAATAAAGCATAGTCCGAATAATAAAACCTTCTATTGTTTTAATAGGCACGAAGCCTTACAAAATTATGACGGAAATAACAGGTGCGGGCGCACCAACCAAACTTATCTTCAATGTAAAACTATTCGTCGAAAGGTGCAGGCGCACCTTTATGAGTGGTGCGGGCGCACCTAGTTGGCCTGTGCGGTCGCACCAACTAAACTAATATTAGGGACCACAAAAATGTCGACAGGTGCGGGCGCACCATGGTGACAGGTGCGAGCGCACCTATATAGCTGGTGTGGGCGCACGAGAGGTACTGCTCAAAACTCCTCTTTTCTTCTCTTTTTGTGCGGGCAAGCTCCTCAAAACTCTCGCCTTATGACGTATCTTCCAACTTGCAACCTCAAAAATGGTCACACCTACAATCAGAACGCGGCAAAGCACGGTGAAAGTAAATGTGCTATAAATCCGGTCAAAATTAACCGAAAATCTAGTAAAATGTCACTATGATAAAAAAAATGATCAAATGAATGAAATAGAAGAAGAAATGGAGAAGAAAGAGGGAAGAAATGGGATAAAGAGGATCAAAATAAACTTAAAAGAGTTTTTAAAGTGCGTTAGAAACGCACTTATCAGAATCAACCAGTCGATCCAATTTTAGCAAAGGAAAACTGTTCTTTGGACAAGCTTTGTTGAGGTCGGTGTAGTCCACGCACATCCTCCACGTGCCATTGGGCTTTGGCACCATAACCATATTAGCTATCCAATCTGGGCAAAGTGAGCTTCTCTAATGAATCGTGCCTCTAGCGACCTCCTGCACTTCCTTATCCACTGCTTGGTTTCTAGGCGCCTCCAGTGCCTCTTCTTTTGACGAATTGGCTTCATACTTGGATCAACATTCAATCGATGGACAACTATCTTTGTGTAATGTACCACACTTCCGAGCTGCTAGCTAATCATACTTAACATTCACAAATCTCAATTATCATTTAATATAAACAACAATTAGTCATTAATTTGCAGTGAAGATATAAACTCAAATACAATCCTCAAACAAAAATCTCTAAATGCTCTTTAAACAGTTTATCTTATACTGAATCTCCGGAGTACACGATAAGAGAACATAAGAATCTTTCTTCATTAACCATCACATTCTCCCGGACATCTCACTTTCAAATTTACCCCTTTTATGCTCCTGGCCCTTGAATTACTCTTGTCAAATCCTTATACCTGCAAGATCGCTTAATAATAAACTCTGCCACCACCAGGTTAAGTTCCAAGACAAAATCAACGAAACTGAGTACATACTGTCCAACCAGAAATCTTTTTGGTGGCTTAAAATGTATTTACGTAGTTACGAGACATTTAGGATCTATATATAAAACAAAGTCATAATGAAAGAATAATCTAACAAATGCTTGTACATAGTTCACAATGTTACTTGTATAAAACAAAAATACAAGTACTTCACAACAAAATAATATATACTTTCAATTAGAGGAACCATAAGAATTCACTATAATCTAATACGATCTTGCAAAAGCAACTCTAATCTGACATGCCAAGGCATAACAATATCTTCCACTTATGTATTTCAAATATAATAATCTTTAATCCAAATATATATAACATGGCTAACACCTTTCATGAATTCCTAACGGGTCTCTTGGAAATTCATTCTCATATTCAGCGCATGAATTCCATAAACTTGGGCGAGTAAAACGTACATTACCTCCGAAATAAAGTTTGAACTAACTTTTCATGAAACCAATTATGTACTCAAATACATATTCTATTTCCTTTCAGAAATCATAAGAGATCAGATTATACTGGGGAAGAGAACACGAATAGAGTTGTCATCCAAGCGTATTCTCTAAACTTTTACAAGCGATGTCTCCCTCTTTCGTTATGTATTGCTTGCAAGACTTTTCAGGACATGTCCACAGAATACAGAATGTTGTTCATCACTGCTCTAGCAGCTTCTTCCCCTTACAAACAGAACCAAAATACATAATCCATAATTTTATATTTTTCAAAAACTCAGATTCATAATTCTCAAATTCTCATAACATAATTGCTTTCGGGTATTTAATATACAAAATAAATTGCTTGCATAATATACTCGAGTTTCTAGTAACTTAGTATAAATCAACCCTTCACAAATTCATTTGCTAAAACCTATTCAAATACGGACTTTAAAATAAATGTAGTCTCATTTCTACGAGCTTGTCATATTTGAATTCGCACAAAACACAACATCCCGAAAGATTAGAATCCCAAAATAGAAATTAATCTTATATAATGTTTATGTAGTCAAAATGTAATAACACCAACTTCCACATCACTCACATCTCTAGATTTAAAATCATGTCATAATATAAAACATCTTAAGACATATTTTTCCAATTTAATTGGGAACTTGTATTATAATTATAATTAGCTTTTCCATTAATATAATTTGGCCTTTAACACCCCCTTCTGTCAATTATTCAGAACTCTCTTACTTGAACTTTCAACTTCTAGTAGTGCAATGGACAAAGAATCTTAAATAGTTGAACTTACATCTCATAATTGAACTCTCACCTCATTTCTTTAACCTTATATCATAAGATTGTTATTTTTATTCCGACTTTCTTGCCACAATACTTCATACTTCTATGACCATATTATACCATATTTTATAATCTACCATTATTATTATAAGTCAAAACATCTTATTTCATCTTTCGGTGTCATGAATAGATGTACTATGCTTCAGCTATCCGTTTGAAATTTTATCATCTAACTTAAACTCATAGCCTATATTAATTTTAATTCTATAACTCATAACAACACTTCACAAATATTTAACTCAATGTTCATATTAATCTTAACACCATATTTATTTCATTATTAAATCATATCACTAATTCCCACATTAGCCAAGGTTTATATTTCCCGGACTTTCCCATTCTTCAACTTATTCTTACAATTATAGGATGACATCTCTAAACCCTTTTATTTGTCCCTGTTCAATACTCATAGTATGTAGAAGGTTCCCAATTCGGATATAGTTTCTCCCAACTTAGATGCTACAACTCATTATAATATTAGTCTACTCCTTCAATCTATTACTCATCTCTTAAGCTATTTATTACTAATATAAACCTCAAATATTCAATTTACTTCTCCATACTTGATTTATACTTCGTTTAAGGACCCATGAAGTTTTTGAAACAATTTCTTTTAATCTACAAATCAACATTTAAACTCCGAAACTTACTTTCCAAACTACAACCTTAACTGTCCAACTTGACTTTTTCAGACAACAACTTACATTCCAGAATAGGACTCTTCAACAAGCAACTTATCCTACGACCATTCCGACATAGATTTCAAACTTATAAAACCCAATTTCAAATATTCTTCAAAGATACCTCTAAATAATGTAATTCAACTTTTTACATAAACTTCTTGTCTTTACAAAAACAAAAACAGAAAGCTTACTCTATAACTTTATCAATTTACCTTCGATCTAATATCTCAAAGGACCAGTAATTATCATAAATCGAAAGATATAACAAAATCTTCCACAAAGTCATAATTTGCACTATACCTAACATCTCCAAACACTAGTTTACTTTCAAAATTTCAACCCTCGAACTTTTCATGACCCAAATGATCCCAAGCACACGAAACTCATAATAAGATATATCTCAAAATCCAGTATTATAGTCAGACTTTCAAACTCATATCCTCCAAACGTCAAGTACATATTCCTTAATGTGATAACCAATATATGTAAAATCTTCTGTATCGTGAACATAATTCGGAATTTACATAGCAAACTTGAATCAGAAACACTTGACTATTATAATATGTTTAGATTCTCAATAACATTCTATAAATGAAACTCTAGGTCCATAAACTTATCAATCCCATTGACTTAAGTCTATTACTCATTGCAAAGTATACGAAATCGCTCATAACATCTTACTTATAAGTATATTGAGATTTATATCGTCAATTCTTACTCAAACACTTATAATCAACATACATACGTAATCTTCATATAATATCTTAAAATGTGGGTCATTGCTTAACCTATACTTTAGGTATCAAAAACCAAAATATTCTTCAATACGAAACAATGTTGACTTAGTATAACATAAGCTGATATCACTGGGCAACCTTTACTTCAAAATAAAACTAATTCACAAAGCCAAAACTTATAAATATATCTCAAATCATGATTAGGAAATCAATGCTAAACTCTATTTAATCAAACACTTGTGTTAAATCATATGCTCTGGATAATCAGAACACTTAATACTTCAGAATCGCACTTCCAAACAAACTTGACTTTATGATTATAAAACCATAACAAATTCAAGTTAGAACTCAAATTTCTTTTAAAAAAATCATGAGATTCATATAACTTACGGTTCCGCAGACAAATTTAGTTCTAAGGTGGAGGGACAATGTGTACCTTTGCATGATCTCCAAGAATTAGAAACTTAATATTCCACTACTGAGAACCTCCCAGCTTCCTTAATTTCTTTGAGCTCCACAAATCAATATTCGAAATACACCTCAACAATAATGACAACAATTAATACTCATTCTTAATAATTCTCAAACATATAGACTCCTCAGACCAAACCTTCTTAACATGAATTACTTGATTTAACTAATTAAGGTTCCATTAACATCATCAACTAAATTATTCTCAATCAAAGTCTCTTTCAGAACCTAGACGAATAAAGGTTCAAAACAATAAACAATCCAGTTTTGCATTTTATACTCAAACCCAACTGATTTCCAAAGTCACAATTCACAATCTTGATAAGACATATTATTTCCAACTCATTACTAACAACCTAGACAAGATATTTTAGCCAATCTTTAAGCAACTATAAAACCTTAATTCACAATAACTATCACTATCAATCCTCCCTAGAAAATCAAATCTATGAATTGCACAATGAAAGTAATATCATATAAGAAAAACACAAAGTAAACTGAAGAAATGATTTGGGTTTCAAGTATATCAATACTAGTTAATACATAAACAGATTTATGCTAGTGAAAAACATTAAGCCACTTTATCCATAAATTTTCTAAAGCTGGATTCTCATGTTAGAGGAGATTATACCTTCACAACAAACTTGATTTTGGTGATTTCTTTTAACAAGAGTTGAGAATAGAAAGAACAGAAGTAGAACATGCAGCAATATTAGCAAGCAGCAGCACTCCAAGGTAGTGCCACCACCGACACAATAGAAAAGATGGCGGCAGCACCACTGGACCGCGAAAGCTCGGATTCGAAGAGTGAGAAACGACGGTCCAACAGAGCAAAACTGAAGAAAGGGAAAGACCGAGCAACAATGAATGAGAGCTATGGTTCCAAGATGCGAAGGCGATACCGATTCACCGCCGGCAACAACAACAGAGTGGGACAACAGTACCGGCAGACCTCCGATGAGACCCAGATAGCCTAGCGGCACCGCAGTCGCGGAGAACAACAACCCAACAACAGCAATTTGAGTGAGAGAGAGGATGCAAGAATGAATAATGACAAATTGGGGTTATCAACTTACTTTTCTCCATAATCGGTTAGAAAATGAGTGAGAATTTATGGGCGTAAGATGATTCTAGAGGAATTATGAGCATTGTGTTAACTTAACAACAACCGAAGTAGTAGCTTTTGATTTGGCATTAAGAGCTAATGACACGGTTGAGAGAGAAGAAAAAAGAAAGGAGAATTAGTATATTCTTTTTTTTTTTCTAAAATCAAAATATTAATTTCAAAACCATATAGGCAAATATCATTTGCAATATAAACTAGAGTTTTCCTTTTGTCTTAAAACACTAAATTTGTTTAACAAAATCCATCAACTTATACCAAAGTATCGTAATTAATTTAAGATAAATAATTAGCCTTTAATTAAACTTGCATATAATATATGGGCTGCTACACTCTGGATCTATTCTAGGCATCTCTTCAACGCTATAAGCAAACACATCCTGGAACTCCTTAAGCTATGTTATCAAAGTTCCCCCCAACTTAGAGGAAAGGGAAGGTCCAATCTTGAGGATCATTTCTGCATGAGAGTCGTCTAAACATATGTCCTTTAGGACCTCGAAAGGTTCTGGCAGCTCAAGTGGCAAACCCATGATAGCCATAACTTCCTCAGATGAGTGAGGCTCTACCTTCATTGGTACAAACTTCCTCTTTTTGTTGAGGAGAGTTTCGGTCGCCTTCCTTGAGGAAGAAACCTGCATATGAGAATTTTTAATGGTCATTCTCAAAGAGGCTGATTGTGCTAGGATGATGTCGGTTGCTCTCCCTTCGCAAGCAACCTTCGTCTGGCCCTTCTCCTCGACCTTCCAAGACGAAGGCTTTAGCGTGGTCAAATAGCATTCTCTAGCTGCTTGCTGATCTACATGAAGCGTCCCTAGCTATCTGCCCTCTGTCACACTCGAACTTCATGAGCATGAGGTGGGTAACAATAACTGCTTTAACATGGTTAAGAGTTGGTCGTCCAAGAATAGCGTTATAGGCCGTTAAGTCTTTGATAACCAAGAACTTGACGAATAAAGTTCGCAAATTATCCTTCTCTCCTACACGGACCGGCAGGGTGACCATTCCCATAGGATGAATGATCCCTCCCCCAAACCCAATGATTGGGTGGTGAATCGTGAACAGGTTACTATCATCAAAATTCAATCTGGACAAGCAATATGCACTAATTATATCCGTCGAACTTCCAATACTATCATAATTCTTCTCATCTTTAGATTGGCGATCTTCATTTCCACAACTAATGGATCATCATGGGGAGTCCTCAAATTCCCTCGATCTTCTTCGCTGACCACTACCTTTTGGAACTGTTCAGACTTCGTCTTGTCAGTCAAAAGGACTTGGCCGAGCTCATGTTGGTCCTTAATCTCCATAAGAATGGAGTACTGATCTCAACTGAATTCAATTGGATAAGCCGAAGCCTCCTATTCTTTTCTCTTTCCTCTCTTAGACGAGGTAGTTGTGGAGGTCACCACCCAGGTCTCAGCCTTCTTCGGGTTGTTCTTTTTAGATGGAACACCTTCCTCAGGCTCCTTGGACTCTGGGAGTTTGGCCTCAGCACAGATTTTTGTGGTATGTATGAATGCTTGACCTCATGATGCTTCGAAAGGGTAGTGATCTTCTTTTTTACAAGGTCGAACTTAAAACTTCCATGTCGTAGTTCTCTGATAAAGGCATCAAAGGCTACCCTGGCATTAAGGTCTTGGATCTATAAAGCCTCTAGGTTGAACCTCTTAACAAAACTCTGAAGAGCTTCCTTCGGACCCTGAATTACTTTTCCTAGATGCATGCTGGTCTTTTGTTCTTGCCGATTGGCCACGAAGTGACTTGTGAATAAGTAGTTGAGTTCAGTGAAGTTATTCACTGAGTTAGGGGGAAGATTGTTAAACCATTTTTGAGCTACTCCTTTCACAGTAGCTGGGAAATTATTACACCACGTGGCGTCATCCACAGCCTGGATGTACATTTGGTGCTTGTAGGCAGAAAGATGATCATCAGGATCGGTCGTTCCATCGAATGGCTCGATTGTAGGCAGTTTAACCATTGGGTAACGAGGAGCCTTCATTATCCTGACCGAGAATGGACTTGGCCAACTGATACAGAGGGCTCCCAGCTGCCCTTCAATGGATATGAACACTTTTCGATATTCCTTTAAGACGGGGTTGGATGAGGTATTTGCTGGGGTTGTACGTCGATAGACCATCAGCTGAATAACTGCTTTTTCTTGACGTGGACAAAGAAGAGAAGGGTTGGACCTCTGCCTTCTGTCTAAGAGCATATCTTCAAGGGTGGGTCTCTCAAATAAAGAGTAGACCCAGTGGCTGATCGTTATAATGCAGCAGCTTTCTTTGTTTCTAAATACTCCTGAGCATCTGTTTCCATCCGATGTCCATTTGGACGCCTATCATCTTGGGATCTCACAACCATGTTCTAGTCTAACCTCCTGTGTTGTTCACTACATGCGGGTTATTTTCCTTTGGCTGCCCTTCTAGAAACTTCTGGACATGCAGGTCGACTTGGTCCTGGAATGTGGACTTGAGAGCATCCTCGAAGAGGAGCTGGATTGGGAACAGTCGGTTCTGCATTTACCCAAAACAAAAGCATGCTGTTGTTCATCTACTCCTGGACGACTGCTGACATCTTTGTCTGAAAGTCACTCGGCACATTCTCTAGATGGGCAGCAGTTATGGGGCGTGCTAGATTTTCCTCGAGGATAACCTCATCCCTATCCAGTGGGTGACGTACTACAGGGATATTGGATGGAGGTTTATCCCTTCCTCGAGCTGGACTATCATCATCCACTGTGTCCTCTACCTGAATTTGATAACTATGATTTCGAGCTACATTGGACGAGTAACATTCAGTCATCGCTACGTCTCCGCATAGACGGCGCCAAATGTTACGAGCTTATGAAGTCAAGCTGCTGCTTCTTCTTAAAGAGTTCTCTTGGAGACTTGTGCTAGCAATGTCTTGATCCTCGTTCCGAACCTGCAGCAAAGGAAACCAACCCTGGAGGTTTGGGTGGTGGTTCCCCCTCCGAAGTTAGTTCAGGTAAGGAGGTAGGTAATGTAAGAGAGAGTGTGTAAGTGTGTATTTTGTGAGTGATGGCACATAATTTTATTTGATCCCCTTTTACCTGATTTTGAGGGGACTATTTATAGTATTTGGGATCTGAATGTTGCCATTTTATGTTACCCTAGATTGGGAGCATTTGAATGGCTAAGCAATCATATTTCGCCACGTGACCGGCAATGATTGGATGTGTTTATTCAGCCAATCATGTGCAACCGTTTTTTGGGGTTTGGGCCTGATTATCCTTTATTTCCAGAAATGGGCTGAGAATGTCAGGAGGATAATTGCTCCAAGATGCCATATTTCCCTTTTTGCTTTAATAACACGTGGAGGCCTCTGGTTGGTCCACGTGTAGCCTATTCAGCCCCTTTCATAGGCTACAACATCTTCCATGGTCTTTATTCCGTAAATTATAACCGTTTTAAGTTGCCTCAATATTCTTCTGAAATATTTCTAATCACTTCTATATCCTTCTATGCTAAAACATTCGAAACTTTCTTTCTCTTCACTCTCACAAAGTTTCGTTTTTCCTTCTCTCAAAATTCTCTCTTTAACTCTCATATTCCATGTCTTCTTGATAGTTTTTCATGGAGAATAATTCAATCTCATTGTCTCTCACTTGCTTTCAACCATGTCCAAGAGAAGAAGTACTCGTTTACACAAAGTAGGTGATGAATCCCCTGTGATCATTTGTCCATCTTTGGAGAAGAAGAAGAAAACAAAAGAAATTATTGACAAAGAAGTTAAAGCTGCACAAAAGAAAACCCTTGCCACAAAATCTCTGAAATCCACCACAAAAACTCCTTCACAAAAGAAAAAGCCAAAAGAACCTACCCCCTCTCCACAAAAATCACCTTCTCGTTCTTACTTTGAAGAGGAGGATGAACCCGAGAAATCTAAACCAATATCCTCTCATCACACTGATAAAGCGGAACTAAAAAAACAAGAACCCAAACTCCCTCTTGCAATTGAGGCTCCAGAACCTTATCCCTCAAAGGAGAAAGAGAAGAAAGTGAAGGGAAAATCTAAGAAGTATGTTCAGCCTGAATCATCGGTTGAACTAAACCAAGAAATCACAAGAATTGCAAAGGAAGTTAATCAAATGACCAGTGGTGGAAAATCTGGTGAGACCAAGAAACGAAAATCAACCAAAAAATAAATTAAACGAATTTACAAAAAAGAAATTACAAGAAAACGAAAATATATACGAAAATAAAAAAGATTACAAGAAACGGAAAATCAAAAAGATTACATGAAACGGAAAATCTAATGAAAATATAAACGAAATTTAAAACCAAAATTGCAAATAAATAATGCAGAACCTAGATTCAAAGAGCAAGCGAGAAGATTTCATAATTTGAAACACCAATATGACGGATTTCTCGACGTTTGAAGAGGCTGAGTTTGGGCAGGAGAGAGACCTGGACTGACGGTATCGCTGAAGCGGCGGAGGCTGAGAGGCGGGGAAAGAGACGAAGACTGACAGCGTGGCGCTCGTTGTGGTGCTTGTTGGTGGTGAGGAGACGAAGACTTACGGTGACGAGGAGACGAACTGGCGTCTACGAGGAGACGAACAGACGTCGACGAGGAGACGAACTGACGATGTAGCGGGGGAAAAGAGAGGAAAGCCTGAGAGGAGATGACGACGGGACGATTTCGCGATTTAGGAGAGAGAAAAACATAGAACGAAATATTTGATTTGAGAATAGAAGAATGGGAGAATCGGCAAGGTTAGCTGTTTGGATGAGTGATGGAAGAGGAGGGGGTTTAGCATTTGAGAGAGGAGATGGGGCTGATGAGAGAAATAATAGGAGATAGGGAGGATAAGAGAGGAGGGAGGAGGGGGCTTAGGGTTTGAGAGACGAGAGAGGGAAGAGGACATGGGGTTGGAGCAATGTTCTAGGCCACTTTTATAAACGCCCACGTACTGATCTGGTTCCTTATATGGACCGGATCAGTTAGTAAGGTCACATTTTCGCCTATTGCTAACGGATCCGGTTTTGGGCCCTAACCCGATTAGTTGACTTTAGCTGATCTGGTTTAGGCCTAACTGGATCAATTATCTTGTGTCAAATCTGCTTTTTTCCACTAGTGTTTTTGTCTACATTGAAAGAAATGTTAGGTTTTCATAAGTGGTTAGGTTGATTTGTTAAGAGTTTAAATGTTTATGCATTTATTGTGGCTGAGTACTATGAGAGTTTGCTTGCTAAGGGCGATGGTTCTATTAAAGCGTGGTTGATGGTTACTGCTCTTATGTTATTTGAACGGTTTAGCTAAGGCACTAAGTGTGCCTAGAGGAGGAATGGTAGTTTATTCTAAGGATAGCGGCAAGTCATCGGGGGAATCACTTGCTCAAGATATTAAGGAGCGGTTGTTTATTAGTCCCCTTGGCGACAAGGATGGTTATCTCATCGGTCGGCCAAAGGATCTAATGTTGAGGGTGCTACACATTGTGGCATCCAAAATTAGTCTTTGCAAGAGGTCGGGATAGAATTCATTATAGGATAATGGACTCTTGTTGTTATGTATTGCCTACTTAAATGTATCAAAATCAACTCTCTTCATTGATGTTGGCCCAAATGGTTGGATGTTTGGAGAAGGCTAATCATGGATTGTCTTATGGAGGTTGGTTGACCCTGGTTCTTAAGAAAAAGCCGATAAAGTTGTCTAGGTTGTTTGGGAAGATGTCCACCTTCTAAAATCAAATGTTAGGTCATATTGGAATGACCTTTGCTGGTGGTGTGTTGAAGATGAAGGATGGGAATGAGACTGGTTCAAGTAAAGCCAATACTGCAGGACTTGAAGCTCTACAACGAAGGCATATTTTTAGAAAGCATTCATTAAATGCAAATTATATTTATTAAGTTAATTATGTTTTTAGACATTTGGAGTACTATTTTTATTTCGTCTTTGGTAATATATTTAATTAATTAACTTTATGAAGTTATTATTATTGTTAAAATTATTTTGGGTTTTTGTTATTTATAATTTGTTGAGTTGTATCTAGCGAAATAGAAAAATAAAGCGGGTTCCCATCCTTGTTTTACCCCTTTGTCGGTTCACTTTGGATAACCCGAGCCCCTTTTGTTTCTTCTTTGGTGGTTTAATGAAGCTGTCCCCCCCCCACCCACCTCCTCTCAAACACTCTCGCGATCTTTCCTCTTTACCCATCAACCCCCTCACCTTCTTCTTTCTCGCTCTCTCCCCAGATTTTCCCTGTCTTTCTCGTTCTCTCTCTTCGCAACTTCACTCCTCTCCATCGGCGTTTCCCTTTTGTTGTCTAGCTTCGTCTCCCTTCACTTGGCAGCCTTGTAGTTGCTTCGACGTTTTCTCTACTCCTTGGTGTTGCGTTGCTTTGTTGCGCGAGTGTTGTTGGTGCTCTTACATCGGCGTCCCTATCCAATCTGTTGTTGTTTCTTAGGTGTACGGTGGTCGTTGTTGCTGTTGTCCTCGCTGGTGATGGGTCGTCCCTCGTTGGAGATGCGGCCTTGAAAGCCGACCTTTGCTTACGTTTCTCTCTCTCCTCTCGCTGACTATTGTTGCGTGGGTGTGGTGGTGGTGCCACCGTCTCGCCGCTGCCATGCTGCGCTTTTTGTCCCTCTCTTCACCTTCTTTGCCGCCGTTTGTGATGGTGTTCCAAGGTACTAAAGCGAACTTGCCTTCCTCCTTCCTTTCTTGATCGAATTGGGTTAATTATGGGCTGTATATTTTGTTTATGAAGTTTATGTTGTGGATTTAGCTTTAATTCTAATTTATAATGAAATGAGTTTATAGTTTGGATTCTAATTGGGATTGCATGTAGACTTACTAATATTAAAAATTGAAACTTTCTTCTTGGGTTAATGGGTTAATATTGGTTTCGGAACTTCATAACATTGATTTAGATTACATGCTCCTTTAGTAGTTATAAAATTAGATTTTAATGGATTTATGTTATTGTTTCAATCTAACTGATTTCATGCTTGTAAATAAGTTTTGTACTTTATGAAATTAGTTAAACTAAAGTACTTTCTCTTATGAGAATTATTGTTATTGATGAGTTTATTAAAGTTAATTTGAGAGAGATTTAGGTTGATTGGAGTCTTAGATGAAGAATGTCAATAATTTGGTGAATTAAATAGAGATGGGGGTTTGAATTCCACATTCTCCGATGTTGTTCGGTGAATGTGATGGCAATAGTTTTGGGTTAGCTCGACGAAGGTCTCTTCGATGTGCTTAATCCTCTATAAGCTGGTCGGAAAAAAAGTCGGTTTGTTACAAGTGGTATCAGAGCTTGATTTTTTTTTTGGGATACATTGTGATGAGATATGATTAATGGATTGACGAAAGTGTTAGATATAAATGAATCAGAGTCGTTTTTGAGTCTTTGCGCTTTCGCGTGTGTTATATGAATCTCATGTGCGTATCATGGCGTATTTGATGGAGATAGGATTAATCAATTGACTAAAGTGTTAGGTATAAATGAATCAAGTCGTTTGAGTGTTTTCTCTTTTGCGTGTGCTATATGAATATGTTAAGCTGATTAGGAAACTCCGGTTTGTTGCAAGTGGTATCAGAGCTTGATTATTATTGAATACGCTGTGATCTCCATATCGCATGGCTGGCTGATCCCATCCTTGTTTTTCCCCTTTGTCGATTCACTTTGGATAACCAAGCCCCTTTTGTTTCTTTTTTGTCGGTTAAATGAACCAACCCCCCAGTTACTTGTATTTTTCCATT
Source organism: Beta corolliflora (assembly GCA_947648045.1). Lineage (NCBI taxonomy): Eukaryota > Viridiplantae > Streptophyta > Magnoliopsida > Caryophyllales > Amaranthaceae > Beta > Beta corolliflora. The sequence goes on along the minus strand of CANSZD010003080.1, from coordinate 490 downwards.
AGAAAATACTTAAATGAAATCTCTCGAAGCTAACTTTAATAACTTGAACAATAATAATCAAACAACTTTGCATCAAATTTTTACACAAAGGGAGCTAGGTGATTATTCCTTAACAAATTTCCCTTCACTTAACTAATTGAACTACACAACATGCCTTAACCATACCAAATCAATAATGTTTTATGCTTTAAAACTAATCTTAAAACATTTGAAAAAATAATTTAATCGAGTCCCAACTATGGGCGTTCGACAAAAACGGTCCCAACTATGGTTTTTATTGTTGGTCCCAACTTTAACCCCCTTTACACTTGGTGGTAAGTGGGTCGGTGACTTGCTAAGCCGTAAAAAACCCTATTTTCCTTTTTTTTTTTTTCACTGTTTTTGCTACATACTCCTTGATCTTTCTCTCTCCTCTTTCCTTCCTCCCATTCCCTGCCACCCCTCCTTTTCCCCCTCCTTTCCCACCCAAACGACACACCTCTCTCGGCAA